>CM024954.1:25556298-26046298 GCA_014282245.1 Rhododendron simsii
TAATTCATACGGGGTTTTACCAACATCTTTGCGAGGTATTTTATTAAGGATATAATTAGCGGTGAGAACAGCATCTCCCCACATGTTCTGAGGCAACCCAGAACTGATCAACATTGCGTTCATCATATCCTTCAATGTACGATTCTTGCACTCAACAATACCGTTAGTCTGAGGCGAATAAGGTGTCGTGGTTTCATAGATAATTCCGTGTTGGGCACAGAATTCTCCAAATGGTGACTGAAATTCACCACCACGATCGCTTCTGACCACCTTAATCTTTCTGCTCAGTTGATTCTCAACCTGAGTCTTGTAGTGAACAAACTTGTCTAGGGCTTCATCCTTGCTTTTCAGCAAATACACATAGCAAAACCGAGTGCTATCATCGATAAAAGTAATGAAGTACGTGTTACCGGCCCGAGTTTGGACATATTTCAGATCACACACATCAGTGTGGATTAAACCCAAAGGTTCTGTGCTTCTTTCTACTGTTTTGAAAGATGCTCTCGACATTTTAGCCTCTACACAAGTCCCACACTTATGTTTTTTATCAAATTGGAAAGTTGAAATATGGTCCAGGTTAATTAATCTACGCATAGAATCATAATTAACATGACCTAGTCTACCATGCCACAAAAAGGAAGACTCAAGCACATAAGCAACAGAGGATTTCTTTTTATTGATAGTAGGGATAACAGTCATTACATTCATCTTAAAGAGACCATCGGTCATGTAACCTTTCCCTACATACATTCCAGCTTTAGTCAAAGTGACCCTATCAGCCTTGAAAACCAGGCGGAAGCCGTGCTTGCTCAACAGTGAACCAGAAACCAAATTCTTACGAATATCTAGCACGAACAACACATTATTCAGAGTCAACTCTTTTCCCGAAGTCATCTTCAGGACCACTTTCCCCTGCCCCGCAACATCCGAGGTAGCTGAATTCCCCATAAACAGCTTCTCACCGTTAGCGACCAGCTCGAAGGTAGTGAACAACTGCCTGTCACAACAGATATGGCGTGTAGCCCCAGTGTCTACCCACCATTCCTACAGGTTTGAACCAACCATGTTCACTTCAGATACCATAGCCGAGAGGTTGATATCGGACACTCCTGTCTCCACCTGAGCCAAGTGCGCCTGAGTGTGAGGGTTAGGTGGCTTCGTACACTCCGAAGCTCTATGCCCGAATTTGTTGCAGTTGAAGCAAGTACCCTGAAACTTTTCTCTTAGTTTCTTGGCAACACCACCTCTCGGTCCCAGATTGACACTTTTGTCCTTCTGTTTGCCAGCTTGCTTGTCAGACCGCTTGTCAGAATGCCTGTCATTCTGGTTTTTCCTCCCACCGGAAGATTGACCATGCTCCATCATGTTTGCCTTGGCCATGTAGGAGGCCTTTGCACTTTTATCCATTCCCCGATTCTCCTTATTCTTGAACATGAGATAGCTCTTGAACTCTTTCCATGCTGGAGGTAGCTTGTGGATGACCGCAGCCACCTGGAATGCTTCACTTAGAATCATCCCCTCAGTCTTGATCTCATTGAGCAGGAGCTGCAGCTCTTGGACTTGGACTGCCACAGACTTGGAGTCCACCATCATATAGTCAAGGAACCGGCCCACAACAAACTTTTTGGACCCAGCACCCTTGATCTTGTATTTCCTGTCTAAGGATTCCCATAACTCCTTAGCTGACGAAGCCTCGCCATACACAGAATACAGCGAATCATCTAGAGCATTCAAGATGTAATTCTTGCACATGTAGTCATGCTCTTTCCACCTAGCCATATCAATCCGTTTCTGAGTGTCAGGATCATCGTCAGCAATAACAGGAGCTTCCTCGACAAGCCACTTTGCCAAGTTCAAGGTGGTGAGATAGAACAACATCTTTTGTTGCCACCTTTTGAAATCGACCCAACAAATTTGCTCGGCCTCTCCACGTGAGACATTGGAACAGTGGGAATCCCAGGTATCGGAGCATGAGTTGGAATAGCACCACCGCCATTTCCATTTCCATTGTCATTGCCATTGCCACTGACATTTCCAGTCTCCTTCTCTTTGCCAGTGACAGTAGTTTTCCCTTGAGCAGTTGTCATGTTTTCCTGAAATTAGGAACAACCACATATAAGAGAACAAATCTCAATATCAAAATGACAAGCTGTATATGCATAGATTAACAATTTATCAAACAAGCTAGGTCTAACATCCCCCCCCCCCCCCCCCCCCCCCCCCCCCCCCCCAACAATACCACGTACCCTGGCGGGGGTGTCAAGGGGCCGTGCCCCCTGACGGGGGTCCTGGGGGCGGCGCCCCCGGGCGGGAGTTTGAGGGCAGCGCCCTCAGTGGGGATCGGTCGCGGGGGTCCAGGGGGCAGCGCCCCTTGGCGGGGGCTCTGAGGCAGCGCCCCCGAATGGTAAACAGTATACACAATCTGCTACTAGCAAGACTGTGGCCATCCGACTTCCCCTTCTTCTTTTGGAGTCCAGTCCATGTACCGAATACAACACTTGCCGTGCACAAGGGCTGAGCATTCAAACCGCCCACTGGTTGAATACTTCAGGCCAAGAGCAACCCAGGCATCGATCACATGAACTGCATACCGGGCAGATCATCAACACAGGATCAAGGCCAGGTGATGTCAAGGCAGAAGCCAAGTAGATCACCCCAGAGGCCAACCAACATTGATCCAAGGCCAAGCCACGCATGACTGCCTTAGGCCGTAGCCTCTCTGTAACCAACGTGATTGAGTCACGCATGACTGATCAAGGCCGTGGCCTATTTGCAACCAGGTTTGATTTGAATCTCGAGTGAGCAACTAATCTGCTCAAACTGTTGAACACATTGCTTTCTGTTTTAGTATCTCGCATGAAAGCCAATCTACCCAGTCTGTTGAACAGATTGTTTTCTCGCCTTACGCCTGTGGTACTTCACTACGAAACCTATCTGTCTGAATTTGTTCTTGCAACTCAAAGATTAGTACAAAACAGAAACTATTTTCTGGAATTCGATGCCGATCATAGATCAAAATATTTCTTAAGCTTGTTGGAAAAATTTTGGCATACATAGAAAAAACAGAGAACAATTTCATTGATAATTCAACAATTATATAATTGAAACGATATACAATTACAAAACAGAATTACAAAGAACAGATATGAACAGAATTCAAGAATCAAACCGAGTCCTGTGTGGTACCACAGTCTCCTTAAGAGATATTCGCCTCCTACCGTGGGTGTTGTAGGTTGCGTCGGCGACTTTATCCCAGGGTTGGCTCGGTTAGACCGCAAGCCGCTGGAACACCGCCGTTGACCGCCTTGGCGAACTGACTATCGCCTGCCTCTTTCTCTCAAGAACTAACTTTCAGAATGTATTGGAGTGCTCTTAGTTTGCTGTGTGTTCCTCCAAAACGTGATGCTTCAATTTATAGGGTGGAGGAGGGCTGAGTAACTCCTTGGAGATGAATGCTGCCATTCATTGCTGATTTGAATTCAGCCAATGAATTCAGCCAATGAATAGGGAGGTTACAGAAATTCATGCACCATCATGAGGAGGGTTACGGGAGTTACCGAATCCCACAATCAATACGTCTATTGATTGTGGTGCGTCCAAATTCAACGAACCCAAGACTGGTTGCCTCGGAAGACCCTCCAAAATCCTGGTTTCATTCACCCAAAATTCTGTAAATTTCCAACAACTTTTTCTTTGCAGCTTATCAAGTTCTAAGCCATTGCTCATATTTGTCATGATGCATCCTGTGATTACTAGCTTTTGTCTGATTTACCTCATTCTTCTTGTGAGGAAGAGAGACGACCATAACATATGAGAATGGACTATCTGATTCACTAGTGGATATGAGATTAGCATTTTTGGTCGGTGGTAACAGATTATTTTTGTACTGAAATGTTAAAGATTTCATAATACTTTCTTGAGGGAATGAAGGAGTTGATCCTTTCCAAAAAAATCTGAGGCAAATACTTGTTGTCTCACTGTGTACCCAGGGAACAACTGGATAGTGATAGGTGGCTTGCTAATGAGGCTAATGGAACTCAGAGCCATGGCAGCTTAAGCCATAGTTAGATCTTCGATTTGGACAATTGATGGTTGTTTTGCTCCTTTTTGGCTTTTGAGGGTATTGTTCGCATAGTGCCCCTTTGCATGCAAATGAAATACTGATCAGATTACTTTATGTCTCAAACTTTCTTTTTGGGAAAACAATGCCATTTCTTCTTTGTGGAGAATTTAGAGGGAGAAGAACTGGGAGATTGATTGCCTCTTCTATTGGTTGGTCCTGGCTTCATCGCCATTATCTTCAACCTCTTCCTTAATGGATGCTCTATATCTTAAATTTACTGACTTAGCAGGGTCATCAAAATCCTATCCTCTTCCGAAACCAATATGCTATTGTCAAGATACCTGTAATTCTCCAAATTTGCAGGTGCCATAAATTCAGTAAAATTTCTTTTGTTTATCCTTAATCTCCTGAAATGCCAATTCATTCTGAATCTGCTTGGTGAGGACAACAAATCATTCTTCTGTAAGCCATCTCTATGCAGTGAATAATACCAGGGACTTCTATGTCTTTTCTTGAATATCAAACACCTTTTGCGATTACCCTTAACGCTTAGGTTAGAAGGGGGATCTTTAAGTCCTCTTGATCACCATCGTCAACTTGCTATGATGTACGGACATAGACACGGACATGGAGACACGGGAATTCTAAAGAAATGGGAACACGGCAGGGGACAAGACGGTTCTGATTTAAACAAAATAGCTCAAGTGGCCCTCGAGTTATGCACTCTAGGACTTTAATGCCTTAGAAACCACTGAATGTGTTACGATTGGTTACCGACATCTGATTATCACTAATTTTGGCGAGAATGATATAATTGATAAGATATTAAATCCTAACAGTTTAGATCGGCCATTCGAAAAAATAAGTCGACAAATACCTTTAAAATCTGTACATTGCACATACTCGTCTCTGAACCAAGGTCTCGTGCTATAGTCTCTAATGTACCATAGCCAGACAGCCGCAACACAATCACGACGATCCATACCATCCATTTTATTGTGCTCGTAAATTTTTAGGTCTATCGGGTTTTGAAAACCCTTTCATTGGGACGCATATTCATTATTAGAATAATATTTTACGTCCAATGAAGTATATAATGACAAGAGATTAACTTCATTCTTGCCAAGATTGATCTAATCCCTCTTAAGCAAACGATATATAGTTTCAATATAAAAAAAATTGCCTTTTTTTTATAGTCTGGTTCCGACTTATGATTTTTTTAAAACCGATTCGATATATCTTAAGCTAGATCAGTTTTGAATCTTATCCTCTACATAAATCCAAGGGTCTATATTTAACCATCATAAATCTCCACCCTCCATTCTATAAAATGACATTTTCGTGAGTACTTGTCATTTTTTGAGCAAAAAATAGATGGTGTCTCTTATGAAGCGTCTCTTTCCAATTTCCAATTTCAAATTGATGGCGGCTATTCGTTCCCTCTGTAATCTCTCTCCACGCAACACAGACATCTTGGTAAGCCATCCTATGCCTCTCATCCTCTTCCTTTGATCTAGGGTTTTTTTTGCTCTCCACCCTCCTTGCTCTTGGCTGTCCGACCTCGCCGGACCAAACTGAAAGAGGTTAGATGGTTGTGTTTTCTCTTCATTTGATCGTGGTTATCTACAATGAACTGAAAGTTTCAAGCAGAAAAAAGGGGAAAAGTGAGGTTTGATAATTCATTTAGACTGTGTTTAGAATGCGTTGCGTTCGGGTATGGGCATGCACTAGAAGAACTCTGTCTGAACCTAATTTAAAAAAAATCTTCACGTATAAATCAGCTTCGTTGGCGGGGATGATTAATAGTTTCGTAATTTATTTTAGTTGTGTTAAAAAATGATTGTGACCCTAGTATACACATTGAGAGCTTCGGCTAACAGTCCATAGAAAGCAACTTAATAGCACATTAAATCCAAGTAATTATAAACTACAGCCCGCAGTCCTTTTAAGGTAACACATTCCAATTATACCCATGTCATACAAAACACGCCCAAAACTAAAATCAGACACAATGGAGAGAGAGAAAGCTCGGGCAATCTATTAATGGGAAAAGAAGTTTCTGCAATCAAGCTGGGGTCTCACTTCTCAGCTGTGGGTACGCCGCAGGAGAGGCATCAATGACAGGTGGCACCGGCGGCAAGGCGATTGTAGGTGCAATATTTGTTCAATTGATTTGTATGCTTCGAGTCACCAATTACCTTCGTGGTGGGAGGGAGTGATTGCAGCGGTGAGGTATGTGGTTCGGAGGTTGGCATGGATGGTGGTTTAAGAGAGATCGAGACTTGAGAGACGGGAGGCAATTTGGGATTGAGAGATATAGATATACAGGGGAAAGAAGAAAGGCGGCTGGGGGATAGGGATGGCATTCCTGGCAGATATTGGGTTTTCCGTCCCCGATCCCCGAAACCGAAATACCCACATCCGCCCTGATAACCGAACGGTGAGGGAAGAAGGAAACCATAACCGAGCCATTCAGTTTTCGGGTAATCCCCGAACCGAATGGGTAACCGAATCATATCACAAAAAAGGAAAAAAAAATCAATATTCAGTGATTTTCATTCTCAACAGATAAGAGAACATCTTCAATTCGAAGCTGTACCAGAGGGAGAGAGAGAAAGACCTGCGCCCAGAGAGAGCAAGATCGATGATGCACGGAGTAGGGCCGTGATGATCAACTGCGGAGAGTGACGAACGACGAACGGCGGAGGGGTGAGGCTGTCCGCCTATCAGAGACGATGAGAGTGAGAGATAGAGAGAGAGAGAGAGAGAGAGAGAGAGAGAGAGAAATCAGAGACTTACGCTAGGAGATAAGGACCAACGATGAACGGCGGAGCGAGATCGATGTGAAGCGGTGATGTACTGAGATTTTCTGTGTGGGAGAGGCGAGAGATTTTTTCAGCTGATATTTCTGATTTAAACCCTAGTGACCCTTTTAAATATATATGGTTATCACACCCCAGGTCCTTAGATTTTAACACATGCGACAAGTTGGTCCCTAAATTTTTTGTAAGTTCGTCGACACTTGATCAGCTGATCTGTTTTATTATATATATATATATATATATTTATTTATGCATATATTTGTGTGTATATGTGTGTGTGTGTGTTCGGGGATCGGTTCGGAGATCTGCTAAACCATATCCGCACCGATACCCGTTCGGTTATCCAAGGCCTCAACCATACCCATACCCACGGGGAATTTTTCGGTTATGGTTCGGGGAAAATTTTCCATTACGGTTCGGATACCCATCGGTTCGGTTCACTTTGCCATCCCTACTGGGGGATGGTCTGCTGGAATTTTTCTTGTTTTAAAGTGAACTTAATTCTTCTTCTCCTGTTGGACACGGGTGCCCTAGGTGGGTCGCACATTTGGATTGAATTTGGGCTTATATCAAGGAAACTTAAAAAATAAATCATGTTTGGTGATTAGCATTGCATGAGGGAAAAACTGAAAAGGGGCATCCTTTGTCATTAACACAAGGGGCATCCATCCGTCCCAAAATATTTGGGGAAAATGATGGCCAATGACGTGTTTTGATAATTAATACCCGTCAAGGACATTTTGTTCATTAACAAATGTTCTTAGCACGTCTTCGAAAGGTATTAATTATCAAAACACGTCCTGGGCCGTCATTTTCCCAAATATATGTCCGGTCTATAAAATGAGTTCTTAAAAATAATACAATTTTTGCAAGAAAAATTCAAAAGTTTTTCAACAACTTACTAGATGTCCATGAGTTCTTTTAATTTGTGAAAAAAAATTGAAATTTTCTTCAAAAAATTGCATTATTTTTAAATTATCATTTTGTGGACTAATCGGACAATTTGGGATGGAGGGAGTATGTGTTTGGTGTGTGTTATTTGAGTTATTTGTGTCATAAAATAAAAAGAAATGATGTTATCTGTATTTAAAAAATTAAAAAAAATTCTCTTATGTAAAAATCCACAAATAACACAAGCAGCTAATGTTATATGTACAAAACAAACAAATAACCTTATACGTAATATTTTTTTTATCCGATTATACGTATTACTTTGTCACACAAAGAAATACACAGAATAACATTATATGCGTTGTACAAAGCAAACATATAACCTTATATATGTAACTTTATTATATTAATAACAAAAATAACACAAACAGATTGCGTTATTTGTGTAACACAAAAAGCACACATATAACTTTATATGTGATCATTATTTGTAGCACCAAACTAAAACACATCTCCATTTATACCTTCTTCTTTTGTTAAAATCCTTCTGTTTTTAACTTTGTATAATCGCAGTAAAACCAAAAAATATGGTTATCTTTTTCAAATCTATACTCTTTAATATCACAAAAATACTAACAGATAGGATTATCTGTATCAAATCTACACTTTGGATAACTGTAATAAAACCAACAAGAATGCTAGGTACACTACATGATCCACAACACCATCCACTACACGCCCCAAAACGATGTCGTTTTGGGGCATCCCTTAAAAAAAAAAACCCCCAAAATCTCAAAATCCTAACCCGTTCCCCATTTCCCCCCAATTCCCAAACCAATCTTTCTACAAAGGGGAGAGAGAGAGGGAGAGGGAGAGAGAACTGGGAATCACCACAGCCTACCACCGCCACCGCCAACCACCACCGGACCCTCCTTATCCACCTCTGGCGACACCACTCCTGGCAAGAGAGAGAACCAAACTAATTCGAAATTGTCGGGTTTTCAAGACTCACGACCACCAGTACTGTGTACCAAAGTCTCTCTCTCTCTCTCATGATGCTCGCTTTGTATCTCTCTCATGCCGGATTTGAGTTTTTTTGAAAAAAATTAGGGTTCCAAACAGATTAATTAAAGGATATGCCCAGACTATTTTAACATTATCTCGTTTTGCCTCATGTTGATTCGGCTTTAACAGTTGGGAATTGTTCATCGCAACTCCATACTATGAATGCTAGAGGACTATTTCTATTTTGACTTTTGGCAACATGTCAAGTTGTATACTTACACTGCAATAGAAAGGGCAAGGTTAAATCTGATGTGCAAAAGGATTTATATCCAATGTCAAGAAGCCTCCTAAAATTTTCAATTTTTGGGTACCCGAGATGTAGAAGGGTTGTTTTACAAACTCATCTTTGGGGAACATAAAAGATAAAAACCTTCAAATCTGGTAATGTATGGTTATTGATTAATTGAGCCCTTGTTCCTTGACTGAGCTCATTGACTCTTTTATCTATTACTTATGTGTGCCATGCCATTTTTGTAATTTGTGGTTTGAAGTTTGAACCTCTAGACGTGGGTGAGGAAGCTATTGATTGTTAATCTTCTGACAGCGTTTGTGTATATTCTTGGGTTTCTCACTTAGGTGCTTCAGGAGGTAGAATGCTGAGCTTCGTCGTATTAGCGAAGTTAAAGTCGCAGGACTATTTGCACACACTTTGGCTTACTTTTGATAGAATTGTCTTAAAAAAACTTAATATGTGTGATGTCCACTGCATATCTGCATTTAATCAGCTTTTTTAAAATGTTGTCTTGCATGTAGCGAATTGCACTCAAGTCCGAACTCAATGAATTTTCAGTTAAGAGCCAATCAAGTATAATATATTGAACAATTACCGTCTCTATAGTGTTTGTTGTTATATAGAACCTCAACTGAGAGCTGTATGGACAACTGTTAGCTTACGAGTAGAGGTTGAAATTATTGGAAACATAGCTGAAGGAAAAAGAAGAGAAAACCAAAATCTCATGCCTAGACACTGAATGTTGCTTTTCAACGCTAAATGCATAGTATTGCTGTATTTTTTTTTACTTGTATTGCTGTATTTTTTTTCTAAACCTATCAGTTTTTGTAATTGACATACAAAGCAAGATGCTTTAGATGTGCTTTTAATTGTTAGACATGTGTTATCTAGTAATTTGTTTCTTATTTGTTTCCTTTGTTTCTGAATGAGGATGTCGCCAGAGTTTGTTCCGTTGGCAATGCCTCCAAACAATGAGTGTGGAGAACAAGAAGAGGTGTGGAGTGGAGACATTGAATACGAAGAAGAGGTATGGAGTGGTCCTTTAAGCAAAGACTGTGATGAGATAGAAACTACCAAGGATGGGAAGGAGGAAACGCAAAATTGTGAAGATAAAGTTGAAGAACCGAAGGAAGGAATGGCATTTGACGCATCGGAGGACGCATATCGTTATTATTTATGATATGCTAGGGAAAAAGGATTTGCTATTGCGAAAAGATCATCAAGAAAGGGAAATGATTGAAAGTTGAGGCATATAGGATTTGAATGTTGTCGTGCTGGAAAGGCAAGGCTAAGAACAAGCAACCCGATCAAACCATGGCCACAAACAAAAATTGAAAGTCTAGCTCACGTTACTGTTGGGATACACCCAGATGGAAAGTGGAGGTTAAACACTGTTGTGTTGAAGCACAATCATGAACAAAGCCAGGAAAAGGCAAGGTATTTCAAGTGCAATAGGGCACTGGATGAACATGTAAAAAGAAAGCTTGAATGAAATGATAAAGCCGGGATCCAAGTGTACAAGACTTATGACTCACTTCAGATTGAGGCGGGAGGTCCTGATAAGCTTCCATATCTTAAGAAAAATTTGCGAAATCATTTGGACAAACAACGACGTTTACGAGTGAACCATCATGGTCAGTCTATTTTATTGGCATGCGGCCTCATCTCTCATGAAGACACAGAGTCATTTTCATGGTCATTTGAGACTTGGAAGACGTGCATGTGGGGTTGTGCTCTGAAAGCAATGATTACTTACCAGTGTATGGCCATGAAGAATGCTTTATAAATTGTATTCTCTGACACCCGACATCGGTGGTGCATATGGCATATTATGAAAAAGTTGCTAGAAAAATTAAATGGGTGCAATGCCTATGAGAATATTAGTTCGTGTATGCGTAAGGCAGTGTGGAATTCATTGACAATAGAACAATGTGAGGATGTTTGGGATGGTTCATCAAAAAGTACGAAGCTTCAAACTAACCCATGGTTATCAGGGTTGTATCTGGAGAGGAAACGATGGGTTCCTGCTTATGTGAATGATTGCTTTTGGGTGGAAATGTCTTCTACACAAAGAAGTGAGAGTATAAATTCATATTTTGATGGTTACATTCATTCAAAGACTACCTCGAAACAATTTGTAGAGCAGTATGAAAATGCATTGGTGAATAAGGTGGAGAGTGAAAACCAAGAAGATGTGAAAAGTTGGCACA
Organism: Rhododendron simsii; assembly: GCA_014282245.1. Classification (NCBI taxonomy): domain Eukaryota; kingdom Viridiplantae; phylum Streptophyta; class Magnoliopsida; order Ericales; family Ericaceae; genus Rhododendron; species Rhododendron simsii. Next base: position 25,567,582 of record CM024954.1, read on the forward strand.
CTTACATCACGTTAGTAACTAAAAATGACTTGGAGAAGCAATTTAAAAGTGTTTACACGCATCAGAAGGTTAGAGACTTGAGTGTTCTTGTAGTCTAAAAAATGAAAGCGTGTCCAAATATGAGGTGAAAGAGTGGGTTACATATGGAGAAGGAAAAGAGAGAGAGATTTCAAGTGCCATTTATTGTTGATTTTAATTTAGAAACTAATGAAGCACATTGTAATTGTCGATTGTTTGAGTTTAGAGGAATGGTTTGTAGACATCAATTGACCGTGTGGTGTCAAATGGGAGTTGAGAGAGTGCCTGACAAGTATGTCTTCGGAAGATGGCGCAAAAATGTGAAGAGGGCCCATACTAAAGTTCGGATCAGTTACGATAAATACTCAACGTCAATTGAAGCGCATCGACATGACAACATGTGCAATCTCTTCAATGAGGTTGTCAATTTAGAGGAATGTTCTCAAGAGAAGTACAACATGGTGATGACAAGGGTACGTGAGCTAAAACGAGAGTTGATGGAAGTTTCGGTTACTTGGTTGTTCAGAATATGATGAATGTAGCGATTAATAATAGAGAGTAGTTCACTTGGTTGTTCTATGGAAATGATGAATATGTATTGTTATTTTGATTGATCATGACATTGATGAATCTGTAATAGTATTAGCATTACGATTGCTTTGTTGAACCTGTGAATGTTGCAAGGTTGCAATGTGTTGGATTATATTGGATGAAGGCAATTTATATTAGTCAAACGTATTATGTCGTATCTGTATCCGTATCGTATCCATATCCGTATCGTATCTTGAAAAGATGTATTGTGTCGCATTCATATTCGTATTTTTCTGAAAAATTCGACAGAGTTTCCCTTGTTTTAAAGTATAGGCTGACATCATAATGTCCTAGTCAGCATCAGTAGCAACAGAAAAAAGAGCAAAACAATAGTTCATGGCAATGCACAATTCCCATTGTTTCAAAATTGTTCAAGGTAGATAGAACCTCTGAAGGGAAAAAAAAAATCAGGTCTTGCCTTAGAGCTTCATGACAATAACTAACAAAAAAAACCTATATAGAGAAGTTCCAAGAAGTTGAGACAATAGTGATATTTGAATTTCATAATGTACCACTCATTATCTCAAAATGTACCACTCTGAATCCAATACAACAACAAAACTAGAGTAGTAACTTGTATCTTTTTAAACAAACCATAAAACATTGTCAAATTAGAGCAAAGGCCATGAGCCGAACATCATCATCATCGTCTACCCTAAGCTATATTACAAGCAAAATGAAAAAGAAAAATCCTAAGTGTAGCTAGCATCTCTTCTTGGCTGGACGCTCCATACACCAAGCGGAATTGGATTTTGGAGTTTTGGAACTGCTTTGTGCTCTCCCTCTCTCTTGCATAGCACCATTCAAAGTGGTGTCGTGGTACTCTTTGTTCTTGATCTTGGTAGGATTCTTCTAAAAATTTGAAAGTAGATCAACGAGTGATCAACATAAGATCATGCTATAGTTTCTAGAAGCAGATTTTGAAGTTTGGATAATGTGCGCCAAGAATACAGAAGCATAATTAAATGGAAATTGATACAAACAAAGAAACTTGAACCCATGACCTTCACCTTGCAGAAAAACAAAACACAACTTGCAAACAATGAGATTCTGTCCTTATTGGCTATCTAAATTACCTCAATACATAACAAAAAAATTCAAACCATGACAAGAATGGCAAGAAAATTGTGCTTAAAACATTTCGGTTATAGAATAATTCAACTATCAGTTAAGCATTAGGTACAGATTTTGCATCACACTTAATGGAACAGTTGAACACTTACCATGTAAAAGATGGGTTAGTGTGGAATGAGCCAAAGTCTTGTAGATTTGCAGCCAATGAATCATATAAAAAAGCACATGGACATAGTGCACCTAAAGAAGAGCAACTGACAAGCTTATATAACCTCCTCAATAAACTAATGCACCTAAATCTAGAAAACCATTATGAACATACAAATACAACATATCTGGTGTAACTAATCTCATCAATAGACTATTGCATCTTAAAGACTTCAGTTAGCACACCTATGTAAGAGTCCTCCCACTACAAGAAATTGTGTTGTTTGCAACCAAGAAGAAAGTTACAAAAAGTCATCATTTTGGTTGAAAATTGATACAACGACCAAAAGGTATGATCACCAAGCTAGTCGCTATAAGCCAGTCGTGTTTGGTATTTCTTGACCAAACTACGATGTGGTCGCAATATGTTCCCCATTAGGTGACCACATGGATCCGATCACAATAAGGTTATGATTTTGTGACCAACATCTGGTCGTAAAAAGAAGTAAAATGTGGTTGCCAAATACAAGTTCTGGTTGCAAAAAGAGTCCATTAGATATCAGAAAAACATGTTTGGATGACTTAATAGCAGGTCGCGGAATATATTTAATTTTGTCACAAAAAGGGCTTAGAATTCACATCTACTTGTTTTGATAACTAGAGAGTTTGGTCGCAAAAACACTTTTTTTTTAAACGATGGATTGCATTGATCGCAAAATTAATTCTCTTGCAAATATCTTTTGTAACTACAACTAGCTTGTATTTCAAAAACATCCAAGAATCAAATAGGTAGTCCCAACAACATTAACAATAAAATCCTTGATAACATTAATAACCACATAATGGTCATGTTTGGTAATCATTCTATTTTCTGTTTTCTGTTTTCATTTTCAGAATTTTCAAAAGTTAACTTTGAAAGTTTGTTTGGTGCACTACTTCCACTTTCAAATTCTGAAAATCACTTTCACTATTTTCACAATTTGAGGAAGTAACAAAACTCAACTTTCACTATTTTCAAAAACAAAAAATAGATTGCTCCGCTACAATTCCTTTGAGGTTTTTTTTCATTTCCTCATCCTCTCTCTCTCTCTCTCTCAAACCCAGACCATTGAAGATTCTCTCTCTCATGAATCTCTTTCTTGTACATAAGGTTCACCTGGACTCAGCATGGTTGGAATTCATCCTCCCACCTTCTTGAAAAAATTCAACGATATTTCAGCTCCTTCTCTTCACTCCTTGCTCTATCCTTCTTTCTACAGGTAAGTTTTTTGTCGGTTGATTTTCACATCATTTACGTATTTAATCGTTTCTTCTCCGTTTGGTGTATTGAGCTATCCTTATTTTAGGAGAGCAGCAGCAGGACCATCTCGGCCTACAGGCTATCACGCACCAGCAGTATTTCGGCTTATACGAGCAGCGGCAGAGAAGAAGGGGGAAAAAAAAAAAACTAGGAAATTGATTTAAAAAAAAAAAAAAACAGGCTGACACAAACATGTTTTCTGCTTTCACTTTTTTTTTTAGGAAAAGTAAAAATTGATTTCAACAAATAAAAAACAGAAAACAGAAAAGTGGCAGTGTTACCAAACATAGTCAATATGTTTCTCAAAAGCAACAATAATTAACCATCCCAAAAACAACAAATCCCACAACCTACTTGTTTTCCAACATGTGTTTACACCACATCCAAAAAAGATTCATTTGTGTTTTAGACGCAAGACATGAGAGTCTGGTGTCCAAGCCGTATCCCTAACGTGTTCGACGTGTATTTGATGTCCGGGGACCACGAGGGGGACAGGCTTAAATTCAACAAAAGTTTTCTGATGAGCGGCAAGTACATCGACAACATGGGGATTTTCCAAAACAAATGTACAGTCTAAGAAAGTCTGATGCAAAATGATTTTGACAAACTTACCATCAGCTTACTAGTATAATACTTTGTAGACAATCCTCGCTCACTGTACAGGATTTACATGTGAAACCAACCATCATATGGGAAATGAAGAATCTTGGTACCTCAACAGAATCAATACAATCCAGTAGACTACCATTCGAAACTGGTTTTGAAGCACAGTTCCTTACAAACTGAGATACCCTATTTACAAACTATTCAATGCACTAAAAAATTATATTATTTTGCTCCATTCGGAACTGGTTTTGAAGCACCAGAGTCCCCATTCAACACAATGAGGTGAGAACTGTAGGTGGGTTGCAGTATTTTGCTCCATTTAACCTCAGTCTTTTAGTAAAATTGGAACCCTATTTTTTTTTTGGCAAAAATCCCCAATATTTACGAATTGAAATTGGAACCCTAGTTCAATTGATACCAGCTTTTATGATCGAGAGAGAGATACCTTCGTTGGCGTATGGCGGCGGCGGTGGTGGTCGAGACCTTATTGAGTGTTCGAAATGATACCAGTCATTGTGGTTCGAAGCTCGTCGGTGTAGATTGGTGGTGGTGGTCGGCGATCGTGGAGGCGTCTTCTTCGTTGGTTACTTCAGCGGTGGTGGTCGGCAGTAGTTTGGATTGGCTGTGGTGTCCCCCTCCTGTTCGTCTTCTTCTTCTTCTCTTCTCTCTCTCGTAGTCGTAGACCGACTGGTTTGGGGAAAAGCTGGAGATTTTTTTTTAAATTTTTATGGATGCTCCAAAACGACGTCGTTTTGGGACTTGTAGTGGATGGTGTTGTTGATCATGTAGTGTACGTAGCATTCCTGTAAAACCAACAAATGTTGTTAGTGTCTAAATCTATACTTTTTATTATACAAAAAATGTCAACACATAAGGTTATTTCTGCAAAATTTATACTATGTGTATAACCTTAATAAACCAACAAATATGGTTATTTGTCCAAATTCATACTTTTTGTTATTCTAAAAATACCAACAAATAAGGCTGTCTCTACGAAATCTGCACTTTGTATAATCACAATAAAATTAACAGATATGATCATCTATCCAAATTTGTTCCTTGTATAATCGCAATAATACCAACAAAGTGTACAATATTGGTTTAAGTTGATTTGAATAGGGTTAAAGTGTACAATATTGGTCAAAACGTGCTTGTTTTCTCGAATCGATGTTGCTTATATGTACTATGGATCAAATCTTACGTACTAGATCCAATAAATATTTGTTGCCCTGAATCAATGTCGCTCTAACTTCAAGAGTTGGTCAATTTTATAAATCAGGATACTCGCGTGTTGCTTCAGTTGTAAATGAAATCATCTATTTTGCTTGATGAGGCAGAAATAAACAAATGGTAAGAACTCCGAAAGTATGCATTTGAGATAGCGAAATCGAAAAAATAGTGGTTTAAGTGGATATCATCAGGATTAAAGTGTACCTGATAGATCGAAACGTGTTTGTTTTTTTGAATCGATGTTGCTTGTGTCAACTATGGATCAAATCTTACGTACTAGATCCAATAAATATTTGTTGTCCCGAATCAATGTTGCTGTTACTTCAAGAGTTGGTCATTTTATAAATTGTTATACTCGCGTGTTGCTTCGGTTGGAAATGAAATCATCTTGTTTGTTTTATAAGACAGAAATAAACAAGTTTTTATTGCATCTTGTTAGTGTATGACTTCTTTCCATGAGAAAAACACATGACGGTTAGTAGTTTATTAGACTACTAGTCATGAGAAGAAATGATTGTGAAACATAAGACGGTTAGAAGATTTTTGGACTACTATTCTTGGGGACAAAAGAAGGTCGAACGCATTATAGTTATTAGGTGTTTTGTGAAGAATAGATGGTGAAGCGCATGATAGTTAGTAAGTGTTTAGACTAATAGTCATGTGAAAAGAGAATAGTGATTGCTAGTAGATGTAAAAACTACTGTTGGCTAAGTTATAAGAACTCCGAAAGTGTGCATTTGAGATAAGGACATTGAGAAAATAGTGGTTTAAGTTGATTTCATCAATATTAAAGTGTACGTAATAGATCAAAAAGTGTTTGTTGTCACAAATCGATTTTGCCTGTGTCAACTATGGATCAAATCTTACGTCCTAGATCCAATTAATATTTGTTGCCTCGAATCAATGTCATTCTCACTTTAAGAGCCAGTCAATTTTATAAATTTTGATACTCGCGTGTTGCTTCAGACGAAATGAAATCATGTTGTTTGCTTTATAAGATGGAAATAATCTAGTGGTTTGCTGCATTCTGTTAGTGTATGAATTCTTACCATGAGAAAAACACATGACGGTTAGTAGGTTATTAGACTACTAGTCATGTGAAGAACGAATGGTGAAACATATATAAGACGGTTAGTAGGTTTTTAAACTACTAGTCTTGCGGAAAAAAGATGGTGAAACGCATGATGGTTAGTAGGTATTTTGTAAAGAATAGATGGTGAAATGCATGATAGTTTTTGGTGTTCAGACTACTTTTCGTGTGAAAAAAGAGTAGTGATTCCAAGTAGATATATAGACTACTGATCACTAAGTGATATGAACTCCAAAAGTGTGCATGTGAGATTACGAAATCGAAAACATATTGGTTTAAGTCGATTTCAACCGGATTACAGTGTACCTAATATATCGAAACATGTTTGTTTTTTGGAATCGATGTGGCCTGTGTCCACTATGGATCAAATCTTATGTACTAGATCCAATAAATATTTGATGTCCCGAATCAATGTCGTTCATACTTCAAGAGTTGGTCAATTTTAAAAATTGTGATACTCGCGTGTTTTGCATTGGTTGGAAATGAAATCATGATGTTTGCTTATGAGATGGAAATAAAGAAGGGGTTCCTGCATCCTGTTCGTGTATGACTTCTTACCATGAGAAAAACACATATGACGGTTAGTAGACTACTAGTCATGAGAAGAAAGGACGGTGAAACACAAAATGGTTAGTAGGATTTTGGACTACTAGTCTAGTGGAGAAAAAATGGTGAAACGCATGATGGTTAGAAGGTGTTTGTGAAGAAAAGATGGTGAAACGCATGATGGTTAGTAGGTGTTTTAGACTTCTAATCATGTGGAAAGAGATTGGTGATTCCAAGTAGATGAAAAGACGACTGATCACTAAGTGATAAGAACTCTGAAAGTGCGCATTTAAGATAACGAAATCGAAAAAATTGTGGTTTAAGTAGATTTTAATAGTATTAAAGTGTACAATATTGGTCAAAACGTGCTTGTTTTATCGAATCGATGTTGCCTATATGTACTATGGATCAAATTTTACGTACTAGATGCAATAAATATTTGTTGCCCTGAATCAATGTCGCTCTAACTTCAAGAGTTGGTCAATTTTATAAATCAGCATACTCGCGTGTTGCTTCAGTTGTAAATGAAATCATCTATTTTGCTTGATAAGGCAGAAATAAACAAATGGTACGAACTCCAAAAGTATACATTTGAGATAGCGAAATCGAAAAAATAGTGGTTTAAGTGGATATCATCAGGATTAAAGTGTACCTGATAGATCGAAACGTGTTTGTTTTTTTGAATCGATGTTGCCTGTTTATTTGCTGTCCCGAATCAATGTTGCTGTTACTTCAAGAGTTGGTCATTTTTATAAATTGTTATACTCGCGTGTTGCTTCGGTTGGAAATGAAATCGTCTTATTTGTTTGATAAGACAGAAATAAACAAGTTTTTATTGCATCTTGTTAGTGTATGACTTGTTACCATGAGAAAAACACATGACGGTTAGTAGGTTATTAGACTACTAGTCATGAGAAGAAATGATGGTGAAACATAAGACGGTTAGAAGATTTTTGGACTACTATTCTTGGGGTCAAAAGAAGGTGGAACGCATTATAGTTAGTAGGTGTTTTGTGTAGAATAGATGGTGAAGCGCAGGATAGTTAGTAGGTGTTTAGACTACTAGTCATGTGAAAAGAGAATAGTGATTGCTAGTAGATGTAAAAACTACTGTTCGCTAAGTTATAAGAACTCCGCAAGTGTGCATTTGAGATAAGGAAATCGAGAAAATAGTGGTTTAAGTTGATTTCATCAGAATTAAAGTGTACGTAATAGATCAAAACGTGTTTGTTGTCACAAATCGATTTTGCCTGTGTCAACTATGGATCAAATCTTACGTACTAGATCCAATTAATATTTGTTGCCTCGAATCAACGTCGTTCTAACTTTAAGAGCCGGTCAATTTTATAAATTTTGATACTCGCGTGTTGCTTCAGACGAAATAAAATCATGATGTTTGCTTTATAAGATGGAAATAATCTAGTGGTTTGTTGCATTCTGTTAGTGTATGAATTCTTACCATGAGAAAAACACATGACGGTTAGTAGGTTATTAGACTACTAGTCATGTGAAGAACGAATGGTGAAACATATATAAGACGGTTAGTAGGTTTTTAAACTACTAGTCTTGCGGAAAAAAGATGGTGAAACGCATGATGGTTAGTAGGTATTTTGTAAAGAATAGATGGTGAAATGCATGATAGTTTTTGGTGTTCAGACTACTTTTCGTGTGAAAAAAGAGTAGTGATTCCAAGTAGATGTATAGACTACTGATCACTAAGTGATATGAACTCCAAAAGTGTGCATGTGAGATTACGAAATCGAAAACATATTGGTTTAAGTCGATTTCATCAGGATTATAGTGTACCTAATATATCGAAACGTGTTTGTTTTTTGGAAGCGATGTGGCCTGTGTCCACTATGGATCAAATTTTACGTACTAGATCCAATAAATATTTGATGTCCCGAATCAATGTCGTTCTTACTTCAAGAGTTGGTCAATTTTATAAATTGTGATACTCGCGTGTTTTGCATTGGTTGGAAATGAAATCATGATGTTTGCTTTATGAGATGGAAATAAAGAAGTGGTTCCTGCATCCTGTTCGTGTATGACTTCTTACCATGAGAAAAACACATATGGCGGTTAGTAGGTTGTTAGACTACTAGTCATGAGAAGAAAGGATGGTGAAACACAAAATGGTTAGTAGGTTTTTAGACTACTAGTCTAGTGGAGAAAAGACGGTGAAACGCATGATGGTTAGTAGGTGTTTTAGACTTCTGGTCATGTGGAAAGAGATTGGTGATTCCTAGTAGATGAAAAGACGACTGATCACTAAGTGATAAGAACTCTGAAAGTGCGCATTTAAGATAATGAAATCGAGAAATAAGTGGTTTAAGTAGATTTTAATAGGATTAAAGTGTACAATATTGGTCCAAACGTCCTTGTTTTCTCGAATCGATGTTGCCTATATGTACTATGGATCAAATCTTACGTACTAGATCCAATAAATATTTGTTGCCCTGAATCAATGTCGCTCTAACTTCAAGAGTTGGTCAATTTTATAAATCAGGATACTCGCATGTTGCTTCAGTTGTAAATGAAATCATCTATTTTGCTTGATAAGGCAGAAATAAACAAATGGTAAGAACTCCGAAAGTATGCATTTGTGATAGCGAAATCGAAAAAATAGTGGTTTAAGTGGATATCATCTGGATTAAAGTGTGCCTGATAGGTCGAAACGTGTTTGTTTTGTTGAATCGATGTTGCCTGTGTCAACTATGGATCAAATCTTACGTACCAGATCCAATAAATATTTGTTGTCCCGAATCAATGTTGCTGTTACTTCAAGAGTTGGTCATTTTTATAAATTGTTATACTCACGTGTTGCTTCAGTTGGAAATGAAATCATCTTATTTGTTTGATAAGGCAGAAATAAACAAGTTTTTATTGCATCTTGTTAGTGTATGACTTCTTACCATGAGAAAAACACATGACGGTTGGTAGGTTATTAGACTAGTAGTCCTGAGAAGAAAGGATTGTGAAACACAAGACGGTTTTAAGGTTTTAGACCACTAGTCTTGTGGAGAAAAGATGGAGAAACGCATGATGGTTAGAAGGTGTTTTGTGAAGAAAAGATGGTGAAACGCATGATGGTTAGTAGGTGTTTTAGACTACTAGTCATGTGGAAAGAGAATAGTGATTCCTAGTAGATGAAAAGACTACTGATCACTAAGTGATAAGATCTCTGAAAGTGTGCATTCAACATAACGAAATCGAAAAATAGTTGTTTAAGTCGATTTGACTAGGATTAAAGTGTCTGATATAGGTCAAAACGTGCTTGTTTTCTCGAATCGATGTTGCCCTTAACTACAATGGATCAAATCTTACATATTAGATCCGATAAATATTTGTTGCCCTGACTTAGTGTCGCTCTCACTTCAAGAGGTGATCAATTTTATAAATCAGGATACTCGCTTGTTGCATCAGTTGGAAATGATATCATCTTGTTTTCTAGATAAGGCAAAAATAAACAAGTGGTAAGAACTTCGAAAGTATCCATTTGAGATAACGAAATCGAAAAAGTAGTGGTTTAAGTTGATTTCATCAGGATTAAAGTGTACCTAATAGATCGAAACGTTTTTGTTTTTTTTAATCGATGTTGCCTGTGTCAACTATGGATCAATTCTTACGTACTAGATCCAATTCATATTTGTTGCCCCGAATCAATGTCGTTCTCACTTTAAGAGCTGGTCTATTTTACAAATTTTGATATGCGCCTGTTGCTTCGGTTGGAAATAAAATCATGATGTTTGCTTTATAAGATTGAAATAAACTAGTGGTTTGCTGCATCCTGTTAGTGAATGAATTCTTACCCTGAGAAAAACACATGACGGTTAGTAGATTATTAGACTACTAGTTATGTAAAGAAAGGATGGTGAAACATAAGATGGTTAGTATGTTTTTAGACTACTAGTCTTGTGGAGAAAAGATGGTGAAACGCATGATGGTTAGTAGGTTTTGTGAAGAAAAGATGGTGAAACGCATGATAGTTAGTCGGCGTTCAGACTACTCTTTAAGTGAAAAGAGAATAGTGATTCCTAGTAAATGAAAACACTACTGATCAGTCAGTGATAAGAACTCCGAAAGTCTGCATTTGAGATAACGAATTAGAAAAAATAGTGGTTTAAGTTGATTTTATTAGGATAAAAGTGTACCTAATAGATTGAAATGTGTTTGTTTTCTTGAATCGATGTTGCATGTGTCTACTATGGATTAAATCTTACGTACTAGATCCAATAAATATTTGTTGTCCCGAATCAATGTAGCTTTTACTTCAAGAGTTGGTCAATTTTATAAATTGTGATACTCGCGTGCTGCTTCGGTTGGAAATGACATCATAATGTTTGCTTTATGAGATGGAAATAAACAAGTGGTTCCTACATCCTGTTAGTGTATGACTTCTTAACATGAGAAAAACAAATATGACGGCTAGTAGGTTATTATATTACTAGTCATGAGAGGAAAGGATGGTGAAACACAAGACGGTTATAAAGTTTTTAGACTACTACTCTGGTGGTGAAAAGATGGTGAAACGCATGATGGTTAGAAGGTGTTTTGAAGAAAAGATGGTGAAACGCATGATGGTTAGTAGGTGTTTTAGACTACTTGTCATGTGGAAAGAGAATATTGAATCCTAGTAAATGAAAAGACTACAGATCACTAAGTTTTAAGAACACCGAAACTGCGAATTTAAGATAACGAAATCGTAAAAATAGTGCTTTAAGTAGATTTCGCAAGGATTAAAGTGTACGATATACGTCAAAACGTGCTTGTTTTCTCGATTACAAGTTGTTTGTATCTATTATGGATCAAATCTTACTTACTAGATCCAATAAATATTTGTTGCCTTGAATCAATGTCACTCTCACTTCAAAAGTTGGTCAATTTTATAAATCAGGATACTCGTGTGTTGCTTCGGTTCGAAATGAAATTATCTTTTTTGCTTGATAAGGCGAAAATAAACAAGTGGTTCTTGCATCCTGTTAGTGTATGACTTATTACCATGAGAATAACACATGACGGTTAATAGGTTATTAGACTACTAGTCATGAGAAGAAAGGATGGTGAAACACAAAATGGTTAGTAGGGTTTTAGAGTACTAGTCTTGTGGATAGAAGATGGTGAAACGCATTATAGTTAGTAGGTGTTTTGTGAAGAAAAGATGGTGAAGCGCATGATGGTTAGTAAGTGTTTAGACTACTAGTCTTGTGAAAAGAGAATAGTGATTCCTAGTAGATGTAAAGACTACTGATCGCTAAGTAATAAGAACTCCGAAAGTGTGCATTAGAGATAACGAAATCGAAAAAATAGTGGTTTAAGTTGATTTCATCAGGATTAAAGTGTACGTAAAAGATCAAAACGCTTTTGTTGTCTTGAATCGATTTTAACTGTGTCAACTATGGATCAAATCTTACGTACTAGATTCAATTAATATTTGTTGCCCCGAATAAATGTTGTTCTCACTTGATGAGCTGGTCTATTTTATAAATTTTGATACTCGCCTTTTGCTTCGGTTGGAAATGAAATCATGATGTTTGCATTATAAGATCGAAATAAACTAGTGGTTTGGTGCATCCTGTTATTGTATGAATTCTGTCAATGAGAAAAACACCTGACGGTTAGTAGGTTATTAGACTAGTCACGTGAAGAAAGGATGGTGAAAGATAAGACGGTTAGTATTTTTATAGACTACTAGTCTTGTGGAGAAAATATGGTGAAACGCATGATGGTTAGAAGGTTTTGTGAAGAAAAGATGGTGAAACGCACGATAGTTAGTAGGTGTTCAGACTACTTTTCATGTTAAAAGAGAATAGTGATTCCGAGTAGTTCCATAGAGTACTGATCACTAAGTGATAAGAACTTTGAAAGTTTGCATTTGAGATAACGAAATCGAAAAAATAGTGGTTTAAGTCAATTTCATCAGGATTAAAGTGTACCTAATAGATCGAAACGTGTTTGTTTTTATGAATCGATGTTGGCTGTGTCTACTATGGATCAAATCTTACGTACTAGATCCAATAAATATTTGTTGTCCCGAATCAGTGTCGCTCTTACTTCAAGAGTTTGTCAATTTTATAAATTGCGATACTTGCGTGTTGCTTCGGTTGGAAATGAAATCATGATGTTTGCTTTATGAGATGGAAATAAACAAGTGGTTCTTGCATCCTGTTAGTGTATGACTTCTTACCATGAGTAAAACACATGACGGTTAGTAGGTTATTAGACTACTAGTCATGAGAGGAAAGGACAGTGACACACAAGACGGTTAGTAGGTTCTTGGACTACTAGTCTTGTGGAGAAAAGATGGTGAAACGCATGTTGGTTAGAAGATGTTTTGAAGAAAAGATGGTGAAACGCATGATGGTTAGTAGGTTTTTTTGACTACTTGTCATGTGGAAAGAGAATAGTGATTCCTAGTAGATGAAAAGACTACTGATCACTAGATTATAAGAACTCTGAAAGTGCACATTTAAGATAACGAAATCGAAAAAATGGTGGTTTAAGTGGATTTCACTAGGATTAAAGTGTACAATGTAGGTCAAAACGGGCTTGTTTTCTCGAATATATATTGTCTGTATCTATTATGGATCAAATCTTACGTACTAGTTCCAATAAATATTTGTTGCCCTGAATCAATGTGGCTCTCACTTCAAGAGTTGGTCAGTTTTACAAATCAGGATACTCGCGTGTTGCTTCGGTTGGAAATGAAATCATGTTTGCTTGATAAGGCATAAATAAACTAGTAGTTCTTACATCTTGTTAGTGTACGACTTCTTACCATGAGAAAAACGCATGACGGTTAGTAGGTTATTAGACTACTAGTCATGAGAAGAAAGGATGGTGAAACACAAGACGGTTAGTAGGTTTTTAGACTACTTGTCTTGTGGATAAAGGATGGTGAAACGCATTATAGTTAGTAGGTGTTTTGTGATGAAAAGATGGTGAAGCGCATGATGGTTAGTAGGTGTTTAGACTACTAGTCATGTGAAAAGAGAATAGTGATTCCTTGTAGATGTAAAGACTACTGATCGCTAAGTGATAAGAACTGTGACAGAGTGCATTTATGATAACGAAATCGAAAAAATAGTGGTTTAAGTTGATTTCGTCAGGGTTAAAGTCTACGTAATAGATCAAAATGTGTTTGTTGTCTCGAATCGATTTTGCTTGTGTCATTTATGGATCAAACCTTACGTACTAGATCCAATAAATAATTGTTGTTCCGAATTAATGTCGCTTTTACTTCAAGAGTTGGTTGATTTTATAAATTGTGATACTCATGTGTTTTTTTTTGGGGTAAATCAGCTTGAAAATAAAAGGGATAAACGAATATACAGCCTACAAGGGGTATACCCCAGGAGGAAAAGAAAAGAAAAGAACCAAAAATTGCTACTGCCAAATGGCTATATCGGGTAAATGAGACATGCTGTTTTCCATCCATCTACCAAAAGGGAGGGTAAACAATCGACTACAAAAGACAATAGCTTTACAAAATATATGTGATATGAGAGAAGCTGGGCTAAAAGTAGTAGCCGAACAGTAAGTGCAGCTAGCTGTCCATCACGAACAATAACTTGATCAATACTACTCAAGTGCTGGATTCAACACAGCAGTGCCGCAGCAGATACCATAGTAACAAGGTAGGTCATATGAAGAAAATAGCCATAACAGAACAGTAGCAGCCATAGACTGGACCTGCACTTCACAAAACAAGGTTCAAACCAATAGCTTAAACCATCTTTGAGTATCAAACGGCAGCAGAAACAAAATTGTTTAGCTGAGCAGCAAAATAGAAGTACGACAATAGTCGAAGGAAATAGTAGCAGCAACAGCAAAACAGCAGCAACAACCATAACAGGCAGCCACCTAACTGGTCAAAAACTAAATAGCAGCTTCAGCAACAATTCGAGACAGCCGCAGAACTAAACCAGTGCATTTGGGACATGAAGTATTGAACACAGCATCACAGTGAAAGATAAAGCTAGCAGCTGCTGTAGCAGAACAGTACCAGCAACTAATTGAAGCAAAACAGCAGCAACAGTCATTACAGCATTGACAACCGTGGCTAGCAGCAGCCACACGTCAACTAATAGCAAAAAATAGGTAAAACAACTAGGGACAGCCCCCTAGAAAAGTTTAAACATTCCTAGGGGCAACCCCCCAAGGATAGGTCAAAAAGAAACCCATTAAGACTTCAAACCAGCAGCAATCAAATCATTATAGCTGCATCTAACAAACGTAGCAGATTGCAGTCATAGGGTACTTCATTTGTGTTGTAGACAACCATAACCAATCAGCACTACAACTATAACAGAACAGCAACATCCATTACAGCAGTAGATCCCTAACCATTATACAGTCCATTATTAACAGAAAACAGTGAGTAGCCCACTTAGCAAACCAACACACTAATTAGGTACCACAAAAGATGCCAAAACCTGTCCATTTCTGGTATCACACAAGGACCAACAACTTAGAAAACAGATGAAGAATGCCCTAAGAACAAGGACACTCACATAGAGAACCAATCTGAACCACCAAAAGGTAACCATATCTGCTCACCTTCTACTCCTTCAAAGCCTAACTCATCACTAGAAGAAAAAGGGGAAACTTCAACACCCTCCACTCTCCCTCACAAAATGACTCCCACTAAATATTACCTCCTCTCACAAGGAAGGAAGGAGCCCAAACACTCAACGTACGGGTACACACATATGCTGGGACACTCAACCAACCAAAAGCTGAAGAAAACAAGGTTCCAAATCAAAGAACAAAATAGATGTACCATCAGTGTGGCACCAGATATCTGCTATTCACCTCCTGCTCAAAGATAGGTTTTGGAAAACAAATTCAACTCCAAATCAACTTTAGACATGCAACATAGAAGATTATTCCAAAGTTATACCCTATTCTCTAATAAATCTGGAATCATGAGAGCCTATGGGCAATTTGGGCAGGACAGAAGTCTACCTTTTACCATGTTATAGATTTTGTGAACTATTACGTCCCAAGTGCTAGCAGAACTTTGAAACTTCCTCATATTCCTTTCAATCCATAGGTGATACACTGTGACAGTGAATATCAATCTGATAACAACACTCTCAAGAGATTTTCCCTTAAAAGTGGAGAGGTGAGAGATCCAACCTGCCCAAGACCGGGGGAACCACCTCTCATCAATTCTTGCTAAAATAGCATTCCAAACTTGTGTGGAGAATATACAATTAAAGAACAAATGGTCATGGCTTTCACTGCAAGAGCAGAGACTGCACTGAGAAGAGGATTTAAGCCCAAAAAGAACAAGCCGATCCTCTGTGGAAAGCCTACCTTGGATGGCAATCCAAGCAATGAAGCTGCATTTTGGGATATGACCAGAAAACCAAACAGTTTTATGCCAAGTTACTTTGGGAAATGGCTGCCTCAATTCCTCCCAAAGAGAGGCAATGCTAAATTGTCCATTTGGGTTAAGAGTCCATCTAATTTGGTCCTTTGCATCCCTCAAAGGGGGAAGCTGACTTCTGACTTCGTTCAATTCCCAAGATTGTGTGACCGGGAATGCCCAAGCAGAATTGAGAATTAATTGGGACACCTTGGCATTTATGGGAAGGCCAGAATCATACACAATTCTAGGACTAAGCTTGTTCAACAATGGACCTAGAGGGTGCCAATGGTCATGCCACAAGGATGTGATATCCCCATTGCCAATAATATGAAGTATGAAGGGTTGAACGATGTTTCTTAAATTAAGTAACTTCCTCCAAAAGTTCCTTCCCTTTAATAAATAGGATTTAACCCATTGACACCACATTGATTGCTCGCCCCCTGAGATCAAAAACCATATATGTTTAGCAACCGCAGCTTATTCCAAATCGCCATAGATTTGAAACCAAGACCCCCCCCTCTTCCTTGGGAGCACATAGGTGTTCCCAAGCAACCTTAGCCCTGTTCTTTTAAGGTCAGGACCAGACCACAAAAAAGCCCTAGGATAGACTCAACTTCCTTAATTACCTTTTTAGGTAAGATGTATAGGGAAGACCAAAATGTTTGCATTGAAAACAAAATGTTCTTTATAAGCTGCACTCTCCCAGCATAAGTAAGATCCCTATTAGTCCAACATTTAGTTTTGGCAGTGATAGTATTTACCAATCTCTGACAATCAACAGCCTTGAGTTTAGTAGATAGTAATGGGACCCCCAGATACCTCACAAGGAGGGAACCTTCTTGGAATCCAAGTTCTTGCAAGATAGTTTCCTTAACCCTCCCATTAACACCAGAAAAGAATATGCTACTCTTCCCTGGGCTAGCGGAGAGACCAGAAAGAGCCTCAAACTCAGCCAAAGCATTCCGGATGTGTTTGATAGATGGAATCTCCCCTTTGCAAAATATCATTAGATTATCAGAAAAGCAAAGATTAATCAACTGATTATCTTTACATCGCCAATGGAATTGAAAATCAGGGAGATGAGATTTCTCCTTAAGCAAGGTTGTTAAAACTTCCATCACAATAACAAAGAGATATGAGGACAGAGGATCCCCCTGCCTCAGTCCCTTCCTACCTTTAACGTGACCAGTCACTTCTCCATTTATACAAAGTGAGTAATTTGCAGTGGTTACACATGCTCGAAGCCACTTGATCATGGTAGGATGAAAGTTCATTGCAGAAAGGACATCCCAGAGAAACTCCCACCTAACATGATCATAAGCTTTCATTATGTCAACCTTCATGGCACACCTAGGAGAAGGTGATGACTTGTGATAAGCTCTCATGAGTTCTTGAGTGAGGAATATGTTATCTGCTATCCTCCTACCTTTCACAAATCCTGATTGGACAGGATCTATGAGTAGAGGAAGAACGGATTGTAATCTCTTGGCTAAAATCCTAGAGAAGCATTTGTATATAGTTATGCAGCATGATATGGGCCTAAAGTCCCCCACCTTGGAAGGGTTCTGAACCTTAGGGACAAGTGCTACAATGATGGAATTAGCTTTGGTGAGCAATTGTCCAGACCTGAAGAAATTCTGGACAGCTGAAGTGACCTCATTCCCAATGAAAGGCCAAGCTTTCCTAAAATACCCTGCATTGTACCCATCGGGGCCCGGGGCCTTAGTGGGATTAAGGGACCAAAAGGTCTCTTTGATCTCCATGGGCCCGGGGCCTTAGTGGTTCCTGCATCCTGTTAGTGTATGACTTCTTACTATGAGAAAAAGACATGACGGTTAGTAGGTTATTAGACTACTAGCCATGAGAAGTAAGGATGGTGAAAGACAAGACCTTTAGTAAGTTTTTAGACAACTTGTCTTGAGGAGAAAAGATGGTGAAATGCATGATGGTTAGTAGGTGTTTTGTTTAGAAAAGATGGTGAAACGCACGATGGTTAGTAGGTGTTTAGACTACTCTTTGTGTGAAAATAGAATAGTGATTTCTAGTACATGTATAGACTACTGATCACCAAGTGATATGAACTCCAAAAGTGAGCATTTGAGATAACCAAATCGATAAAATTGGGGTTTAAGTCAATTTCATCAGGATTAAAGTGTACCTAACAGATCAAA
Organism: Rhododendron simsii; assembly: GCA_014282245.1. Classification (NCBI taxonomy): domain Eukaryota; kingdom Viridiplantae; phylum Streptophyta; class Magnoliopsida; order Ericales; family Ericaceae; genus Rhododendron; species Rhododendron simsii. The sequence goes on from CM024954.1 coordinate 25,585,731, forward strand.
ACGTGTTTGTTGTCTTGAATCGATGTTGCCTGTGTCTACTACGGATCAAATCGTACGTACTAGATCCAATAAATACTTGTTGCCCCGTATCAATGTCGCTCTCACTTCAAGAGTTGGTCAATTTTATAAATTTTGAAACTCGCGTGTTGCTCCGGTTGGAAATTAAAACATGATGTTTGCTTTGTAAGATCGAAGTAAACAAGTGGTTCCTACATCCTGTTAGTGTATGACTTCTACCCTAAGAAAAACACATGACGGTTAGTAGGTTATTAGACTACTAGTCATGTGAATGAAGTATGGTAAAACACAAGGCAGTTTGTTGGTTTTTAGAGTACAAGTCTTGTGGAGTAAAAATTGTGAAACGCATGATGGTTAGTTGGTGTTTACTGAAGAAAAGATAGTGAAGCGCATGATGGTAAGTAGGTGTTCAGACTACAAGTCATGTGAAATAAATTAGTGGTTAGAAGGTGTTTTATTCTACTAGTCATGTGAAAAGAGAGTAGTGATTTCTAGTAGATGTAAAGACTACTGATCACTTAGTGCTGAGAACTCCGAAAGTGTGCATTTGAGATAAAGAAATCGAAAAAAGAGTGATTTAAGTCGATTTCATCAGGATTAAAGTGCATGTAATAGATGAAACGTGTTTGTTGTCTTGAATCGATGTTGCCTGTGTCTACTATGGATCATATCTTATGTACTAGATCCATTAAATACTTGTTGCCCTGTATCAATGTCGCTCTCACTTCAAGAGTTGGTCAATTTTATAAATTGTGGAACTCGCGTGTTGCTCCGGTTGGAAATTAAAACATGATGTTTGCTTTGTACGATTGAAGTAAACAAGTGGTTCCTGCATCCTGTTAGTGCATGACTTCTACCCTAAGAAAAACACAGGACGGTTAGTAGGTTATTAGACTACTAGTCATGTGAATAAAGGATGGTAAAACACAAGACGGTTGTTGGTTTTTAGAGTACAAGTCTTGTGGAGTAAAGATTGTGACACGCATGATGGTTAGCTGGTGTTTTGTGAAGAAAAGATGGTGAAGGGCATGATGGTTAGTAGGTGTTTAGACTACAAGTCAAGTGAAATAAAGAAGTGGTTAGAAGGTATTTAGACTACTAGTCATGTGAAAAGAGAATAGTGATTCCTAGTAGATGTAAAGACTACTGATCAGTTAATGATGAGAAATTTAAAAGTGTGCATTTGAGATAACGAAATCGAAAAAATAGCGATTTAAGTCGACTTCATCTGGATTAAAGTGTACGTAATAGATCAAACGTGTTTGTTGTCTTGAATCGATGTTGCATGTGTCTAATATGGATCAAATCTTACGTACTGGATCCAATAAATATTTGTTGCCCCGAATAAATGTCACTTTCACTTCAAGAGTTGGTCAATTTTATAAATTTTGATACGCGCGTGTTGCTTCGGTTGAAAATGAAATCATCATGTTTGCTTTATAAGATGGAAATAAACAAGTGGTTCTTGCATCCTGTTAGTGTATGACTTCTTACCATGAGAAAAAGACATGACGGTTAGTAGGTTATTAGACTACTAGTCATGAGAAGTAAGGATGGTGAAAGACAAGACCTTTAGTAGGTTTTATACAACTTGTCTTGTGGAGAAAAGATGGTGAAATGCATGATGGTTAGTAGGTGTTTTGTTTAGAAGAGATGGTGAAACGCACGATGGTTAGTAGGTGTTTAGAGTACTCTTCGTGTGAAAAAAGAATAGTGATTCTTAGTAGATGTATAGACTACTGATCACCAAGTGACATGAACACCAAAAGTGAGCATTTGAGATAACCAAATCGATAAAATTGGGGTTTAAGTCGATTTCATCAGGATTAAAGTGTACCTAATAGATCAAAACGTGTTTGTTGTCTTGAATCGATGTTGCCTGTGTCTATTATGGATCAAATCTTACGTACTAGATCCAATAAATATTTGTTGCCCCGTATCAAAGTCGCTCTCACTTCAAGAGTTGGTCAATTTTATAAATTGTGAAAATCGCGTGTTGCTCCGGTTGGAAATTAAAACATGATGTTTGCTTGGTAAGATCGAAGCAAACAAGTGGTTCCTGCATCCCGTTAGTGTATGACTTCTACCTTAAGAAAAACACATGACGGTTAGTACGTTATTAGACTACTAGTCATGTGAATGAAGTATGGTAAAACACAAGACAGTTTGTTGGTTTTTAGAGTACAAGTCTTGTGGCGTAAAAATTGTGAAACGCATGATGGTTAGCTGGTGTTTTGTGAAGAAAAGATGGGGAAGCACATGATGGTTAGTAGATGTTTAGACTACAAGTCATCTATCAATATCCTAAGGGAATGTAATTGAGCTCTCAATAGCCTCCAAACCCCCAATCCTTATTTCCTAAATTTTCCATTTTCTTTAAAAACAAAAACCCACGTTCACACTAGATTTCGCATTTCGTTTAAAAAAAAAAGCCACGTAAAAAAAAACCCCACGTTCTGTTCAAAATAAAAAAACCCACGTTCTTTTGTTAAAAAAACATCCCCACGTTCAGCTCTCACACACACATCCATATTACTCCTAAAAAGACAAACTCCCTCCCATGTCTCCTTTCCTCCTTTCACCTGCCCACTGCAATCCTCCACGTCAACAAAAATAAAAAAATATATGTCCCACGTCCTCATTCTCCCCTTATTTTCTCTTCTACTCAGTGTTGTGAATCCCGTTCCATACCTGCCGGTACGTTCCGGATTTGTGAGATTCCGGTACCATAAGCCTTCAATACCGTTCTGGTCAAAATACCGGGCCTTACCGATCTGTACCAGCAATCTCGGAAAATACCGGACGAGATGACCTTCTCGGTAATTCCGGCCGAAATTTTGCAGATGTGGGCAAATCTCTGCAACTAACCCGATTTTTTCATTTTTAGAAAAATAGTTAGAGAGATAGATGACCGGAGAGAGAGAGAGAGAGAGAGAGAGAGAGGGGAGGGAGAGGGAGAGGGAGAGAAGGAGAGGTACCTGTTATTAAAGTTGCCGGAGTGCCGTTGCCGGAGCGTTGCTTCTGCTGAAAGCCTGAAACCCTTCGGTTGGTTTCATTAGGAAGAAGAGAAAGACAATAAAATAAAAAAGAAAGGTTTGAGTAGTATAAATGTAGGCAGTGGTGGGCACATGGCCTGACATGGCACATGGGTTTTTTTTATTAAAAAAAAGGGGGAAACGTTGGGAATACAGTAAAAAAGATTCAACCTTCTTCTTTTTTTTTTTTTTTTTTAAAACAAGACTCAACCTCAAATTATCCAAAATTAATTTGGGTAATAGCTATGTTTCTCTCTTTGTATCTGTGAATGTGTGTGAGAAAAAGATGTCACGTTTGTCTCTGTTTTGTTGTCATGTTATGCTCTTTTTTTTGTTAATTTTAGGTCAAGTATGTAGATTTTGTTGTCTTAATATATGTATTTTATCATGAAATGCATGGTATGAGAAATTTTTTTGAGTTATAATTATATATAATTATTATATGTATTGTTGTTGCGGTAAATCCGAAACGGTACCCGGTATTTGACCGGTACCGGTAAAAAAAATCGGTACCCTGTCCGAAACGGTATTCAGAACCTTGCTTCTACTATTTAATCTCTTCTCATGCAACCCTTCACCACTTTTTCCATTCTTTAATCCTCCGCAATCCCTACTCAAATTGACAGAATTGTTTCTACTTTTTTGTTTTGCAAATTTTGAAAGTTTGTTCGGCAGATTTTGAAAGCAAGAGGCTATGTTCAGGAATTATACTGATTTGGGAGATTGCTCAACCGATCAAAGGTTATTATTATATTTTTTTGGTATTCATGCTCTTTTCTTTCCTCTTTCTTCAATATTCTCACATTTCTTTTCCTAATGGTGTTTTCATTTTTTGGTTTCTAGATTTTGATTAAGAGATTGTGATTACACCAACGTTTGGTTTCAGTGCTCATCCACTGTTCAAAGGTCAGTCTTGCGAATCCACATTCCCTTTGAATCTCTTAATGATCATGATGTTTCTACTTTTTTATCTCTTGACTTTGATCAAAGTAAAAAGTTTGGTTCATCAAGTGGAATTTTTTTTAAAAAAAAACCACGTTCAAAAACTACTTTTTTTTTCCGGGGTATTATTTGTTTATGAACAGCTTTTTTTCCCCCTCTTTCTCTGGGTACTTGGCAATATTTTTTTTGGGGTAAAATAGCTTGAAATAAAAAAGAGGCTAAACGAATATACAGCCTACAAGGGGCATACCCCAGGAGGAAAGAAAAAGAAAAAATAAGAGTAAAAAAAATTGTTTACGCCAAAAGGCTACACGGATAAATGACCTACGTTGTTTCCAATCCATCTAGTAAGAGGGAAGGGAAACAACACCATTGTTATAGTAGCAAAATAGAATGACCCAACAATAGTAGCTCTACTTCGGGACTGACACTACAACAGCAACAGCAACATTGGCTACAAACAACTCTCCTTCGAATCTTCCCCACAACATCAGTAGCAACATTGAACTACTTGTTGTAGGAGCAGCAGCTTAGCGGTTCACTGTGACCCTTTGGTAACGCTGTTGTGATGTTATCATAACATCAAACCAGTAGCAGCTACAAGCTTCAGTATATAAGAGCAAGCAGCCATGCGGTATCAAATAGAAGCAAGCAGCCATGTAGCATCAGATATAAGAGCAAGCAGCCATGTAGCAGCCATGTATAGCGAAGTATTAAGCATGGAGCAGTGGTAGATAATCCACACTTCTTCTAGCAGCATCAGCATCAAATAGAAGCAAAAGTGAACTAGGGACATGCCCCCTAGAAAAGCCTAAACATTCCAAGGGACAGCCCCCCAAGGACAGGTCAACTTACACACCACCAACAGCAACATTAACAACGACATAATCAGCAACATACATCAAAGTTTTCAAAAGAAACATAAGCAGCAAGATACATCAATGTCAATGAAGGAAGCCAAACAAATCGGACACTCCACCAACCAATTATCATTGCTTTCAATCTACTAAACCAAGGCAAAGGCAGCACCAACTACACCACCGCAATTACTCGTATAGATCAGGACTAAACTAAAGTAGCTCCAACAAGCCCAAATGATATAGTTATAGTTATAGCATATGCTCAATGAGACTAATTACAAAAGCAACTGCCCATACAGCTAATGTTCCCAGAATTAGTTGTTAGATCAATACAACGAAGTATCTTATGGTCGGGACACAAACCATATGATACTTTAGTTCCAATATCACTTCCAGCAGCACACAAGCACATATATGCTAATTACCCAAAAAAAGCACATATATGCTAACATGATCAAGAAGTGTCTTGAGTACAAAAGTCCTAGGTACAAGAGTCCAGAACTTAGCCTCTAGGACAGCATAAAAAAGTCCAGCTCAATAACCAATCAGTGAAGAAGAAAAGAAAAAAAAAAAAGAAAGAAAAGAAGAGAAACTCTTGGAAAGTAAAATGCTCACACTTCATCTCCCTTAGAATCTCTCAACATCTACTCTCTTTTCAGAACCAAGAGTTGGGGATCCACCTTCTCCCTCCACTAAGCCTCACATGATGCCCCCACTAACTATTACCTCCTCTCAAAAGGAATGATGGGGATCAAGCACACATCTCACCAGGTTATCTCACAGTATAGTAAGGACACTCAGAAGCTATGAACTACGATGCTAGCGAACAAGGAATAAGATAACTACCTGGATACGTAGCAGTAATAGTAGCCTGATGAGTGGCTGAATGTGAGTGTGGCATTAAGCATTGGTCAACTTTGCATGTTGTCGCTCTGAATGATTTGGTATTATAGGACCAAATCTCCCGGGTATGAAGGCTTGAGGGATCAAGGAGTGTACCTATGAAGCTGTATACTCCTTGATTTGTGATCTGCAAGTGAAAAGATGTGAGTAGAATCCAGACAAGTAAAGGCTAATCATAAGTGAATGTTCCACATAGAGAGTAACTGAGGAGGTCCCTTGGACTCTATGGACAACAATCTGCTTCCAACCTCATTTGAAATTTTGGTAGCAATCACCCCAGGAGGGCAGCTAGTGTTTTGAAACTTTTCTATAATTCCTCTCAGTCCATACTTGGTGCACATAAACTGTAAAAACAAGTTTGGCAATTGTGGCTGCTAGGGATTTACCTTTCAAAGTGAACAACTTACTTACCCATTTTTGCCAAGAGGTCAACCCAACCATATGAGGAGTCTTAGGGGACAGCATTCCCCTAATTAGCATAGCTATGGGGCACGCAAAGAAAAGATGATTATGTGATTCTACACCCATACACAAACTACAAATGGACGTAGATTTCATGCCAAACATGACAAGTCTATCCTCAGTAGATAATCTATTTTGAATGGCCAACCATGAGATCACACTACACCTCGGAATGTGCCCTGAGAACCATACCACTTTAGACCAAGTGATAACAGGATAGTGTGATCTCAAATGTTCCCAATGGGAGGAAATGGTAAATTTCCTAGAGGCAGTGAGAGTCCAAGTGCATTTATCCCCAGTGGTAACATTGAGGGGGACCAGCTGTTGGTCAGATCTGATCTCATTAAGATCAGGAGATTGAGTCATTGGGAATGCCCATTGATTATCTCTGATAACAGTCTTCACATTGACATCCTTGGGAAGACCAGAATCATAGACAATCCTAGGTCCAAATCTTGGCCAGAGGGGTCCGAGGGGATGCCAATTATCAAACCACAGAGAAGTTAATTGGCCATCCCCAATGTTATACTTTATATGAGGTTGGACACATGATCTAAGTTTGGGGATTTTCCTCCAAACCCAAGATGGATCACTTGGGGTTTTAACACTCCAAAAACTCTTACCCTTAAGTAAGTACGACTTAACCCATTGGCACCACATAGATTGTTCCCCCCCCGAAACAAGGAACCAGATATGCTTAGCTACAGCAGCTTTGTTCCAGATCTCTAAAGATTTTAATCCTAACCCTCCTTCCTTAATAGGAGAACAAAGGTGTTCCCATGAGACCTTTGCACCAGTCTTCTTGAGATCAGGGCCGGACCAGAAAAAGGCTCTAAGAATTGATTCAATCTCCTTAATTACCTTCTTAGGGATAATGAAGAGAGATAACCAATAAGTTTGCCAGCAGTGCTAGAGGCACAGCAAAAGCTGTACATACAGCTTGCACAGATCCATTTTGGACCCGATTCGGGTCCCACAAAGATGATCGGAGCCGCTCATTTTGTTCAAAATTTGTTTTTTAGTTTCCCTGTAAAAAATCATCTCAATTCTGTAGCAAAGTTGGATGATTCGTAAACGTCCTTACCGATATCGGATTGAGATGATTTTTTACAGGGAAACTAAAAAACAAATTTTGAACAAAATGAGCGGCTCCGATCATCTTTGTGGGACCCGAATCGGGTCCAAAATGGATCTGTGCAAGCTGTATGTACAGCTTTTGCTGTGCACATATCATTTCTGATGTCATTGAGAAGAGAACTGACTTTATTAGTTGTATCCTTCTAGTGTAAGACAAGTATCTGTGGGTCCATGCCTTAGTTTTGGCTACAATCCTATCAACCATGACTTTACAGTCAGTGTGCTTGAGTTTAGTGGATAGTAGAGGTACCCCCAAATACCTTACAGGTAAAGACCTTTCCTGGAAATCCAAAATGTTTAAAATGGAGGATTTGGTGGTATGGGTAACGCCGGAGAAAATGTTACTCTTGGAAGGACTAGGGGAGAGTCTAGACAATGTTTCAAATTCAGTTAAAGATTGTTTAATGTGAGTGACGGAGCTCACCTCACCTTTGCAGAAAATCATGAGATCATCTGCAAAGCATAAGTTGACAAGTTTGGTAGAGCCACATTTCCAATGGAATTTAAAGTCAGCGAGAAGAGACTTCTCCTTTAGAATGCAAGTCAAGACCTCCATGACTATCACAAATAGGTAAGAAGACAAAGGATCACCTTGTCTTAAACCTTTCTGCCTAGGAATGCACCCTATTGCTTCACCGTTGAAGCACAAGGAGTAATTGGCCGTAGAGACACAGGCTTTCAGCCATTGGATCATCTTAGGATGGAAATTCATGGAGGTTAGGACATCCCAGAGGAATTCCCATCTGACATTGTCATAAGCCTTCAAGATATCCACCTTCATAGCACATCTAGGGGATGAAGAATGTTTGTGGTAACCTCTCATTAATTCCTGAGTAAGGAATTTGTTATCAGCTATTCTCCTGCCTTGAACAAAGCCCGATTGAGCAGGATCAATAAGGGATGGTAGCACAGACTTGATTTTGTTGGCTAGGATTTTAGCAATACATTTATAGATCACATTGCAACAAGAGATGGGTCTGAAATCCCCCACCTTGGAGTACTAGGCAATATCAATTGTGAGGACTAGGGTTTACGATTTCCGAACCTTTCTTTGACTGTATAAAGGGGAAGGGCCAATAAAAGATGAGTATTTTTTTTCCCACTTTTCTCACCAGTTCTCACCAAAATGCTCAATCCAAATCTTTATGAAAAATTATGAAAAAAAAAACAATCAATCCCAACGAGTGATTTGGCAAGAAACCATGACCTTTTCTTTTATTTCTCTCATGAAATCCCTTTGAGAGGGTAGCGTGTACATTCAAACCCACCTTTTAGGAGATCTCTCTCTCTGGGTAGTAGGGCATAGCAATTTTGAGGATTAGGGCATATGATTTTCAGACCTTTCTAAGATTTGAACGTGATATTCAATGTATTCAATGTGTTGTTGCAAGAGTTTCACAATTAGAGCCAAGAAGAACAGTAGTGGAGCCTGACAGTGCTAAAACATTGCCCTTGATCCAAACTAGCGTGTGTGCCCGTTCTATGCACGGGCAAAACTAACCCATTGTATGCACAGGCAAAACTAACCCGTTCTAGCGTTCAATCCATTTTATGCACAGGCAAAACTAACCCGTTCCAGCGTTGAACCCGTTCTATGCACGGGCAAAATCAACTAATTCTAGCGTTGTGCACGTTCAAACCTACTTTTGTTAATTGTCATGCGCATCAAACGGGCGCAACGCTAGAACGGGTTAGTTTTGCCCGTGCATAGAACGGGTTCAACGCTAGAACGGGTTAGTTTTGCCCGTGCATAAAACGGGTTAGTTTTGCCCGTGCATAGAACGGGCACACACGCTAGTGTGAAATAAACAAGTGGTTAGAAGGTGTTTAGACTACTAGTCATGTGAAAAGAGAATAGTGATTCCTAGTAGATGTAAAGACTACTGATCACTTAGTGATCGAACTCCAAAAGTGTGCATTCGAGATAACGAAATCGAAAAAATAGTGATTTAAGTCGATTTCATCAGGATTAAAGTGTACGTAATAGATGAAACGTGTTTGTTATCTTGAATCGATGTTTCCTGTGTCTACTATGGATCAAATCTTACGTACTAGATCCAATAAATACTTGTTGCCCCGTTTCAATGTCGCTCTCACTTCAAGAGTTGGTCAATTTTATAAATTGTGAAACTCGCGTGTTGCTCCAGTTGGAAATTAAAACATGATGTTTGCTTTGTAAGATCGAAGTAAACAAGCGGTTCCTGCATCCGGTTAGTGTATGACTTCTACCATGAGAAAAACACAGGACGGTTAATAAGTTATTAGACTACTAGTCATGTGAATAAAGGATGGTAAAACACAAGATGGTTTGTTGGTTTTTAGAGTACAAGTCTTGTGGAGTAAAGATTGTGGAACGCATGATGGTTAGTTGGGGTTTTGTGAAGAAAAGATGGTGAAGCGCATGATGGTTAGTAGGTGTTTAGACCACAAGTCAAGTGAAATAAAGAAGTGGTTAGAAGTTATTTAGACTACTAGTCATGTGAAAAGAGAATAGTGATTCCTAGTAGTCGTAAAGACTACTGATCAGTTAGTGATGAGAACTTCGAAAGTGTGCATTCGAGATAACGAAATCGAAAAAATAGTGATTTAAGTCGATTTCATCAGGATTAAAGTGTACGTAATAGATCAAACGTGTTTGTTGTCTTGAATCGATGTTGCCTGTGTCTAATATGGATCAAATCTTACGTACTGGATCCAATAAATATTTGTTGCCCCGAATAAATGTCACTTTCACTTCAAGAGTTGGTCAATTTTTAGAAATTTTGATACGCGCGTGTTGCTTCGGTTGAAAATGAAATCATGATGTTTGCTTTATAAGATGGATATAAACAAGTGGTTCCTGCATCCTGTTAGTGTATGACTTCTTACGTTGAGAAAAACACATGATTGTTAGTAGGTTATTAGACTACTGGTCATGTGAAGAAAGGATGGTGAAACACAAGATGGTTGGTAAGTTTTTAGACAACTAGTAATGATCTTTGCTCTATAAGATGGAAATAAACAAGTGGTTCTTGCATCCTGTTAGTGTATGACTTCTTACCATGAGAAAAAGACGTGACGGTCAGTAGGTTATTAGACTACTAGTCATGAGAAGTAAGGATGGTGAAAGACAAGACGTTTACTAGGTTTTTAGACAACTTGTCTTGTGGAGAAAAGATGGTGAAATGCATGATGGTTAGTAGGTGTTTTGTTTAGAAAAGATGGTGAAACGCACGATGGTTAGTAGGTGTTTAGAGTACTCTTTGTGTGAAAAGAGAATAGTGATTCCTAGTAGATGTATAGACTACTGATCACCAAGTGATATGAACTCCAAAAGTGAGCATTTGAGATAACCAAATCGATAAAATTGGGGTTTAAGTCGATTTCATCAGGATTAAAGTGTACCTAACAGATTAAAACCTGTTTGTTGTCTTGAATCGATGTTGCCTGTGTCTACTATGGATCAAATCTAACGTACTAGATCCAATAAATATTTGTTGCCCTGTATCAATGTCGCTCTCACTTCAAGAGTTGGTCAATTTTATAAATCGTGAAACTCGCGTGTTGCTCCGGTTGTAAATTAAAACATGATGTTTACTTGGTAAGATCGAAGTAAACAAGTGGTTCCTGCATCCTGTTAGTGTATGACTTCTACCTAAGAAAAACACATGACGGTTAGTAGGTTATTAGACTACTAGTCATGTGAATGAAGTATGGTAAAACACAAGACAGTTTGTTGGTTTTTAGAGTACAAGTCTTGTGGATTAAAAATTGTGAAACGCATGATGGTTAGTTGGTGTTTTGTGAAGAAAAGATGGTGAAGCGCATGATGGTTAGTAGATGTTTAGACTACAAGTCATCTATCAATATCCTAAGGGAATGTAGTTGAGCTCTCAATAGCCTCCAAACCCCCGATCCTTATTTCCTAAATTTTCCATTTTCTTCAAAAGCAAAAACCCACGCTCACACTAGATTTCCCATTTCGTTTAGAAAAAAAAGCCTCGTAAAAAATACCCCACGTTCAAGGCAGTTAGCAATAGGGAAGGTTAACCCACGTTCTTTTGTTAAAAAAACATCCCCACGTTCAGCTCTCACACACACATCCATATTACTCCTAAAAAGACAAACTCCCTCCCACGTCTCCTTTCCTCCTTTCACCTGCCCACTGCAATCCTCCACGTCAATAAAAATAAAAAAATATATGCCCCACGTCCTCATTCTCCCCTAATTTTCTCTTCTACTCAGTGTTGTGAATCCCATTCCGTACTTGCCGATACGTTCAGGATTTGTGAGATTCCGGTACCATAAGCCTTCAATACCGTTCCTGGTCTAAATACCGGGCCTTACCGGTCGGTACCGGCAATCTCGAAAATACCGAACGAGATGACCTTCTCGGTAATTCCGGCCGAAATTTTGCAGATGTGGGCAAATCTCTGCAACTAACTCGATTTTTTCATTTTTAGAAAAATAGAGAGAGATAGATGACCGGAGAGAGAGAGAGAGAGAGAGAGAGAGAGAGAGAGAGAGAGAGAAGGAGAGGTACCTGTTATTAAAGTTGTCGGAGTGCCGTTGCCGGAGCGTTGCTTCTGCTGAAAGCCTGAAACCCTTCGGTGGGTTTCATTGGGAAGAAGAGAAAGACAATAAAATAAAAAAGAAAGGTTTGAGTAGTATAAATGTAGGCAGTGGTGGGCACATGGCCTGACATGGCACATGGGTTTTTTTTTATTAAAAAAAAGGGGGAAACGTTGGGAATACAGTAAAAAAGATTCAACCTTCTTTTTTTTTTTTTTTTTTTTAAAAACAAGACTCAACCTCAAATTATCCAAAATTAATTTGGGTAATAGCTATGTTTCTCTCTTTGTATCTGTGATGTGTGTGAGAAAAAGATGGCACGTTTGTCTCTGATTTGTTATCATGTTATGCTCTTTTTTTTGTTAATTTTAGGTCAAGTATGTAGATTTTGTTGTCTTAATATATGTATTTTATCATGAAATGCATGGTATGAGAAATTTTTTTGAGTTATAATTATATATAATTATTATATGTATTGTTGTTGCGGTAAATCTGAAACGGTATCCGGTATTTGACCTGTACCGGTACATACCGTACCGGTAAAAAAACCGGTACCCTGTCCGAAACGGTATTCAGAACCTTGCTTCTACTATTTAATCTCTTCTCATGCAACTCTTCACCACTTTTTCCATTCTTTAATCCTCCACAGTCCCTACTCAAATTGACAGAATTGTTTCTACTTTTTTGTTCTGCAAATTTTGAAAGTTTGTTCAGCAGATTTTGAAAGCAAGAGGCTATGTTCAGGAATTATACAGATTTGGGAGATCGCTCAACCGATCAAAGGTTATTATTATTATTTTTTGGTATTCATGCTCTTTTCTTTCCTCTTTCTTCAATATTCTCACATTTCTTTTCCTAATGGTGTTTTCATTTTTCGGTTTCTAGATTTTGATTAAGAGATTGTGATTACACCAACGTTTGGTTTCAGTGCTCATCCACTGTTCAAAGGTCAGTCTTCGGTCCCTTTCATATCTTATAGCTTCTAGTGGTAGGCAGAGGGGAGTCACCCCCGACCGATGGACTTGAGAAACAAGTTCCGCAAACAAACGGTGGGATTATGATGATGATCGATCACCGGAGTTCAATCTTGAGAATTATTGTCTGCTCTCTTCGCCAAGTTTAGAATGCCAGCTTAAAAGGGCCGGCCTAGGGCCTAGAGCCTCCCAAAAAGCTCAAAAATTAAGGCCCCTCACCATTATAGGTTAACATAGTACTAGGAGTCTTTAGGCCTAACATTTGTACCCAAAACTTAATTAACTGGGGCTTCTTACTGGCCGGCCCTATTTTTACTGGCCAACCCTATTTTGTCACAACCTACCCATCCAAACCTACCACATGTCAGGCTCATTCCGTAAAAGTCCCGTTTTAAATAAACTACCATAAATACCCCCCCTTATGGTTGCTCGCTTATACCCCAACCCATCACCAGATCCAAAAAATATCACCCCACCGCCACTGGTACTCCTTCCCCCATGCCAGCCACTCAACTCCCTCGCCCTCTCCAACTCTCTCCTCAACCACCCTCCATCTTCCCCCTTACCCCGCCACCTTCCTCCACCATATCCCCGCTGTCAAAGACTCAGAAAACGTCGTAAAACTCGGCGACAAGATCTCCACCCTAACCTTGTTCGACGCCCAGAAGCTCGTTGAGTACCTCCAGGACAAGCTCAACCTCTCCGCCGCCGCCTTCACCCTGCAACCGTCGCCGTCGTGCCCTTAGTAGAGTAGAAGATGGAGTTCAACGTGGTGATCGAGGAGGTGCCAAGCAACGTGAGGATCGCGATGATCACGGCAGTTAGGGCTTTGACGAGCTTGGCATTGAAAATGGCCAAGGACTTGATCGAGGGGCTACCGAAGAAGTTTAAGGAACGGCGATGAGATTGGCGGTGACCTTGTTGTTAGCGACGGTGTTCTTGCATGGCGGTTCTTTCGTCCAGATCAATGAATCTAGATGGCCATCAAAGACGAAGATGGTACAGGAATTGCAGGTTGAAGAAGTCGAATAAGAGAGAGAGTAGCATTATTGATTTATTTGGGGATGTGAATTGTTACTTTATTAAAAGCTGTGTTGAATTTTTTTTTAAGGAGATGTGAATTGTTGTATTTGTTTAGGTTCTTTTTTTCCCTACTATTAATTTAAGGTTGTGAAGAGGGGCCTTTGCAACCTCAAGAATTCACTCCCTCTCAAGAGTGAAACGGGTGTGAATTTTGAAAATTAAGGTAGTGGAAAGGGGTGTGGAATTCTAGATTTTAAGGGTGTGAACTTTGAAAAGGGATTAGGTTGCATGCATATAATCCTAAAGTATTGAAGACTCAAGAATGTCAATTCATGAAGTTGAAATGGAGACTTTTGTTTCATGATTAACAAAAGCATAAAAAGAGAATTAAGAAATGCTATCTTGGAGCATACCCAAATTAGAAGTGGACTAGCACTTCTTTCGGATCTCATTTCTAAGGAAAACACAAACAACGGTTCTTATTAAAAGGACAGTTTCCTATCTCCAAGAATGAGGAGGAGGAGGACCAATGGTCGACTTTATCCCTCCTGATAGCCCTAAGAACAACTCTAAATATCTATCCCAATTTATTTTATTTGATTTATCCTCCACCCATTTGAATTCTAAGTACTTCTACCCATCTAATGGGAAAATAACCCTTCTTCTCTCTCCCTCTCTCCCTCTCCCTCTCCCCTCCCTTTCCCTCTTTCTCTACCTTCAACCTCCTCTGACTGCATAACCAAGAGTCTCAATTGCCTAAGATGCCATAACTTGGGAAGGACAGTCTCAGAGAAAGAACATATAGAGGGATATGGTGATAAAAAGCCTCATTTCAAGTCGCGTTGGCCCAAGGTTGATAAGGTTGATAGAAGCTAGTCAGGAAATCTGGTGCCAAGGCCGTATGAGAAAATTAGACGTGAACCTACAAGTAACATGATGGCATCACATGGAAAGATTGCAGCGGAGAGTGGTGGTGGTCACCGGAGTACTACTCATAGGAGCGGACCAATAAGGTCGGATAATGGACCGAGGTTGGCAAGGAGCTGTGGGATGAGAAGGGATTGGAACTTTGAGGATTTGCGATAAAGGGTGGATGAGAAGATACAAGGACATTGAGTTGTTGAAATAATTTATTCCTTTCATGCATTGTATCGATCACGGGCAAAATCAACTCATTCTAGCATTGTGCACGTTCAAACCGACTTTTATTAATTGTCATGTTCATCAAACGGGAGCAACGCTAGAATGAGTTGGTTTTGCCCGTGCATAGAACGGGTTAGTTTTGCCCGTGCATAGAACGGGTTCAACGCTAGAACGGGTTAGTTTTACCCGTGCATAGAACGGGCACACACGCTAGTGTGAAATAAACAAGTGGTTAGAAGGTGTTTAGACTACTAGTCATGTGAAAAGAGAACAGTGATTCCTAGTAGATGTAAAGACTATTGATTACTTAGTGATGAGAACTCCGAAAATGTGCATTTGAGATAACGAAATCAAAAAAATAGTGATTTAAGTCGATTTCATCAGGATTAAAGTGTACGTAATAGATCAAATGTGTTTGTTGTCTTGAATCGATGTTGCCTGTGTCTACTATGGATCAAATCTTACGTACTAGATCAAATAAATACTTGTGGCCCCGTATCAACGTCGCTCTCACTTCAAGAGTTGGTCAATTTTATAAATTGTGAAACTCGCGTGTTGCTCCGGTTGGAAATTAAAACATGATGTTTGCTTTGTAAGATCGAAGTAAACAAGTGGTTCCTGCATCTTGTTACTGTATGACTTCTACCATGAGAAAAACACAGGACGGTTAGTAGGTTATTAGACTACTAGTCATGCGAATAAAGGATGGTAAAACACAAGACGGTTTGTTGGTTTTTAGAGTACAAGTCTTGTGGAGTAAAGATTGTGAAACGCATGATGGTTAGCTGGTGTTTTGTGAAGAAAAGATGATGAAGGGCATGAGGGTTAGTAGGTGTTTAGACTACAAGTCATGTGAAATAAAGAAGTGGTTAAAAGGTATTTAGACTACTAGTCATGTGAAAAGAGAATAGTGATTCCTAGTAGATGCAAAGACTACATATCAGTTAGTGATGAGAACTTCAAAAGTGTGTATTTCAGATAGCGAAATCGAAAAAATAGTGATTTAAGTCGATTTCATCAGGATTAAAGTGTACGTAATAGATCAAACATGTTTGTTGTCTTGAATCGATGTTGCCTGTGTCTACTATGGATCAAATCTTACGTACTAGATCCAATAAATATTTGTTGCCCCGAATCAATATCACTTTCGCTTCAAGAGTTTGTCAGTTTCATAAATTTTGATACACGTGTGTTGCTTCGGTTGAAAATGAAATTAATGATGTTTGCTTTATAAGCTGGAAATAAAAAAGTGGTTCCTGCATCCTGTTAGTGTATGACTTCTTACATTGAGAAAAACACATGACGGTTAGTAGGTTATTAGACTATTAGTCATGTGAAGGAAGATGGTGAAACACAAGATGGTTTGTAGGTTTTTATACAACAAGTAATGATGTTTGCTTTATAAGATGGAAATAAATAAGTGGCTCTGCATCCTGTTAATGTATGACTTCATACCATCAGAAAAACACATGAGTGTTAGTAGATTATTAGACTACTAGTCATGTGAATAAAGGATGGTAAAACACAAAGGCTGTTTGTTGGTTATTAGAGTACTAGTCTTGTGGAGAGAAGATGGTGAAATGCATGATGGTTAGTAGGTGTTTTGTTTAGCAAAGATGGTGAAGCGCATGATGGTTAGTAGGTGTTTAGACTATTTTTCGTGTGAAATGAGAATAGTGATTCCTAGTAGATGTATAGACTACTGATCACTAAGTGATAACAACTCCAAAAGTTAGCATTTGAGATAACATAATAGAAAAAATAGTGGTTAAAGTCGATTTCATCAGTATTAAAGTGTACCTAATAGATCATAAAGTGTTTGTTGTCTTGAAACGATGTTGCCAGTGTCTACTATGGATCAAATCTTACGTACTAGATCCAATAAATATTTGTTGCCCCGTATCAATGGCGCTCTAACTTCAAAAGTTGGTCAATTTTCTAAATTGTGATACTCGCGTGTTGCTTAAGTTGGAAATTAAATCATGATGTTTGCTTTATAGGATGGAAATAAACAAGTTGTTCCCGCATCCTATTAGTGTTGGACTTCATACCATGAGAAAAATACAAGATGGTTAGTAGGTTATTAGACTACTAATCATGTGAAAAAACGATGGTAAAATACAAGGCGGTTTGTTGGTTTTTAGAGTACCAGTCTTGTGGAGAGAAGATTGTGAAATAAATTATGCTTAGGTGGTGTTTGGTGAAGAAAAATTGGTGAAGCGCATGATGGTTAGTAGGTGTTTAGACTACTAGTCATGTGAAATAAACAAGTGGTTAGAAGGTTTTTAAACTAGTAGTCGTGTGAAAAGAGAATAGTGATTCCTACTAAATGTAAAGACTACTGATGACTTAGTGATGAGAACTCCGAAAGTGTGCATTTTAGAAAACGAAATCGAAAAAATAGTGGTTTAAGTCGATTTCATCATGATTAAAGTGTACGTAATCGATCAAACGTGTTTGTCGTCTTGAATCGATGTTGCCTGTGTCTGCAATGGATCAAATCTTACGTACTAGATCCAATAAATATTTGTTGCCCCATATCAAAGTCGCTCTAACTTCCAAGAGTTGGTCAATTTTCTAAATTGTGATACTCGTGTGTTGCTTCAGTTGGAAATTAAATTATGATGTTTGCTTTATAGGATGGAAAAAAATATATGGTTCCTGCATCCTGTCAGTGTATGACTTCTTACCAAGAGAAAAATACATGACGGTTAGTAGGTTATCAGATTACTAATCGTGTGAATAAAGAATCGTAAAGCACAAGGCGGTTTTTTGGTTTTTAGAGTACCAGTCTTGTGGGGAGAAGATTGTGATGTAAATTATAGTTAGTTGGTATTTTGTGAAGAAAAGATGGCGAAGCGCATGATGGTTAGTAGGTGTTTAGACTACTAGTCATGTGATATAAACAAATGGTTAGAAGGTGTTTAGACTGGTAGTCGTGTGAAAAGAGAACAGTGATTCCTATTAGATGTAAAGACTACTGATGACTTAGTGATGAGAACTCCGAAAGTGTGCATTTGAGATAACGAAATCTAAAAAAGAGTGGTTTAAGTCGATTTCATCGGGATTAAAGTGTACGTAATAGATCAAACGTGTTTGTTGTCTTGAATCGATGTTGCCTGTGTCTACTATGGATCAAATCTTACGTACAAGATCCAATAAATATTTGTTGCCCCGAATCAATATCACTTTCGCTTCAAGAGTTTGTCAATTTTATAAATTTTGATACACGTGTGTTGCTTTGGTTGAAAATGAAATTAACGATGTTTGCTTTATAAGATGGAAATAAAAAAGTGGTTTCTGCATCCTGTTAGTGTATGACTTCTTACATTGAGAAAAACACATGACGGTTAGTAGGTTATTAGACTATTGGTCATGTGAAGGAAGGATGGTGAAACACAAGATGGTTGGTAGGTTTTTATACAACAAGTAATGATGTTTGCTTTATAAGATGGAAATAAACAAGTGGCTCTTGCATCCGGTTAATGTATGACTTCATACCATCAGAAAAACACATGACTGTTAGTAGATTATTAGACTACTAGTCATGTGAATAAAGGATGGCAAAACACAATGGCTGTTTGTTGGTTATTAGAGTACTAGTCTTGTGGAGAGAAGATGGTGAAATGCATGATGGTTAGTAGGTGTTTTGTTTAGCAGAGATGGCGAAGCGCATGATGGTTAGTAGGTGTTTAGACTATTTTTCGTGTGAAATGAAAATAGTGATTCCTAGTAGATGTATAGACTACTGATCACTAAGTGATAACAACTCCAAAAGTTAGCATTTGAGATAACATAATAGAAAAAATAGTGGTTGAAGTCGATTTCATCAGTATTAAAGTGTACCTAATGGATCATAACGTGTTTGTTGTCTTGAATCGATGTTGCCAGTGTCTACTATGGATCAAATCTTACGTACTAGATCCAATAAATATTTGTTGCCCAGTATCAATGTCGCTCTAACTTCAAAAGTTGGTCAATTTTCTAAATTGTGATACTCGCGTGTTGCTTAAGTTGGAAATTAAATCATGATGTTTGCTTTATAGGATGGAAATAAAAAAGTGGTTCCTGCATCCTATAAGTGTTGGACATCATACCATGAGAAAAATACAAGATGGTTAGTAGGTTGTTAGACTACTAATCATGTGAATAAACGATGGTAAAACACAAGGCGGTTTGTTGATTTTTAGAGTACTAGTCTTGTGGAGAGAAGATTGTGAAATAAATTATGGTTGGGTGGTGTATTGTGAAGAAAAATTGGTGAAGCGCATGATGGTTAGTAGGTGTTTAGACTACTAGTCAGGTGAAATAAACAAGTGGTTAGAAGGTGTTTAGACTAGTAGTCGTGTGAAAAGAGCATGGTGATTCCTACTACATGTAAAGACTATAGATGACTTAGTGATGAGAACTCCGAAAGTGTGCATTTGAGATAGAGAAATCGAAAAAATAGTGGTTTATGTCGATTTCATCAGGATTAATGTGTACGTAATAGATCAAACGTGTTTGTAGTCTTGAATCGATGTTGCCTGTGTCTACAATGGATCAAATCTTACGTACTAGATCCAATAAATATTTGTTGCCCCGTATCAATGTCGCTAAAACTTCAAGAGTTGGTCAATTTTCTAAATTGTGAGCATTTGAGATAACAAAATAGAAAAAATAGTGGTTAAGTCAATTTCATCAGCATTAAGGTGTACCTAATAGATCAAAACGTGTTTGTTGTCTTGAATCGATGTTTCTTGTGTCTACTATGGATCAAATCTATCGTACTAGATCCAATAAATATTTGTTGCCCCGTATCATTGTCGCTCTAACTTCAAGTGTTGGTCAATTTTCTAAATTGTGATACTCGCGTGTTGCTTCAGTTGGAAATTAAATCATGATGTTTGCTTTATAGGATGGAAAAAAAATATATGGTTCCTGGATCCTGTCAGTGTATGACATCTTACCATGAGAAAAATACATGACGGTTAGTAGGTTATCAGACTACTAATCATGTGAATAAAGAATGGTAAAACACAAGGCAGTTTGTTGGTTTTTAGAGTACCCGTCTTGTGGAGAGAAGATTGTGATGTAAATTATAGTTAGTTGGTGTTTTGTGAAGAAAAGATGGTAAAACGCATGATGGTTAGTAGATGTTTAGACTACTAGTCATGTGATATAAACAAATGGTTAGAAGGTGTTCAGACTAGTAGTCGTGTGAAAAGAGAACAGTGAATCCTATTAGATGTAAAGACTCCTGATGACTTAGTGATGAGAACTCCGAAAGTGTGCATTTGCGGTAACGAAATCGAAAAAATAGTGGTTTAAGTCGATTTCATCAGGATTAAAGTGTACGAAATAGATCAAACGTGTTTGTTGTCTTGAATCGATGTTGCCTGCGTCTACTATGGATCAAATCTTACGTACTAGATCCAATAAATATTTGTTGCCCCGAATCAATATCACTTTCGCTTCAAGAGTTTGTCAATTTTATAAATTTTGATACACGTGTGTTGCTTCGGTTGAAAATGAAATTAATGATGTTTGCTTTATAAGATGGAAATGGAAAAGTGGTTCCTGCATCCTGTTATTGTATGACTTCTTGCATTGAGAAAAACACATGACGGTTAGTAGGTTATTAGACTATTGGTCATGTGAAGGAAGGATGGTGAAACACAAGTTGGTTGGTAGGTTTTTATACAACAAGTAATGATGTTTGCTTTATAAGATGGAAATAAACAAGTGGCTCTTGCATCCGGTTATTGTATGACTTCATACCATCAGAAAAACACATGACTGTTAGTAGATTATTAGACTACTAGTCATGTGAATAAAGGATGGTAAAACACAAGCCGGTTTGTTGGTTATTAGAGTACTAGTCTTGTGGAGAGAAGATGGTGAAATGCAAGATGGTTAGTAGGTGTTTTGTTTAGAAAAAAAAGTGAAGCGCATGATGGTTAGTAGGTGTTTAGACTATTCTTCGTGTGAAAAGAGAATAGTGATTCCTAGTAGATGTAAAGACTACTGATCACCAAGTAATATGATCTCTGAAAGTGAGCATTTGAGATAACGAAATAGAAAAAATAGTGGTTAAGTCAATTTCATAAGCATTAAAGTGTACCTAATAGATCAAAACGTGTTTGTTGTCTTGAATCGATGTTTCTTGTGTCTACTATGGATCAAATCTTTCGTACTAGATCCAATAAATATTTGTTGGCCCGAATCAATACCACTTTCGCTTCAAGAGTTTGTCAATTTTATAAATTTTGATACACGTGTGTTGCTTCGGTTGAAAATGAAATTATTGACGTTTGCTTTATAAGATGGAAATAAAAAAGTGGTTCCTGCGTCCTGTTAGTGTATGACTTCTTACATTGAGAAAAACACATGACGGTTAGTAGGTTATTAGACTATTGGTCATGTGAAGGATGGATGGTGAAACACAAGATGGTTGGTAGGTTTTTATACAACAAGTAATGATGTTTGCTTTATAAGATGGAAATAAACAAGTGGCTCTTGCATCCTGTTAATGTATGACTTCATACCATCATAAAAGAAATGACTGTTGGTAGATTATTACACTACTAGTCATGTGAATAAAGGATGGTAAAACACAAGGCTGTTTGTTGGTTATTAGAGTACTAGTGTTGTGGAGAGAAGATGGTGAAATGCATGATTGTTAGTAGGCGTTATGTTTAGCAAAGTTGGTGAAGCGCATGATGGTTAGTAGGTGTTTAGACTATTTTTCGTGTTAAATGAGAATAGTGATTCCTAGTAGATGTATAGACTACTGATCACTAAGTGATAACAACTCCAAAAGTTCGCATTTGAGATAACACAGTTGAAAAAATAGAGGTTAAAGTCGATTTCATCAGTATTAAAGTGTACCTAATAGATCACAACGTGTTTGTTGTGTTGAATCGATGTTGCCTGTGTCTACTATGGATCAAATCTTACGTACTAGATCCAATAAATATTTGTTGCCCCGTATCAATGTCGCTCTAACTTCAAGAGTTGGTCAATTTTCTAAATTGTCATACTCGCGTGTTGCTTCAGTTGCAAATTAAATCATGATGTTTGCTTTATAGGATGGAAATAAACAAGTGGTTCCTGCATCCTGTTAGAGTTGGACTTCATTCCATGAGAAAAATACATGGTGGTTAGTAGGTTGTTAGACTACTTATCATGTGAATAAACGCTGGTAAAACACAAGGCGGTTTGTTGGTTTTTAGAGTACTAGTCTTGTGGAGAGAAGATTGTGAAATAAATTATGGTTTGTTGGTGTTTTGTGAAGAAAAAATGGTGAATCGCATGACGATTAGTAGCTGTTTAGACTACTAGTCATGTGAAATAAACAAGTGGTTAGAAGGTGTTTAGACAAGTAGTCGTGTGAAAAGAGAATAGTGATTCCTACTAGATGTAAAGACTACTGATGACTTAGTGATGAGAACTCCGAAAGTGTGCATTTGAGATAACGAAATCGAAAAAATAGTGGTTTAGGTCGATTTCATCAGGATTAAAGTGTACGTAATAGATCAAACGTGTTTATTGTCTTGAATCGATGTTGCCTGTGTCTACTATGGATTAAATCTTACGTACTAGATCCAATAAATATTTGTTACCCCGAATCAATATCACTTTCGCTTCAAGAGTTTGTCAATTTCATAAATTTTGATACACGCGTTTTGCTTCGGTTGAAAATGAAATTGATGATGTCTGCTTTATAAGATGGAAATAAAAAAGTGGTTCCTGCATCCTGTTAGTGTATGACTTCTTACATTGAGAAAAACACATGAAGGTTAGTAGGTTATTAGACTATGGGTCATGTGAAGGAAGGATGGTGAAACACAAGATGGTTGGTAGGTTTTTATACAACAAGTAATGATGTTTGCTTTGTAAGATGGAAATAAACAAGTTGCTCTTGCATCCTGTTAATGTATGACTTCATACCATCAGAAAAACACATGATTGTTAGTAGATTATTAGACTACTAGTCATGTGAATAAAGGATGGTAAAACACAAGCCGGTTTTGTTGGTTATTAGAGTACTAGTCTTGTGGAGAGAAGAGGGTCAAATGCATGATGATTAGTAGGTGTTTTGTTTAGAAAAAATAGTGAAGCGCATGATGGTTAGTAGGTGATTAGACTATTCTTCGTGTGAAAAGAAAATAGTGATTCCTAGTAGATGTATAGACTACAGATCACCAAAAAATATGATCTCTGAAAGTGAGCATTAGAGATAACGAAATAGAAAAAATAGTCGTTAAATTCGATTTCGTCAAGATTAAAGTGTACCTAATAGATCAAAATGTGTTTGTTGTGCTGAATCGATGTTTCCTGTGTCTACTATGGATCAAATCTTGCGTACTAGATCCAATAAATATTTGTTGCCCCGTATCAATGTCGCTCTAACTTCATGAGTTGGTCAATTTTCTAAATTGTGATACTCGTGTGTTGCTTCAGTTGGAAATTAAATCATGATGTTTGCTTTATAGGATGAAAAAAAACATATGGTTCCTGCATCCTGTTAGTGTATGACTTCTTACCATGAGAAAAATACATGACGGTTAGTAGGTTATTAGACTACTAATCATGTGAATAAAGAATGGTAAAACACAAGGCGGTTTGTTGTTTTTTAGAGTACCAGTCTTGTGGAGAGAAGATTGTGATATAAATTATGGTTAGTTGGTGTTTTGTGAAGAAAAGACGGTGAAACGCGTGATGGTTAATAGGTGTTTAGACTACGAGTCATGTGATATAAACAAATGGTTAGAAGGTGTTTAGACTTGTAGTCGTGTGAAAAGAGAACAGATATTCCTATTAGATGTAAAGACTACTGATGACTTAGTGATGAGAACTCCGAAAGTGTGCATTTGCGGTAACGAAATCGAAAAAATGGTGGTTTAAGTCGATTTCATCTGGATTAAAGTGTACGTAATAGATCAAACGTGTTTGTTGTCTTGAATCGATGTTGCCTGGGACTACTATGGATCAAATCTTACGTACAAGATCCATTAAATATTTGTTGCCCCGAATCAATATCACTTTCGCTTTAAGAGTTTGTCAATTTTATAAATTTTGATACACGTGTGTTGCTTCGGTTGAAAATGAAATTATTGATGTTTGCTTTATAAGATGGAAATAAAAAAGTGGTTCCTGCATCCTGTTAGTATATGACTTCTTACATTGAGAAAAACACATGACGGTTAGTAGGTTATTAGACTATTGGTCATGTAAAGGATGGATGGTGAAACACAAGATGGTTGGTAGGTTTTTATACAACAAGTAATGATGTTTGCTTTATAAGATGGAAATAAACAAGTGGCTCTTGCATCCATTTAATGTATGACTTCATACCATCAGAAAAACACATGACTGTTAGTAGATTATTAGACTACTAGTCATGTGAATAAAGGAAGGTAAAACACATGGCTGTTTGTTGGTTATCAGAGTTCTAGTCTTGTGGAGAGAAGATGGTGAAATGCATGATGGTTAGTAGGTGTTTTGTTTAGCAAAGATGGTGAAGCGCATGATGGTTAGTAGGTGTTTAGACTATTTTTCGTGTGAAATGAGAATAGTGATTCCAAGTAGATGTATAGACTACAGATCACTAAGTAATAACAACTGCAAAAGTTAGCATTTAAGATAACACAATTGAAAAAATAGTGGTTAAAGTCGATTTCATCAGTATTAAAGTGTACCTAATAGATCACAACGTGTTTGTTGTGTTGAATCGATGTTGCCTGTGTCTACTATGGATCAAATCTTACGTACTAGATCCAATAAATATTTGTTGCCCCGTATCAATGTCGCTCTAACTTCAAGAGTTGGTCAATTTTCTAAACTGTGATACTCGCGTGTTGCTTCAGTTGGAAATTAAATCATGATGTTTGCTTTATAGGATGGAAATAAACAAGTGGTTCCTGCATCCTGTTAGTGTTGGACTTCATACCTTGAGAAAAATACATGATGGTTAGTAGGTTATTAGACTACTAATCATGTGAATAAACGATGGTAAAACACAAGGCGGTTTGTTGGTTTTTAGAGTACTAGTCTTGTGGAGAGAGGATTGTGAAATAAATTATGGTTAGTTGGTGTTTTGTGAAGAAAAAATGGTGAAGTGCATGACGGTTAGTAGGTGTTTAGACTACTAGTCATGTGAAATAAACAAGTGGTTAGAAGGTGTTTAGACTAGTAGTCGTGTGAAAAGAGAATAGTGATTCCTACTAGATGTAAAGACTACTGATGACTTAGTGATGAGAACTCCGAAAGTGTGCATTTGAGATAACGAAATCGAAAAAATAGTGGTTTAAGTCGATTTCATCAGGATTAAAGTGTACGTAATAGATCAAACGTGTTTGTTGTCTTGAATCGATGGTGCCTATGTCTACTATGGATCAAATCTTACGTACTAGATCCAATAAATATTTGTTGCCCCGAATCAATGTCACTTTCACTTCAAGAGTTTGTCAATTTTATAAATTTTGATACACGCGTTTTGCTTCGGTTGAAAATGAAATAATGATGTTTGCTTTATAAGATTGAAATAAACTAGTGGTTCCTGCATCCTGTTAGTGTATGACTTCTTACCTTGAGAAAAACACATGACGGTTAGTAGGTTATTAGACTGCTGGTCATGTGAAGAAAGGATGGTGAAACACAAGATGGTTGGTTGCTTTTTAGACAACTAGTCATAATGTTTGGTTTATAAGATGGAAATAAACAAGTGGTTCTTGCATCCGTTAGTGTTTGACTTCTTACCATGAGAAAAACGCATGACCGTTAGTAGGTTATTAGAATACTAGTCATAAGAAGTAAGGATGGTGAAACGCATGACCGTTAGTAGGTTTTTAGACAACTAGTCTTGTGGAGAAAAGATGGTGAAATGCATGATGGTTAGTAGGTGTTTTGTTTTGAAAAGGTGGTGAAACGCATTATGGTTAGTAAGTGTTTAGACTACTCTTCGTGTGATAAAGAATAGTGATTCCTAGTAGATGTATAGACTACTGATCACTAAGTGATATGAACTCCGAAAGTGAGCATTTGAGATAACGAAATCAAAAAAAGAGTGGTTTAAGTTGATTTAATCAGGATTAAAGTGTACCTAATAGGCCAAAGCTAGGCGATTTGAGCGATGGGTTAGGTGATTTTAGCGATCTTGGTACTATTCATCATGGGGGACGGTACAATCTCCATGATCCGTTTTACCACAAATGAAACAAGCCTTCTCGAGCTGTGGACACTGAGAACGAACGTGTCCAGGTTGGTTGCACTTGTAGCACACAGACGGAGGTCTAGCCAGAGCACCCCGAGTCCCCAAAGAAGAAGGCAGCCTAAAGTTCAACAAACTATCCTGTGGTGCCTGAGATGGTTCCCTCGGCCTTTTCCTCCCTTGACTCCCGAAGCTGCCTGAAGAAGAACTCAGACCTCCCACCGGTTGCCTTGGTTCCTAAGGCCTCACATTTTGTTGTGCCTCCTTCGGTATTTCGATGCTCCTTGCGCATTCTACCACCTCAGAGAACTTCATTCTACGCTGGACCGCCACCATTCTCCTCAAAGTGCTATGCAGCCCCTTTTCAAACCGTCGACACTTTCTCTCCTCTGTTGCTACCAACTCTGGAGCAAAACGAGACAAGGATTGGAATTTCTGTGCGTACTCTGACACCGTCATATTACCTTGCTCCAGTTTCTCAAATTGTTCCCTCAGATTTTCACGGCTAGTTTCTGGAAAGTACTGCTCCTCAAAGAGCACCTCAAACTCCGCCCATGTTAAATTTTCAACATCCGATTCGTCTACCTGAGCTGCTGTTCTTGCCGCCCTCCTCGCATCTTTTCTACTCTCTAGGACAGATTCCCACCATTCACCGGCCTCCCCGACTAGCTGAACGGCCACAATACCAACCCTGATGTTGTCTTCCGTGATATTGACAGCTCTGAAAAGTTTACGAATTTGGGCTAGCCAATGGTCCGCTACCAAAGGATCGCTACTAGTCCCATCGAACACTGGAGGGTTTCTACGGCTAAACTCTCGCATTGCCACCATGGCTCGATCCTCAGCATTCTCTCTAGGAGCTTGGTTTAAAAGATTCGCAGTCGTAAGTGCTGCGACGAGGTCTCTAGCAAATTGGGTCTGATTAGGCGGTACTCCTGCACCACGACCGGGCCCAGCCCCCGGATTCCCAACAGGGTTCTCCCCGAGCTGACTAACCTCATCCTCCGGAGGTACTCCACGGCCACGACCACGGCCACGACCACCCCGGTTCCCGGCTGCACCCCGCCTAACGCGCGACTTCGGAGGCATCTTACTACATGATATAAGAGGAAAAACTATTAATCACAACATTATTACTATGAGGTCAAAGCCACGGACTTCCCAACACGGGCAATAACGACTCTACTCCACTCTACAATATCGAAAAATGCAATGTCAAGTAGTTACATGAATGTTAGTCACACAAGCATGCACAAATTATGTTAGAAGGCGCGACATTTTGAACCCATGAGACGGAACGTCTCCCCACGGTCTCTAGGTGTTCTAAACTCACGCTCTGATACCAAGTTGTCACGTCCTGAATTTTCAACATAAATATAAATGATTTTCATAAAAAAAATACTCACAAATGTCCGTACGGTACCCAAAATAATCTCCATCTTCTCATTTCCCCAACAAATACTTCCAAGTTCACACGGTTCCAAAATATTACAATATTGGCTCGACGGCCCCAAATTAGCATAAGTATTGAATTTCGAAGAGAATTAATAGATACAATATTCCAAGCCAAAAGAATTACAATTTAGTTACAAATACATCTTTCAAAAGGAATTTACGAAGATGGAAGAGTAACTCCTTGGTTAGCTTTCAAAAGAAATGTCCACACGTCAAGCACTCCAAGCAATGCAAGCTACGGTTCCGGATTAGCACCTGAAAATAATTTAAGGCTTGAGCTACACTAGCTCAGTAGAAAAGTCTACGCAAACTCTATATACAAATGAGCGAGACAAACGAATGAACAATGGATGATCAAGACAACTGAGGAAGCACAATTTTCATGAACGAGTGTTCCAAAATCTCCAATCTTTCTTTTATTCAACCCATAAATCATACTCGTCAAATTATGTCTCAACATGTCGTGTCGCTTTTGTGTGTCTGAGCCGAAGCTCCTGCCAGGCTAATTTTGGGACCCTGAATATCCCTTGCCAAGCACCCACCTTGAAGGTTAGGCCTTGAGTGATTATTTTGAGCATTAGCTCCTGCCAGGCTAATTATGGGACCCTGAATATCCCCTACCAGGTCACCCACCCGTCGATGGGCCCTGAATGTTCGCGTGTCATTCACAAGCTCAAGTGTATCGTTCGAACAAATATCGAGTAAGAAGTTCAAGTTTTATCATTCCATGGTGTTACCAATTTGAACAATTTAAAAAAAAATGCAACACTTGATCAGGGAGACTAAAAAAAAAAAAACCACCCGACTCTTTATTATATGATTATAGCCAATCATGGAACCCCTGGAAGAGTCAAATAGGCTTTAACAAAGATGGAGTACAGCAACGTAAGGAATTTTGTTCTTTGACTGGTGGTCCACCGGTCGGGAAATGGGGTCTACCGGTAGAAATCCAAAATTTGGCGATTTTTCATCAGATAACAGATTTTCGTCCAGACCAAACCACAATCAATACAAGTTCAAACAAAGCATAGAGGTACTCAAATAGGACATAGGAGAACCCAAATAACATATAAAGAGAGGTAGAATTCCCTACCTCGAGTACCCAAACACAAATCGAACAAATGGAGCAAGCCTTGCTTCCGGAGTTCCAAACCAAGCACAAATACTCCAAACCAAGTCCTATCCAACGCGATACGAGCCCGGATACGCACGTAGATGATGGAGTTGAGAGTGATTGTTGTGGGTTTTGAGTGATTAGGTGAGAGAGAGATTGAGAGAGAGCCGAGAGAAAAGAGAGAAATGGGAAAAAGTAAAAAAAAAAGAATTTTCCCCAGGAGATATACACGCCACACACATGCACTATTCACAATAACGCCCCATGACTTTAAACATCTTTCACATCGACCTCCAATTCTATTTTATTTTATCTTTCATTAATCCACCACTTTTCCATTTATAGGACAATAAAATTATAAAATAAATTTACGGGTCTCTACATAAAGACTACTGATTACTAAGTGACAAGAACTCCGAAAGTGTGCATTTGAGATAATGAAATCGAAACAAATTGGTTAAAGTTGATTTCATCGGGATTAAAGTCTACGTAATATATTAAAATGTGTTTGTAGTCTTGAATCGATTTTGGCTGTGTCTACTATTGATCAAATCTCACGTACTAGATCCAATAAATATTTGTTGCCCCTAATCAATGTCGCTCTTACTTCAAAAGTTTGTCAATTTTATAGATTTTAATACTCGCGTGCTGCTTCGAATGGAAATGAAATCTTCATGTTTGCTTTATAAGATGAAAATAAACAAGTGGTTCCGGCATCCTGTGAAGGTTTGACTTCTTACCAAGAGAAAAATTCATGACGGTTAGCTGGTAATTAGACTATTAGTCATGTGAAGAAAGGATGGATAAACACAAAACGGTTAGTAGGTTTTTAGACTACTAGACTCGTGGAGAAAAGATTGTGAAACGCATGATGGTTAGTAGGTGTTTTGTGAAGAAAAGATGGTAAAACGCGTGATGGTTAGTAGGGGTTTGGACTACTCTTCATTTGAAGAGAGATTAGTGACTCCTAGTGGATGTATAGACTACAGATCAGTATGTGATAGGATTTCCGAAAGTGTGCATTTGAGATAGTGAAATCGAAAAAATAGTGGTTTAATTCGATTTCATCAGCATCGAAGTGCACGTAATAGACCTAAACGTGTTAGTTGTCTTGAATCGATTGTGCCTGTATCTACTATTGATCAAATCTTCCGTACTAGATCCATTAAATATTTGTTGCCCCTAATCAATGTCGCTCCCACTTCAAAAGTTTATCAATTTTTTAGATTTTGATACTCGCGTGTTGATTCGGTATGAAATGAAATCTTCACGTTTGATTTATAAGATGAAAATAAACAAGTGGTTCCCGCATCCTGTTAATATATGACTTCTTTCCACGACAAAATTCATGACGGTTAGCTGGTTATTAGACTATTAGTCATGTGAAGAAAGGCTGGATAAATACAAAACGGTTAGTAGGTTTTTGGACTACAAGACTCGTGGAAAAAAGATTGTGAAACGCATGATGGTTAGTAGGTGTTTTGTGAAGAAAAGATGGTGAAACGCATGATGGATAGTAGGGGTTTGGACTACTCTTCATGTGAAAAGAGATTAGTGACTCCTAGTGGATGTATGGACTACGGATCACTAAGTGATAAGAATTTCGAAAGTGTGCTTTTGAGATAACGAAATCGAAAAAATAGTGGTTTAAATCGATTTCATCAGCATTAAAGTGTACGTAATCGACCTAAACGTGTTTGTTGGCTTGAATCGATGTTTCCTGTGTCTACTATTGATCAAATCTTACGTACTATATCCATGCCCTAAATCAATGTCGCTCTCATTTCAAAAGTTTTTCAATTTTATAGATGTTGATACTCGCATGTTGCTTCAGTTGGGAAATAAATCTTCATGTTTGCTTTATAAGATGAAAATAAACATGTGGTTCCCGCATCTTGTTATTGTATGACTTCTTACCATGAGAAAAACACATGACGGTTATTAGGTTATTGGACTATTAGTCATGTGAAGAAAGGTTAGATAATTACAAGACGGTTAGTAGGTTTTCAGACTACTAGTCTTGTGGAGGAAAGATGGTGAAAATCATGATTGTTAGTAGGTGTTTTTTGAAAAATAGATGGTGAAGCGCAACGTAGGTATTTAGACTACAAGTCATGTGAAAAGAGAATACTGATTCTTAGTCGATGTAAAGACTACTGATTACTAAGTGACAAGAACTCCGAAAGTGTGCATTTGAGATACTGAAATCGAAACAAATTGGTTAAAGTTGATTTCATCAGGATTAAAGTTTACGTAATATATCAAAATGTGTTTGTAGTCTTGAATCGATTTTGGCTGTGTTTACTATTGATCTAATCTGACGTACTAGATCCAATAAATATTTGTTGCCCCTAATCAATGTCGCTCTTTCTTCAAAAGTTTGTCAATTTTAAAGATTTTAATACTCGCTTGCTTCTTCAGATGGGAATGAAATCTTCATGTTTGCTCTATAAGATGAAAATAAACAAGTGGTTCCTGCATCCTGTGAATGTTTGACTTCTTACCAAGAGAAAAATTCATGACGGTTAGCTGGTAATTAGACTATTAGTCATGTGAAGAGAGGATGGATAAACACAAAACGGTTAGTAGGTTTTTAGGCTACTAGACTCGTGGAGAAAAGATTGTGAAACGCATGACGGTTAGCAGGTGTTTTGTGAAGAAAAGATGGTAAAACGCGTGATGGTTAGTAGGGGTTTGGACTACTCTTCATTTGAAGAGAGATCAGTGACTCCTAGTGGATGAATAGACTACGGATCACTATGTGATAGGATTTCCGAAAGTGTGCATTTGAGATAGCGAAATAGAAAAAATAGTGGTTTAATTCGATTTCATCAGCATTAAAGTGTACGTAATCGATCTAAACTTGTTTGTTGGCTTGAATCGATGTTTCCTGTGTCTACGATTCATCAAAAATTACATACACGATCCGATAAATATTTGTTGCACCTAATCAATGTCGCTCTCACATCAAAGGTTTGTCAATTTTATAGATGTTGATACTCGCGTGTTGCTTCAGTTGGGAATGAAATCTTCATGTTTGCTTTATAAGATTAAAATAAATAAGTGGTTCCTGCATTCTGTTAATGTATGACTTCTTACCAAGAGTAAAATACATGACGGTTAGCTGGTAATTAGACTATTAGTCAAGTGAAGAAAGGATGGATAAACACAAAACGGTTAGTAGGTTTTTAGACTACTAGACTCGTGGAAAAAAGTTTGTGAAACGCATGATGGTTAGCAGGTGTTTTGTGATGAAAAGATGGTAAAACGCGTGATGGTTAGTAGGGGTTTGGACTACTCTTCATTTGAAGAGTGATCAGTGACTCCTAGTGGATGTATAGACTACAGATCACTATGTGATAGGATTTCCGAAAGTGTGCATTTGAGATTGTGAAATCGAAAAAATAGTGGTTTAATTCGATTTCATCAGCATTAAAGTGCACGTAATAGACCTAAACGTGTTTGTTGTCTTGAATCGATTGTGCCTGTATCTACTATTGATCAAATCTTCCGTACTAGATCCAATAAATAATTGTTGCCCCTAATCAATGTCGCTCTCACTTCAAAAAGTTTATCAAGTTTATTGATTT
This sequence comes from Rhododendron simsii, assembly GCA_014282245.1. Classification (NCBI taxonomy): domain Eukaryota; kingdom Viridiplantae; phylum Streptophyta; class Magnoliopsida; order Ericales; family Ericaceae; genus Rhododendron; species Rhododendron simsii. Next base: position 25,618,132 of record CM024954.1, read on the forward strand.
TGATACTCGCGTGTTGCTTCGGTTTGAAATGAAATCTTCACGTTTGATTTATAAGATGAAAATAAACAAGTGGTTCCCGCATCCTGTTAATATATGACTTCTTTCCAAGACAAATATCATGACGGTTTGCTGGTTATTAGACTATTAGTCATGTGAGGAAAGGATGGATAAACCCAAAACGGTTAGTAGGTTTTTAGACTACGAGACTCGTGGAAAAAAGATTGTGAAACGCATGATGGTTAGCAGGTGTTTTGTGAAGAAAAGATGGTGAAACGCATGATGGTTAGTAGGGGTTTGGACTACTGGTCATGTGAAAAGTGATTAGTGACTCCTAGTGGGTGTATGGACTACGGATCACTAAGTGATAAGAATTTCAAAAGTGTGCTTTTGAGATAACTAAATCGAAAAAATAGTGGTTTAATTCGATTTCATCAATATTAAATTGTACGTAATCGACCTAAACATGTTTATTGGCTTGAATCAATGTTTCCTGTGTCTACTATTGATCAAATCTTGTGTACTATATCCAATAAATATTTGTTGCCCTTAATCAATGTCGCTCTCACTTCAAAAGTTTGTCAATTTTATAGATGTTGATACTCGCGCGTTGCTTCAGTTGGGAATGAAATCTTCATGTTTGCTTTATAAGATGAAAATAAACATGTGGTTCCCGCATCTTGTTAGTGTATGACTTCTTACCATGAGAAAAACACATGACGGTTAGTAGGTTATTGGACTATTAGTCATGTGAAGAAAGGATAGATAATTACAAGACGGTTAGTAGGTTTTTGGACTACTAGTCTTGTGGAGAAAAGATGGTGAAAATCATGATTGTTAGTAGGTGTTTTTTGAAGAATAGATGGTGAAGCGCAACGTAGGTGTTTAGACTACTAGTCATGTGAAAAGAGAATAGTGATTCTTAGTCGATGTAAAGACTACTGATTACTAAGTGACAAGAACTCCGAAAGTGTGCATTTGAGATAATGAAATCGAAACAAATTGGTTAAAGTTGATTTCATCGGGATTAAAGTGTACGTAATATATCAAAATGTGTTTGTAGTCTTGAATCGATTTTGGCTTTGTCTACTATTGATCAAATCTCACGTACTAGATCCAATAAATATTTGTTGCCCCTAATCAATGTCGCTCTTACTTCAAAAGTTTGTCAATTTTATAGATTTTAATACTCACGTGCTGCTTCGGATGGAAATGAAATCTTCATGTTTGCTTTATAAGATGAAAATAAACAAGTGGTTCCGGCATCCTGTGAATGTTTGACTTCTTACCAAGAGAAAAATTCATGACGGTTAGCTTGTAATTAGACTATTAGTCATGTGAAGAATGGATGGATAAACACAAAACGGTTAGTAGGTTTTAAGACTACTAGACTCGTGGAGAAAAGATGGTGAAACGCATGATGGTTAGTAGGTGTTTTGTGAAGAAAAGATGGTGAAACGCATGATAGTTAGTAGGGTTTTGGACTACTCTTCATGTGAAAAGAGATTAGTGAATCCTAGTGGATGTATAGACTACGGATCACTATGTGATAGGATTTCCGAAAGTGTGCATTTGAGATAATGAAATTGAAAAAATAGTGGTTTAATTCGATTTCATCAGCATTAAAGTGCACGTAATTGACCTAAACGTGTTTGTTGTCTTGAATCGATTGTGCCTGTGTCTACTATTGATCAAATCTTCCATATTAGATGCAATAAATATTTGTTGCCCCTAATCAATGTCGCGCTCACTTCAAAAGGTCATCAATTTTATAGATTTTGATACTCTTCTGTTGCTTCGGTTTGAAATGAAATCTTCACGTTTGATTTATAAGATGAAAATAAACAAGTGGTTCCCGCATCTTGTTAATATGTGACTTCTTTCCAAGACAAAATTCATGACGGTTAGCTGGTTATTAGACTATTAGTCATGTGAAGAAAGGATGGATAAACACAAAACGGTTAGTAGGTTTTTAGACTACGAGACTCGTGGAAAAAAGATTGTGAAACGCATGATGGTTAGCAGGTGTTTTGTGAAGAAAAGATGGTGAAACGCATGATGGTTAGTAGGGGTTTGGACGACTCTTCATGTGAAAAGAGATTAGTGACTCCTAGTGGATGTATGGACTACGGATCACTAAGTGATAAGATTTTCGAAAGTGTGCTTTTGAGATAACGAAATCGAAAAAATAGTTGTTTAATTCGATTTCATCAACATTAAATTGTATGTAATCGACCTAAACGTGTTTATTTGCTTGAATCGATGTTTCCTGTGTCTACTATTGATCAAATCTTACGTACTATATCCAATAAATATTTGTTGCCCTTAATCAATGTCGCTCTCACTTCAAAAGTTTGTCAATTTTATAGATGTTTATACTCGCGTGTTGCTTCAGTTGGGAATGAAATCTTCATGTTTGCTTTATAAGATGAAAATAAACATGTGGTTCCCGCATCTTGTTAGTGTATGACTTCTTACCATGAGAAAAACACATGACGGTTAGTAGGTTATTGGACTATTAGTCATGTGAACAAAGGATAGATAATTAAAAGTTGGTTAGTAGGTTTTTGGACTACTAGTCTTGTGGTGAAAAGATGGTGAAAATCATGATTGTTAGTAGGTGTTTTTTGAAGAATAGATGGTGAAGCGCAACGTAGGTGTTTAGACTACTAGTCATGTGAAAAGAGAATAGTGATTCTTAGTCGATGTAAAGACTACAGATTACTAAGTGACAAGAACTCCGAAAGTGTGCATTTGAGATAATGAAATCGAAACAAATTGGTTAAAGTTGATTTCTTCGGGATTAAAATGTACGTAATATATCAAAATGTGTTTGTAGTCTTGAATCGATTTTGGCTGTGTCTACTATTGATCAAATCTTACGTACTAGATCCAATAAATATTTGTTGCCCCTAATCAATGTCGCTCTTACTTCAAAAGTATGTCAATTTTATAGATTTTAATACTCGCGTGCTGCTTCGGATGGAAATGAAATCTTCATGTTTGCTTTATAAGAAGAAAATAAACAAGTGGTTCCAGCATCCTTTGAATGTTTGACTTCTTACCAAGAGAAAAATTCATGACGGTCAGCTGGTAATTAGACTATTAGTCATGTGAAGAAAGGATGGATAAACACAAAACGGTTAGTAGGTTTTTAGACTACTAGACTCGTGGAGAAAAGATTGTGAAGCGCAGGATGGTTAGCAGGTGTTTTGTGAAGAAAAGATTGTAAAACGCGTGATGGTTAGTAGGGGTTTGGACTACTTTTCATTTGAGGAGAGATTGGTGACTCCTAGAGCATGTATAGACTACGGATCACTATGTGATAGGATTTCAAAGTGTCCTTTTGAGATAACGAAATCGAAAAAATAGTGGTTTAATTCGATTTCATCAGCATTAAAGTGTACGTAATCGACCTAAACGTGTTTGTTGGCTTGAATCGATGTTTCCTGTGTCTACTATTGATCAAATCTTACGTACTAGATCCAATAAACATTTGATGCCCCTAATCAATGTCGCTCTCACTTCAAAAGTTTGTCAATTTTATAGATGTTGATACTCGCGTGTTGCTTCAGTTGGGAATGAAATCTTCATGTTTGCTTTATAAGATGAAAATAAACATGTGGTTCCCGCATCCTGTTAGTGTATGACTTTTTACCATGAGAAAAACACATGACGGTTAGTAGGTTATTGGACTATTAGTCATGTGAAGAAAGGATAGATAATTACAATACGGTTAGTAGGTTTTTAGACTACTAGTCTTGTGGAGAAGAGATGGTGAAAAGTATGATTGTTTGTAGGTGTTTTTTGAAGAATAGATGGTGAAGCGCAACGTAGGTGTTTAGACTACTAGTCATGTGAAAAGAGAATAGTGATTCTTAGTCGATGTAAAGACTTCTGATTACAAAGTGACAAGAACTCCGAAAGTGTGCATTTGAGATAATGAAATCGAAACAAATCGGTTTAACTTGATTTCATCAGGATTAAAGTGTACGTAACAGATCAAAATGTGTTTGTAGTCTCGAATCGATTTTAATATGGATCAAATCTTACATACTTGATCTAATAAATATTTGTTGCGCCGAATCAATGTCGCTCTCACTTCAAGACTTGGTCAATTTTATAAATCAAGAAACTCGCGTGCTGCTTCGGTTGGAAATAAAATAATGTTTTCATTATGAGATGAAAATGAACAAATGGTTCCTGCATCCTGTTAGTTTATGACTTCTTACCGTGAGAAAAACACAAGAAGGTTATTAAGTTATTAGAATACTAATCGTGAGAAGAAAGGATGGATAAACACAAGACGGTTAGTAGGTTTTTAGACTACTACTCTTTGGGAGAAAAGATGGTGAAACGCATGATTGTTAGTAGGTGTTTTGTGAAGAAAAGATGGTGAAACACACGATTGTTAATAGGTGTTTCAAACCACTAGTCATGTGGAAAGAGAACAGTGATTCCTAGTAGATGAAAAGATTACTGATCACTAAGTGATAAGAACTCCGAAATTGCGCATTTGAGGTAACGAAATCGAAAAGATAGAGGTTTAATTCGATTTCACTAGGATTAAAGTGTACGTAACAGATCAAAACGTGGTTGTTGTCTCGAATCCATCTTGCCTGTGTCCACTATGGATCAGATCTTGCGTACTAGATCTAGTAACTATTTGTTGTCTCGAATCAATGTTGCTCTGACTTCAAGAGTTGGTCAGTTTTATAAATCAAGATACTTGCATGTAGCTTCGGTTTGAAATGAAATCATCATGTTTGAAAGTGGTTCCTGCATCCTTTCAGTTTATGACTTCTTACCATGAGAAAAACACATGACGGTTAGTTGGTTATTAGATTACTAGTCATGAGAAGAAAGGATGGTGAAACACAAGACGGTTAGTAGGTTTTTAGACTACTAGTCTTGTGGAGATAAGATGGTGAGAGCGTGATTGTTAGTAGGTGTTTTGTGAAGAAAAGATAGTGAAGCGGATGATGGTTAATACGTGTTTAAACTACTCGTCATGTGAAAAGAGAATAGTGTTTCCCAGTAGATGTAAAGACTACTGATCACCAAGCTATAAAAACTTCGAAAGTGTGTATTTGAGATAACGAAATCGAACAAATAGGTTTTAAGTTGATTTCATCTGGATTAAAGTGTACGTGATACATTAAAAAGTGTTTGTTGTCTCGAATTGATTTTGCATGTGTCTACTATGGTTCAAATCGAACATACTAGATCCGATAAATATTTGTTACCCCGAATTTATGTCACTCTCACTTCAAGAGTTTGTCAATTTTCCAAATTTCGATACTCGCGTGTTGCTTCGGTTGGAAATGAGATCATCATGTTTGCTTTATAAGTTGAAAATAAACAATTGGTTCCTGCATCCTGTTAATGTATGACTTCTCACCGTAAGAAAAATACATGACGTTTAGTTGGTTATTGGACTATTAGTCATGTGAAGAAAGGATAGATAAACATAAGACGGTTAGTAGGTTTTTTGTACTAGTCTTGTGGAGAAATGATTGTGAAACCCTTGATGGTTAGCAGGTGTTTTGTGAATAAAAGATGGTGAAACGCATGATGGTTAGCAGGTGTTTTGTGACAAAAAGATCGTGAAACGCATGATGGTTAGTAGGTGTTTGGACTTCTCTTCATGTGAAACGAGATTACTGACTCAAAGTAGATGTATAGACTACGGATCACTAAGTGATGAGAATTCCGAAAGTTTGCACTTGAGATAACGAAATTGAAAAAATAGTGGTTTAATTTTATTTTTTTTGGGTAAATAAGCTTGAAAATAAAGTGGTTTAATTCGATATTATTAGCATTAAAGTGTACGTAATAGACCAGAATGTGTTTGTTGTCTTGAATCGATGTTGCCTGTGTCTACTATTGATCAAATCTTACGTACTAGATCCAATAAATACTTGTTGCCCCTAATCAATGTCGCTCTCACTTCATAAGTTTGTCAAGTTTGTAGATTTTGATACTTGCGTGTTGGTTCGGATAGAAATGAAGTCTTCATGTTTGCTTTATAAGATGGAAATAAACATTTGGTTCCTACATCCTGTAAGTTTATGACTTCTTACTACAAGAAAAACACATGACGGTTAGCAGGTTATTAGACTGATAGTCATGTGAAGAAAGGATGGATAAACAAAAGACGGTTAGTAGGTTTTTCGACTACTAGTCTTGCGGAGAAAAGATGGTGAAACGCATGATTGTTAGTAGGTGTTTTGTGAAGAAAAGATGGTGAAACACACGATTGTTAATAGGTGTTTCAAACCACTAGTCATGTGGAAAGAGAATAATGATTCCTAGTAGATGAAAAGACTACTGATCACTAAGTGATAAGAATTCCAACAGTGCGCATTTGAAATAACGAAATCGGAAAGATAGTGCTTTAGTTCAATTTCACTAGGATTAAAGTGTACGTAATAGATCAAAACGTGTTTGTTGTCTCGAATAGATGTTGCCTGTGTCTACTATGGATCAAATCATACGTACTAGATCCAATAAATATTTGTTGCCCAGAATCAATGTTGTTTCCACTTCAAGAGTTGGTCAATTTTATAAATCAAGATACTCGCGTGTTTCTTCGGTTGCAAATGAAATCATCATATTTGCTTTAGATGATGAAAATAAACAAGTGGTTCCTGCATCCTGTTAGTGTATGACTTCTTACCATAAGAAAAATATACAACGGTTAGTAGTTTATTAAACTATTAATCATGTGAAGAAAGGAATAAAAAAATAACCCAAAAAAAAAAAGGAAGGATAAAAACAAGACGGTTGATATATTTTTAGACTAGTAGTCTTATGGAGAAAAGATTGTGAAACGCGTGAAGTTTAGCAAGTGTTTTGTGAAGAAATGCTGGTGAAACGCGTAACAATTAGGAGGTGTTTGGACAAATCTTTATGTAAAAAGAGATTAGTGACTCCTAGTAGATGTATAGAGTATTGATCACTAAGTGATAAGAACTCTGAAAGTTAGCATTTGAGATAACGAAATCGAAAAAATTGTGGTTTAATTTGATTTTACTAGCGTTAAAGTACGTAATAGACCAAAATGTGTTTGTTGTTTGGCATCGATGTTGCCTGTGTCTACTATGGATCAAATCTTACATACTAGATCCCAAAAATATTTGTTGCCCCGAATCATTGTCGCTCTCACTTCAAAAGTTTATCAATTTTATAGAATTTGATACTCGCGCGTTGCTTCGGATGGAAACGAAATCTTTATGTTTGCTTTATAAGATGAAAACAAACATTTGGTTCCTGCAACTTGTTAGTGTATGACTTCTTACTACGTGAAAAACACATGACGGTTAGCAGGTTATACTATTAGTCATGTGAACAAAGGATGGATAAACAAAAGACGGTTAGTAAGTTTTTAGACTACTAGACTCTGGGAGAAAAGATGGTGAAACGCATGATTGTTAGTAGGTGTTTTGTGAAGAAAAGATGGTGAAACGCATGATGGTTAGTAGGTGTTTTAAACTATAGTCATGTGGAAAGAGTATAGTGATTCCTTGTAGATTAAAAGAATACTGATCACCAAGTTATAAGAATTCCGAAAGTGCGGATTTGAAATAACGAAATCGGAAAGATAGTGTTTTAGGTCGATTTCACTAGGATTAAAGTGTACGTAATAGATCAAAACGTGTTTGTTGTCTCGAATCGATGTTGCCTTTGTCTACTATGGATCAAATCTTACGTACTAGATCCAATAAGTATTCTTTGCCCCGAATCAATGTTGCTTCCACTTCAAGAGTTGGTCAATTTTATAAATCAAGATACTCGCGTGTTGTTTGGTTGATAAGGCGGAAATGAAAAAGTTATTCCCGCATCCTTTTAGTGTATAAATTCTTACCTTGAGAAAAACACATGACGGTTAGTACGTTATTAGACTACCAGTCATGAGAAGAAAGGATGGTGAAACACAAGATGGTTTGTAGGTTTTTTTAATCTACTTGTCTTGTGGTGTTAAGATGGTGAAACGCATGATGGTTAGTAGGTGTTTTGTGAAGAAAAGATAGTGAAGCGCATGATGGTTAGTAGGTGTTTTAAACTATAGTCATGTGGAAAGAGTATAGTGATTCCTTGTAGATTTAGAAACTACGGATCACTAAGTGATAAGAATTCCGAAAGTGTGCATTTGAGATATCGAAATCGTAAAAATAGTGGTTAAATTCGATTTCATCAGCATGAAAGTGTACGTAATCGACCAAAACGTGATTGTTGTCATGAATCGATGTTGCCTGTGTCTACTACAGATCAAACCTTATGTACTAGATCCAAAAAATATTTGTTGCCCCGAATCATTGTCGCTCTCACTTCAAAAGTTTATCAATTTTATAGATTTTGATACTCGCTTGTTGCTTCGGATGGAAATGAAATCTAAATGTTTGCTTTATAAGATGAAAACAAACATTTGGTTCCTGCAACTTGTTAGTGTATGACTTCTTACTATGAGAAAAACACATGACGGTTAGCAGGTTATTAGACTATTAGTCATCTGAACAAAGGATGGATAAACAAAAGACGGTTAGTAAGTTTCTAGACTACTAGACTTGGGGGGAAAAGATGGTGAAACCCATGATTGTTAGTAGGTGTTTTGTGAAGAAAAGATGGTGAAACGCATGATGGTTAGTAGGTGTTTTAAACTATAGTCATGTGGACAGAGTATAGTGATTCCTTGTAGATTAAAAGAATACTGATCACCAAGTTATAAGAATTCCGAAAGTGCGGATTTGAAATAACGAAATCGAAAAGATAGTGTTTTAGGTCGATTTCACTAGGATTAAAGTGTACGTAATAGATCAAAACGTGTTTGTTGTCTCGAATCGATGTTGCCTTTGTCTACTATGGATCAAATCTTACGTACTAGATCCAATAAGTATTCTTTGCCCCGAATCAATGTTGCTTCCACTTCAAGAGTTAGTCAATTTTATAAATCAAGATACTCGCGTGTTGTTTGGTTGATAAGGCGGAAATGAAAAAGTTATTCCCGCATCCTTTTAGTGTATAAATTCTTACCTTGAGAAAAACACATGACGGTTAGTACGTTATTAGACTACCAGTCATGAGAAGAAAGGATGGTGAAACACAAGATGGTTTGTAGGTTTTTAATCTACTTGTCTTGTGGTGTTAAGATGGTGAAACGCATGATGGTTAGTAGGTGTTTTGTGAAGAAAAGATAGTGAAGCGCATGATGGTTAATAGGTGTTTAAACTATTAGTAAGGTGAAAAGAGAATATGTATTCCTAGTAGATGTAGAAACTACGGATCACTAAGTGATAAGAATTCCGAAAGTGTGCATTTGAGATATCGAAATCGTAAAAATAGTGGTTAAATTCGATTTCATCAGCATGAAAGTGTACGTAATCGACCAAAACGTGATTGTTGTCATGAATCGATGTTGCCTGTGTCTACTATAGATCAAACCTTATGTACTAGATCCAAAAAATATTTGTTGCCCCGAATCATTGTCGCTCTCACTTCAAAAGTTTATCAATTTTATAGATTTTGATACTCGCTTGTTGCTTCGGATGGAAATTGAATCTAAATGTTTGCTTTATAAGATGAAAACATACATTTGGTTCCTGCAACTTGTTAGTGTATGACTTCTTACTATGAGAAAAACACATGACGGTTAGCAGGTTATTAGACTATTAGTCATGTGAACAAAGGATGGATAAACAAAAGACGGTTAGTAAGTTTCTAGACTACTAGACTTGGGGGGAAAAGATGGTGAAACCCATGATTGTTAGTAGGTGTTTTGTGAAGAAAAGATGGTGAAACGCATGATGGTTAGTAGGTGTTTTAAACTATAGTCATGTGGACAGAGTATAGTGATTCCTTGTAGATTAAAAGAATACTGATCACTAAGTGATAAGAATTCCGAAAGTGCGGATTTGAAATAACGAAATCGGAAAGATAGTGTTTTAGGTCGATTTCACTAGGATTAAAGTGTACGTAATAGATCAAAACGTGTTTGTTGTCTCGAATCGATGTTGCTAGTGTCTACTATGGATCAAATCTTACGTACTAGATCCAATAAGTATTCTTTGCCCCGAATCAATGTTGCTTCCACTTCAAGAGTTGGTCAATTTTATAAATCAAGATACTCGCGTGTTGTTTGGTTGAAAAAGTTATACACTTCAAGAGTTAGTGTATAACTTCTTACCTTGAGAAAAACACATGACGGTTAGTACGTTATTAGACTACTAGTCATGAGAAGAAAGAATGGTGAAACCCAAGATGGTTTATAGGTTTTTAATCTACTTGTCTTGTGGTGTTAAGATGGTGAAACGCATGATGGTTAGTAGGTGTTTTGTGAAGAAAAGATAGTGAAGCGCATGATGGTTAATAGGTGTTTAAACTATTAGTAAGGTGAAAAGAGAATATGTATTCCGAGTAGATGCATAAACTACGGATCACAAGTGATAAGAATTCCGAAAGTGTGCATTTGAGATATCGAAATCGTAAAAATAGTTGTTAAATTCGATTTCATCAGCATGAAAGTGTACGTAATCGACCAAAACGTGATTGTTGTCATGAATCGATGTTGCCTGTGTCTACTATGGATCAAACCTTATGTACTAGATCCAATAAATATTTGTCGCCCTAATCAATGTCCCTCTCACTTCAAGAGTTTGTCAATTTCATAAATTTTGATACTCGCGTGTTGCTTCGGTTGGAAATGAAATCATCATGTTAGCTTTATAAGATGAAAATAAACAAGTGGTTCCTGCATCCTGTTAGTGTATGACTTCTTACCACGAGAAAAATATACGACGGTTAGTTGGTTATTAGACTATTAATCATGTGAAGAAAGGAAGGATAAAAACAAGACGGTTGGTAGGTTTTTAGACTAGTAGTCCTTTGGAGAAAAGATTGTGAAACGAGTGAAGTGTAGCAGGTGTTTTGTGAAGAAATGATGGTGAAACGCATGATAGTTAGGAGGTGTTTGGACAACTCTTCATGTGAAAAGAGATTAGTGACTCCTGGTATATGTATAAACTACTGATCACTAAGTGATAAGAATTTCGAAAGTGTGCATTTCAGATAACGAAATCGAAAAAATAGTGGTTTAAGTCGATTTCATCAGCATTAAAGTTTACGAAATAGACCAAAACGTGTGGGTTGTCTGGAATCGATGTTGCCTGTGTCTACTATGGATCAAATCTTACGTACTAGATCCAATAAATATTTGTTGCCCCGAATCAATGTCGCTCTCACTTCAAGAGTTTGTCCATTTTATAAATTTTGGTAGTCGCGTGTTGCTTCGGTTGGAAATGAAATCATCATGTTTGCTTTATAAGATGAAAATAAACAAGTGGTTCCTGCATCCTGTTAATGTATGACTTCTTATCATGAGAAAAATACATGACGGTAATTTGGTTATTAGACTATTAGTATGTGAAGAAAGGATGGATAAACACAAGACAGTTAGTAGGTTTTTAGACTACTAGTCTTGTGGAGAAATGATTGTGAAACCCATGATGGTTAGCAGGTGTTTCGTGAAGAAAAGATGGTGAAACGCATGTTGGTTGGCAGGTGTTTTGTGAAGAAAAGATTGTGAAACGCATGATGGTTCGTAGGTGTTTGGACTACTCTTCATGTGAAACGAGATTAGTGACTCCTAGTAAATGTAAAGACTACGGATCAATAAGTCATGGGAATTCCGAAAGTTTGCATTTGAGAAAACGAAATCGAAAAAATAGTGGTTTAATTTGATTTTATTAGCATTAAAGTACGTAATAAACCAAAACGTGTTTGTTGTCTTGCATCGATGTTTTCTGTGTCTTCTATGGATCAAATCTTACGTACTAGATCCAAAAAATATTTGTTCCCCCGAATCAATGTCGCTCTCACTTCAAAAGTTTATCAATTTTATAGATTTTGATAGTTGCCTGTTGCTTCAGTCGGAAATGAAATCTTCATGTTTGCTTTATAAGTTGAAAATAAACATTTGGTTCCTGCATCCTGTTAGTGTATGACTTCTTACTACGAGAAAAACACATGACGGTTAGCAGGTTATTAGACTATTAGTCATGTGAAGAAAGGAGGGAAAAACAAAAGACGGTTAGTAAGTTTTTAGACTACTAGACTTGGGGGGAAAAGATGGTGAAACGCATGATTGTTAGTAGGAGTTTTGTGAAGAAAAGATGGGGAAACGCATGATGGTTAGTAGGTGTTTTCAACTACAGTCATGTGGAAAGAGTATAGTGATTCCTTGTAGATGAAAAGACTACTGATCACTAAGTGATAAGAATTCCAAAATTGCAAATTTGAAATAACGAAATCGGAAAGATAGTGCTTTAGGTCGATTTCACTACGATTAAAGTGTACGTAATATATCAAAACGTGTTTGTTGTCTCAAATAGATGTTGCTTGTGTCTACTATGGATCAAATCCTACGTAGTAGATCCATTAAATATTTTTTGCCCCAAATCATTGTTGTTTCCCCTCAAGAGTTGGTCAATTTTATAAATTAAGATACTCGCATGTTGCTTCGGTTGGAAAAGAAATCATCATGTTTGCTTGATAGGGCGGAAATGAAAAAGTTGTTCCCGCATCCTTTTAGTGTATGAATTCTTACCTTGAGAAAAAACACATGACAGTTAGTACGTTATTAGACTACTAGTCATAAGAAGAAAGGATGGTGAAACACAAGACGGTTTGTAGGTTTTTAGTCTACTTGTCTTGTGGTGATAAGATGGTGAAACGCATGATGGTTAGTAGGTGTTTTGTGAAGAAAAGATAGTGAAGCGCATGATAGTTAATATGTGTTTAAACTATTAGTAAGGTGAAAAGAGAATATGTATTCGTAGTAGATGTATAAACTGCGGATCACTTAGTGATAAGAATTCCGAAAGTGTGCATTTGAGATAACGAAATCTGTAAAATAGTGGTCTAGTTCGATTTAATCAGCATTAAACTGTACGTAATCGACCAAAACGTGATTGTTGTCTTGAATCGATGTTGCCTGTGTCTACTATGGATCAAACCTTACGTACTAGATCCAATAAATATTTGTCACCCAGAATCAATGTCGCTCTCACTTCAAGAGTTTGTCAATTTTATAAATTTCGCTGCTCGCGTGTTGCTTCGGTTGGAAATGAAATCATCATGTTTGCTTTATAAGATAAAAATAAACAAGTGGTTCCTGCATCCTGTTAGTGTATGACTTTTTACTATGAGAAAAATATACGGCGGTTAGTTTGTTATTAGACTATTAATCATGTGAAGAAAGGAAGGATAAAAACAAGACGGTTAGTAGGTTTTTAAACTACTAGTCTTGTGGAGAAATGATTGTGAAACCCATGATGGTTAGCTGGTGTTTTGGGAAGAAAAGATGGTGAAACGCATGATGGTTAGCAGGTGTTTTGTGAAGAAAAGATTGTGAAACACATGAAGGTTGGTAGGTGTTTGGACTCCTTTTCAAGTGAAACAAGATTAGTGACTCCTAGTAAATGTAAAGACTACGGATCACTATGTGATGGGAATTCCGAAAGTTTGCATTTGAGATAACGAAATCGAAAAAATAGTGGTATAATTTGATTTTATTAGCATTAAAGTACGTAATAGACAAAAACGTGTTTGTTGTCTTGCATCGATGTTGCCTGTGTCTTCTATGGATCAAATCTTACGTACTAGATCCAAAAAATATTTGTTCCCCCGAATCAATGTCGCACTCACTTCAAAAGTTTATCAATTTTATATATTTTGATACTCGCGTGTTGCTTCAGTTGGAAATGAAATCTTCATGTTTGCTTTATAAGATGAAAATAAACATTTGGTTCCTGCATCCTGTTAGTGTATGACTTCTTATTACGAGAAAAACACATGACGGTTAGCAGGTTATTAGACTATTAGTCATGTGAAGAAAGGAGGGAAAAACAAAAGACGGTTAGTAAGTTTTTAGACTACTAGACTTGGGGGGAAAAGATGCTGAAACGCATGATTGTTAGTAGGTGTTTTCAACTACAGTAATGTGGAAAGAGTATCGTGATTCCTTTTAGATGAAAAGACTACTGATCACTAAGTGATAAGAATTCCGAAAGTGCGGATTTGAAATAACGAAATCGTGCTTTAGGTCGATTTCACTAGGATTTAAATGTACGTAATATATCAAAACGTGTTTGTTGTCTCGAATCGATGTTGCTTGTGTCTACTATGGATCAAATCTTACATAGTAGATCCAATAAATTTTTTGTGCCCCAAATCAATGTTGTTTCCACTTCAAGAGTTGGTCAATTTTATAAATCAAGATACTCGCGTGTTGCTTCGGTTGGAAAAGAAATCATCATGTTTGCTTGATAGGGCGGAAATGAAAAAGTTGTTCCCGCATCCTTTTAGTGTATGAATTCTTACCTTGAGAAAAACACATGACGGTTAGTACGTTATTAGACTACTAGTCATGAGAAGAAAGGATGGTGAAACACAAGACGGTTTGTAGGTTTTTAGTCTACTTGTCTTGTCAAGATGGTGAAACGCATCATGGTTAGTAGGTGTTCTGTGAAGAAAACATAGTGAAGCGTATGATGGTTAATAGGTGTTTAAACTACTAGTAAGGTGAAAAGGGAATATGTATTCCAAGTAGATGTATAAACTACGGATCACTAAGTGATAAGAATTCCGAAAGTGTGCATTTGAGATAACAAAATCGTAAAAGTAGTGGTTTAATTCGATTTCATTAGCATTAAAGTGTACGTAATAGACCAGAACGTGATTGTTGTCTTGAATCGATGTTGCCTGTGTCTACTATTGATCAAATCTTACGTACTAGATCCAATAAATATTTGTCGCCCCGAATCAAGAGTTTGTCAATTTTATAAATTTCGATACTCGCGCGTTGCTTCGGTCGGAAATGAAATAACCATGTTTGCTTTATAAGATGAAAATAAACAAGTGGTTCCTGCACCTGGTTAATGTATGACTTCTTACCATGACAAAAATACATGACTGTTAGTTGGTTATTGAACTATTAGTCATGTTTAGAAAGGATGGATAAACACAAGACGGTTAGTAGGTTTTTAGACTACTAGTCTTGTGGAGAAATGATTGTGAAACCCATGATGGTTAGCTGGTGTTTTGGGAAGAAAAGATGGTGAAACGCATGATAGTTAGCAGGTGTTTTGTGAAGAAAAGATTGTGAAACACATGATGGTTAGTAGGTGTTTGGACTCGTTTTCAAGTGAAACGATATTAGTGACTCCTAGTAAATGTAAAGACTACGGATCACTAAGTGATGGGAATTCCGAAAGTTTGCATTTGAGATAACGAAATCGAAAAAATAGTGGTTTAATTTGATTTTATTAGCATTAAAGTGTACGTAATAGACCAAAACGGGTTTGTTGTCTTCAATCAATGTTGCCTGTGTCTACTATGGATCAAATCTTATGTACTAGATCCAAAAATTATTTGTTGCCCCGAATCAATCTCGCTCTCACTTCAAGAGTTTGTCAATTTTATAAATTTTGATACTCGCGCGAAATCATCATGTTTGCTTTATAAGATGAAAATAAAAAGTGGTTCCTGCATACAGTTAGTGTATGATTTCTTAACATTAGAAAAATATACGACGGTTAGTTGGTTATTTGACTAATAATCATGTGAAGAAAGGAAGGATAAAAACAAGACGGTTGGTAGGTTTTTAGACTAGTAGTCTTATGGAGAAAAGAATTTGAAACGCGTGAAGTTTAGCCGGTGTTTTGTGAAGATATGATGGTGAAACGCATGATAGTTAGGAGGTGTTTGGACCACTCTTCATGGGAAAAGAGATTAGTGACTCCTGGTGGATGTATAGACTACTGATCACTAAGTGATAAGAATTTCGAAAGTGTGCATTTCAGATAATGAAGTCGAAAAAATAGTGGTTTAAGTCGATTTCATCAGCATTAAAGTGTACGTAATAGACCAAAACGTGTTGGTTGTCTTGAATCGATGTTGCCTGTGTCTACTATGGATCAAATCTTACGTATTAGATCCATTAAATATTTGTTGCCCCGAATCATTGTCGCTCTCACTTCAAGAGTTTGTCAATTTTATAAATTTTGATAGTCGCGTGTTTCTTCGGCTGGAAATGAAATCATCATGTTTGGTTTATAAGATGAAAATAAACAAGTGGTTTCTGCATCCTGTAATTGTATGACTTATTACCATGAGAAAAATACATGACGGTTAGTTGGTTATTAGACCATTAGTCATGTCAAGAAAGGATGGATAAACACAAGACGGTTAGTAGGTTTTTAGTACTAGTCTTGTGGAGAAATGATTGGGAAACCCATGATAGTAGGTGTTTTGTGAAGAAAAGATAGTGAAACGAATGATGGTTAGCAGGTGTTTTGTGAAGAAAAGATTGTGAATCGCATGATGGTTAGTAGGTGTTCGGACTACTCTTCATGTGAAACGAGATTAGTGACTCCTAGTAAATGTATAGACTACCGATCACTAAGTGATGGGAATTCCAAAAGTTTGCATTTGAGATAACGAAATCAAAAAAATAGTAGTTTAATTCGATTTCATTAGCATTAAAGTGTACGTAATAGGCCAAAACGTGTTTGTTGTCTTGAATCGATGTTGCCTGCGTCTACTATGGATCCAATCTGACGTACTAGATCCAAAAAATATTTGTTGCCCCGAATCAATGTCGCTCTCACTTGAAAAGTTTATCAATTTTAAAGATTTTGATACTCCCGTGTTGCTTCGGTTGGAAAAGAAATCTTCATGTTTGCTTTATCAGATGAAAATAAACATTGGTTCCTGCATCCTGTTAGTGTATGACTTTCTTACTTCGAGAAAAACACATGACGGTTAGCAGGTTATTAAACTATTAGTCATGTGAAGAAAGGATGGATAAACAAATGACGGTTAGTAGGTTTTTAGACTACTAGTCTTGGGGAGAAAAGATGCTGAAACGCGTGATTGTTTGTAAGTGTTTTGTGAAGAGTAGACGATGAAACGCATGATGGTTAGTAGTGGTTTTAAACTACAGTCATGTGGAAAGAGAATAGTGATTCCTATTCGATTAAAAGGCTACTGATCACTAAGTGATAAGAATTCCGAAAGTGGGCATTTGAAATAACGAAATCATAACGATAGTGTTTTAGGTCGATTTCAGTAAGATTAAAGTGTACGTAATAGATCAAAACGTGTTTGTTGCCTCGAATCGATGTTGCCTGTGTCTACTATGGATGAAATCTTACGTCCTAGATCCAATAAATATTTGTTGCTTCCACTTCAAGAGTTAGTCAATTTTATAAATCAAGATACTCGAGTGTTGCTTCGGTTGGAAAAGAAATCATCATGTTTGCTTTATAAGGCGGAAATTAAAAAGTTGTTCCCGCATCCTTTTAGTGTAAGGCTTCTTACCTTGTGAAAAACACATGACGGTTAGTACATTATTAGACTACTAGTCATGGGAAGAAAGGATGGTGAAACACAAGACGGTTTGTAGGTTTTTAGTCTACTAGTCTCGTGGAAATTAGATGGTGAAACGCATGATGGTTAGTAGGTGTTTTGTGAAGAAAAGGTAGTGACGCGTATGATGGTTAATACGTCTTTAAACTACTAGTAAGGTGAAAAGAGAATATGTATTCCTAGTAGATGTATAAACTACGGATCATTAAGTGATAAGATTTCCGAAAGTGTGCATTTGAGAAAACAAAATCGTAAAAATAATGGTTTAATTCGATTTCGTCAGCATTAAAGTATACGTAATAGACCAAAACGTGATTGTTGTCTTGAATCGATGTTGCCTGTGTCTACTATGGATCAAATCTTACGTATTAGATCAAATAAATATTTGTTGCCCCGAATCAATGTCGCTCTCACTTCAAGAGTTTGTCAATTTTATAAATTTTGATACTCGCGTGCTGCTTCGGTTGGAAATGAAATTATCATGTTTGCTTTATAAGATGAAAATAAACAAGTGGTTCCTGCATCCTGTTAGTGTATGACTTCTTACCATTAGAAAAATATACGACGGTTAGTTGGTTATTAGACTATAAATCATGTGAAGAAAGGAAGGATAAAAACAAGACGGTTGGTAGGTCTTTAGACTAGTAGTCTTATGGAGAAAAGATTGTGAAACGCGTGAAGTTTAGCATGTGTTTTGTGAGGAAATGATTGTGAATTGCATGATAGTTAGGAGGTGTTTGGACAACTCTTCATGAGAAAAGAGATTATTGACTCTTGGTAGATGTATAGACTACTGATCACTAAGTGATAAAAATTTCGAAAGTGTGCATTTCAGATGACGAAATCGAAAAATAGTGGTTTAAGTCGATTTCATCAACATTAAAGTGTACGTAATAGACCAAAACATGTCGGTTGTCTTGAATCGATGTTGCCTGTGTCTACTATGGATCAAATCTTACGTACTAGATCCAATAAATATTTGTTGCCCCGAATCAATGTCGCTCTCACTTCAAGAGTTTTTCAATTTTATAAATTTTAATAGTCGCGTGTTGCTTCGATTGGAAATGAAATCATCATGTTTGCTTTATAAGATGAAAATCAACAAGTGGTTCCTTCATCCTGTTAATATATGACTTCTTACCATGAGAAAAATACATGATGACAGTACAACAATATCCATACCGGAAGAGATGGGTTCGGCGATTTGGGCGATCTCTGTACTGTTCATCGTTGGGGACGGTACCATCTCCATGGCTGATGGTATAGGTCTTAAAGCTACCGACTCTAATGAGCTGCAAAGAAGAAGCCGTGGTCCAACTCCCACTCACCAAAATCTCACTAACTCCAAATCGAGTTCACTTGGTTGTGCGTTGGTCGAAGTTACAGTATCTTCACCCCAACCTCCACTCATGAATTTTGATCCTAAATCAAACCACTTCTTTGAGGTTCCATGCACTTCTCAGATCTCTAAGCTCTCAAATCCCCTCCGCCAGTTCCATCTGAGTTCGTCGGACCAGGAAACCCTAAAACTCGATGTTTCAGGGGAGTTTGGGGAGTTCAGTCCTAAATCGGCTAAAACATCTAGTCCATCTCGTAAGCTTCAGTAGGTCTTTGAGCAAGCCCTAATCCGGGAAGCAGAAGAACGAGCAATCCAGCTACAGGGCGATGCCTCTCAGTCCGTGAGTCAACAAAAGTAGGTACAACTATCTACCTCTAACCCTAAGATTTTGTACAATGCCCGAGGAAATCCTTATGTGGAAGGAGATCCCAATATGGGTTATACTGTTGATGAAACTCGACCTAGGACTGGGAATCGTGATACTGGTTCACACCAATTACTTACGGATTCTGCTCCTTCCTCTTCTACACAAAACTTAGCTGGGTCTAAACACGATTCCCGAGTTCAAGAAAGCTCTCTGTCAAACCAACATCACCAAACCTCATTCCGTAACCAGGCTCGCCCTGTCCAAACTCATCCATTCAATTCCAAACAAAGTGCTGGTCATGCTAAACCTAAACCTAAGAACTGGGCCTCTCTTTTACAGTCTCAGAGCCCTTCTTTGGGCATGAAGTTGGAGTATTTTCCTGATTAGCAGAAGGGAAAAGAAGCCATGGTTGAAATAGACATAGAATTAACTGAGGTGGGGAAATGGAACAAGTATTTGATTGGTCATTTCCTCGATGGACCAATGCCTTATCCTTTGCTGGTCGCCACTGCTCGTAACCAATGGAAAGAACTATTTATAGCTGTTAAATCTAATGTAGCTGGGTTCTACCTGTTTGAGTTCAAGGATGAACAAGCTAAATTGCAGGTTCTAGAAGGGGGGCCCTATTTCTTCTCTCAGAAGTATCTTGTTCTCAAAGACTGGCACAGGATGATGAAGCCAGCTCAGGCCCAGCCCTCCAAAATCCCGGCTTGGGTCAAGCTACATGATTTACCGTTTGAACTTTGGAATCAGGAGTGCCTTGGTAGAGTGGCAAGTACAATTGGAAAGCCTTTGCATGTAGATCAGGCTACAGCTAAAACTGCTAAGCAACCGGGATTAGTACACACCAAGTCCACAAAGGCTAGAATATGTATTGAAGTGAGTGCTGAGCAAGTTCTTCCTGATGAAATTACAGTTATCGTTGCAGGGGAATCAGTTGTTGTATCTGTTGAGTATCAAGTTCTTCCCCCCATGTGTGACATATGCCATGTCTTTGGCCATCACACGACTAAATGTGCTAACAAATCCTCTACATCCTCACTACCATCCCAGCTTGCTTCTCAACTGGTAACTCAAGTGGAGAATGAGAAGCAACAGGTGATCACTGGTCAAAATGGGAAACAAAAGGCAGCCATGCATATTGTAACTCAAGTTGAAAATGGGAAATTAAAGGCTGATTGTGACCAACCTCAACAAGTCAGCATCCCCATTTCTATTGAGCACTCAACTGGGGAAGAGCTCAGTGATTCTGAGGATGAATTACTAGAGGTCCTAAAGGGGGTGGTCAGCAGCAAGCAGGAGGTAGAGGCACTGAGTCAACCTAAGGCAGCAGTGTCCTTGGTTAAACCTCATTCCGACCTCGAGACCTTCCCAACCCCTGAGCCACCTGATCTTTTGGACCCAAGGGTCAAGGGTGAATCTGCTATACTGTATTCCAATGGAGACGCTGTCTTTAATAAGCATCTTTCCAAGTCTACCAAAAGGCGTCTGCGGAAGCAAGCTAAGGAGGCATCCTTCTCTGCCCTAAGCAGTGGAAGGAATTAAATCACCTATATCCTTTTGTTAAGGCAGCATTTCTATACTTCCAATTTCTGCTGTTTACTTATCTTACTGCTTGTTATATTTTATGGCTATACAACCCATTAACCTTGGATTTTGGAACATTCGGGGTCTCAATGTTACTATTAAGCAGAATGAGGTTAAATCTTTTGTAAATAGAAATAATCTTTCACTTTTGGGATTGTTAGAACATAAAATTAAGGAGGATATTGCTTCTAGCGTAATTAAATTCGTCTGCCCTCAATGGGATTTTGTGAACAACTACTCTCATGCACCCAGTGGTAGAATTTTTGTGTGTTGGGATTCTGGTCTCATGCAAGTCCAGGTTTTGGATCAATCTGATCAATTTATCCATTGTGAGGTGCATTCTAAGGGTGGAGGGGTCTCTTTTTTGGCAACCTTTGTTTATGGGGCTAATAGTTACATAGGTAGATGGGCACTTTGGTCTAGTCTTCAGCGTATTGGCACCTCACTTCCTTGGATTGTTCTTGGAGATTTTAATGCTATAAGATTCCCCAATGACAAGTATGGGGGCACTTCTTGTTGGCCCTCTCATATGGATGAGTTCAATCACTGTCTGTACGCTTTAGAGTTGGATGATTTAAGATATATTGGTTGTTTTTTTCACTTGGGCTAATAAACAAGACTCTAGTCAATTTGTCACCACCAAATTGGATCGGGCTCTCGTTAATGAGCAGTGGATAAAAGTCTTTAGTTGCTCTTCAGCTCATTTTCCCACTCCAGGGATTTCAGATCATTCTCCAAGTATTGTGTGCATCACTCCTGCTCCTAGGAGGCCCATTAAACCTTTCAAGTTCTTCAATTTCCTATCTGATCACCCTCAGTTTCTAAATGTGGTGCAACGAGTCTGGAGGACAGTGATTATTGGTAATCCAATGTTTTGTGTATGTGAGAAGCTCAAATTGTTGCAAAGTGAGTTTAAGCTTATTAATAATAGAGATTTTAGCGATGTCTCTAAGAGGGTAGCGGACACTAGGCAAATTCTGGAGTCCCTAGAGAAAGACTTAAGTAGTCAACCTTCTAATCTCTCTATTATTAATCAAGAAAGGGTGGTCCATAAACAGTTCCTCACGTTGCTTAGAGCTGAGGAAAGTATAGCTAAACAAAAGTCACGAATTCAATGGTTAAAGCTTGGAGACCAATGCACTTCATATTTCTTTAAATCTGTGAGTAATACCAGAAATAGAAGTAAGATTACTAGTCTGGTGTTGGATGATGGGTCTCTCACTCATGACCTTGGTGTTATCAAATCAAGCTTTGTTAGTTACTACACCAATCTGCTAGGTACAGCTCACTCTACTCCTTATCGTGGTCTATCAAGAATCCAACAGGTTCTTTGTAGGAGGTTATCTGATAGCCAAAAGCTGTCCATGATTGCAGAGGTTACTGACCTTGAAATTAGGGACATTTTTCGGTCTCTTCACCCTAATAAAGCACCTGGCCCAGATGGCTACAATGCTGGTTTCTTCAAGCGAGCTTGGCCTATCATTGGCCATGAAGTCATTGCAGCTGTAAAAGCCTTTTTTAGGTCTGGTCAGTTGCTTAAAAAGGCAAACTCAACGTTGGTTGCTCTTGTTCCCAAGGTCTCTAATCCATCTAAGGTAGGGGATTACAGACCAATATCCTGTTGCAACACTATTTATAAATGCATATCTAGAATACTTGCTAGAAGACTGCAGACTGTCCTCCCTCTCTTAATAGATCCTGTACAATCAGGTTTTGTTAAAGGAAGGCGGATAGCGGATAACATTTTCCTTACTCAGGACCTTATGAGAGGATATCATAAATTCTCTTCATCTCCCAGATGTGCACTGAAGGTAGACATTATGAAAGCATATGATAATGTCCGATGGGATTTCCTTTGGGATGTTCTAACTTCCATGAACTTCCATCCCTTAATGATCAAGTGGCTTCAAGCTTGCGTTACTACAGCTAATTATTCTCTTAGTATCAATGGTGAGGTCACTGGGTACATTTTGGGTAAAAAAGGACTTAGACAAGGTGATCCCTTATCTTCATATCTATTTGTAATAGTTATGGAGGTTCTCACTTGTCTTCTTAAGGAAAAATTCATTCTCCCTGATTTCCATTTTCATTGGCGTTGTGGACGCACCAAATTAATCAATCTCTGTTTTGCTGATGATCTGATGCTGTTTTGCAAGGGTGACCTGACCTTTGTCAATCACATTCAAGATGCTCTCAATGAATTCCAGTATTTGTCAGGTCTTTCTCCTAGCCAAAGGAAGAGTAGCATTTTCTTCTCTGGGGTCAACCCAAGCACTAGACTGGCCATTTTGGCTGTCTTAGGGTTTCAAGAGGGTATCCTCCCAGTCAGGTATTTAGGTGTCCCACTTCTCTCCACTAAACTTAAGGCTGCCGATTGCCAAAGGTTAGTGGAGAGCATTGTTGCAAGAACTAAGACATGGACTAACAGAGATCTCACCTATGCTGGTAGGGTTCAATTAATCTCAAATGTCCTTTTTTTCCATCCAAACCTTTTGGTCTTCTTTGTTCATCATACCTAAAAAGGTGATTAAGGAAGTTGAGTCAATTCTTAGGGCATTTCTTTGGTCTGGCCCTGACTTAAGGAAAACAGGTGCCCAGGTCTCTTGGGAACACTTGTGTTCTCCTAAGCAGGAGGGTGGTCTTGGTTTTAAATCTATGCAAGTTTGAAACAAATCAGCCATTGCCAAACACATTTGGTTTCTAATTTTAGGGGGGGAACAGTCAATGTGGTGTCAGTGGGTCAAATCTTACTTAATAAAAGGGAGGAATTTTTGGAGCTTGAAAATTCCTGGTGATTGCACCTGGGTTTGGAGGAAACTCTTAACTCTCAGACCTGTGGTGCAACCATTCACTCTTAGTGTGTTAGGTAATGGTCAATCCACCTCCCTTTGGTTCGATAACTGGCATCCTCTTGGTCCATTGATAAGCAGATTTGACACTAGAATCTCTTATGATTATGGTATTCCGAAGGAGGCAACTGTGTCTCACATAATACTTAACTCAAACTGGGCTTTCCCCATAACCCAAACCTTTGAACTCAATGAGATTAGGAATTCTTTGCCTTCTCTGGTTCAGTCTAGGTTGAACAGAGCTGATCAATTTAAATGGACCCTCACACCCAATGGTCAGTTCTCAATTGCCTCTTTATGGGGCAAATTGAGAACCCCCTTTCCTCAAGTCTTGTGGCATAAGTTGGTATGGTTCTCAGGACACATTCCAAAGTGCAGTTTTGTCACTTGGATGGCTATTCAGAATAGGTTATCCACGACTGATAGACTTGTGCTTTTTGGTCTCAACCTTTCTCCCCAATGTAGTCTGTGTCAGGGGTTGGAAAGTCATGACCGTCTTTTCTTTAACTGCCCTTACTCTCTATTGGTATGGGGTGCCATCCAGACCAAGCTTCATGTCTCTTAGCACAGTAGGTCTTGGGATGATTGGGTCACATTCCTATCAGGTGTCAAGGGTAAATCTCTTAGGGCTGTCATTACTAAACTTGTTTTTGCAGTGACCATATATCATATTTGGATTGAAAGGAATGTACGGAAATTCCAACACCTCTCCTGTACTTGGGAGACAGTTGTTCACAAAATTTGCTCCATGGTTAGGAATAGACTTTCATCACTCCCTAGAATGCCTCATTCACAAGAAGCATGGATAGTAAATGAATGGAATGTTGCGGGTACATGATTATGATTTGCATTAGTTTTCCAAATCCTATCTTCTCATGTGGCTAGCTGACAGGTTGTGCATGGAGCAAATCCTATGAGTTTGATTTGAGATCGTCTCTAATACTTCTATGTGCAAGGTATTTATCTTAATCTCAATGCTAGCATTATTGGTAATATGTTACTTTGTGTGTTCCAGCATATGTGTGATCCTGTGAGGTGTGTGATTGAGCCCCAAATCTTTTTGAGTGGAGGTAATATTTAGTGGGAGTCATATTGTGAGGGAGAGTCGAGGGAGTTCGAGCCCCCTATTTGCTGTAGTTTGCTGGAGGTCTAGGCTTCGAGGGAGTAGCAGAGTGAGCAGTTCTTTAAGGCTACATAACTTTTAATTCCTTGTTCCTGCATCCTATTTGTAGATGGTGTGTGGCTTTGGCCACTTGTCTTTTATTTGTCTTATTTTACTTTCATGGGTTCTATATTGTCTACTGAGCATTCAGTACGGAATATGAGGGTTCTTTTCCATATTCATCATTGCTATACCTGGTTTGTTGTAGCTTCCAAGTTGTATGCTGTTACAGTTTTTCATTATCTCAGTAAGAATGTTTACTCTTCTGAGTTTCTCATCTTTATTTTATGCCTAACCATCAGGGGCTGTCGTTGGGATCTCCCTTCATAGAGGGGGAAGTCCCCTGCATTTTGACTTTTTTGTTGGGTTGTTGCTCTGTTGTGGCCGTTTGAGCTACTGTTCTATTACCCTAATGCTCTGATGTTATGCATTTAGGACTGTTTTCTACATTGTAGGATATAATTCCATCGGTTATGTATTGTATGCTCTTGAGCCGATGTCCTCTACTGTGGATTTGAATGGCTGTTGGTGCTTGATATGGTTCTCTTTGTTAAGTTCTGAGGCTAGCATACCTTGTTGCCAATTACTTTGGTGCTGCTGCACTTCTGATACCTGCTGCCATCTGTGATATGGTGCTGGAGCTGCTGATCAGCTGCCTCTGTTTTGCTACGGCCTTAATTTGGCCGCTGCTCTGTTACAGCTCCATGTGCTCTGCATTAGTTTCTGCTACTTCTGCTACGACTGCATGCTGCTGCATAGCTATTGTCCAGCTACCCTATTCTGTTATATCTGCTGCCTAGCCGCTACTGTTTGTAGTTTGGTGGTGGTGGTGGTGCTGCTGCTGTATGTTGCTATTAACTTTTGCCGCTGCTGCTTGTTGCTGCAATGAGCAGCAATGACCAGCTGCTCTGCTGATCCGCTTTACCACACAGCTGCTTCTTCTGTTTTCTATATTGGTCTGCAGAAGCATTGGATGGTGGCTGCTACTGGTTTGCCACGAGTTGAATGTCCGGACTGATTCAAGTTGATGTCTAAATATTATACACTTTTGTAAATATTGTTCTTTTGCAAGGTTGTTCGCAATTTTATTCTTCTTTTGTCATGGCTTTATTGTAAGGTTGCACAATGTGTAATCCTTTTGCTATCTGTTTCGTATCCCTCTATTAGATGGGTAGGAAACAGGTGTTTCATTTACCATTAGTCCTATGTAGCCATTTGGCATAGGCTCTCTGTCTTTTCTTTTATCTTTTTTTTCTTTCTTTCTTTTCTTTTCCTTTGTCCTCCTGGGGTATGCCCCTTGTAGGCTGTATATTCGGTTAGCCTCTTTTTAATTTCAAGCTGATTTACCCACCAAAAAAAAAATACATGACGTTTAGTTGGTTATTAGACTATTGGTCATGTGAAGAAAGGATAGATAAACACAAGACGGTTGGTAGGTTTTTAGTACTAGTCTTTTGGAGAAATGATTGTGAAACCCATGATGGTTAGCAGGTGTTTTGTGAAGAAAAGATGGTGAAACGCATGATGGTTAGCAGGGGTTTTGCGACGAAAAGATTTTGAATTGCATGATGGTTAGTAGGTCTTTGGACTACTCTTCATGTGAAACGAGATTAGTGACTCCTAGTAGATGTATAGACTAAGGATCACTATGTGATGAGAATTCCGAAAGTTTGCATTTGAGATAACGAAATCGAAAAAATAGTGGTTTAATTCGATTTCATTAGCATTAAAGTGCTTGTAATAGACCAAAACGTGTTTGTTGTCTTGAATCGATGTTGCCTGTGTCTACTACTGATCAAATCTTACGTACTAGATCCAATAAATACTTGTTGCCCCTAATCAATGTCGCTCTCACTTCCAAAGTTTGTCAATTTTGTAGATTTTGATTCTCGCGTGTTGCTTCGTTTTGAAATGAAATATCCATGTTTGCATTATAAGATGAAAATAAACATTTGGTTCCAACATCCTGTTAGTTTATGACTTCTTACCATGAGAAAAACACATGACGGTTAGCAGGTTATTAGACTATTAGTCATGTGAAGAAAGGATGGATAAACAAAAGATGGTTAGTAGGTTTTTAGACAACTAGTCTTGGGGAGAAAAGATGGTGAAACGCATGATTGTTAGTTGGTGTTTTGTGAAGAAAAGATGGTGAAACGCATGATGGTTAGTAGGTGTTTTAGACTACAGTCAGGTGGAAAGAGAATAGTGATTCCTAGTAGAAGAAAATACTACTAATTACGAAGTGATAAGAGCTCCGAAAGTGCGCATTTGAAATAATGAAATCGGAAAGATAGTGGTTGAAGTCGATTTCACTGGGATTAAAGAGTACGTAATATATCAAAACGTGTTTGTTGTCTCGAATAGATGTTGCCTGTGTCTACTATGGATCAAATCTTACGTACTAGATCCAATAAATATTTGTTGCCCCGAATCAATGTCGCTCTCACTTCAAGAGTTTGTCAATTTGATAAATTTTAATACTCGCGTGTTGCTTCTGTTGGAAATGAAATCATCTTGTTTGCTTTACAAGATGACAATAAACAAGTGGTTCCTGCATCCTGTTAGTGTATGACTTCTTACCATGAGAAAAATATACGACGGTTAGTTTGTTATTAGACTTTTAATCATGTGAGGAAAGGAAGGATAAACACAAGACGGTTGGTAGGTTTTTAGACTAGTAGTCTTATGGACAAAAGATTGTGAAACGCGTGAAGTTTAGCAGGTGTTTTGTGAAGAAATGATGGTGAAACGCATGATAGTTAGGAGGTGTTTGGACAACTCTTCATCTGAAAAGAGATTAGTGACTCCTGGTAGATTTATAGACTACTGATCACTAAGTGATAAGATTTTCGAAAGTGTGCATTTTAGATAACGAAATCGAAAAAATAGTGGTTTAAGTCGATTTCATCAGCATTAAAGGGTACGCAATAGACGAAAACATGTTGGTTGTCTTGAATCGATGTTGCCTGTGTCAACTATGGATCAAATCTTACGTACTAGATCCAATAAATATTTGTTGCCCCGAATCAATGTCGCTCTCACTTCAAGAGTTTGTCAATTTTATAAATTTTTATCGTCGAGTGTTGCTTCGGTTGGAAATGAAATCATCATGTTTGGTTTATAAGATGAAAATAAACAAGTGGTTCCTGCATCCTGTTAATGTATGACTCCTAACCATGAGAAAAATACATGACGGTTAGTTGGTTATTAGACTATTAGTCATGTGAAGAAAGGATGGATAAACGCAAGACGGTTAGTAGGTTTTTAGACTACTAGTCTTGTGGAGAAATGATTGTGAAACCCATGATGGTTAGCAGGTGTTTTGTGAAGAAAAGATGGTGAAACATATGATCGTTAGCAGGTGTTTTGTGAAGAAAAGATTGTGAAACGCATGATGGTTAGTAGGTGTTTGGACTACTCTTCATGTGAAACGAGATTAGTGACTCCTTGTAGATATATAGACTACGGATCACTACATGATGAGAATTCCGAAAGTTTGCATTTGAGATAACGAGATCGAAAAAATAGTGGTTTAATTCGATTTTATTAGCATTAAAGTGTACGTAATCGACCAAAACGTGTTTGTTGTCTTGAATGGATGTTGCCTGTGTCTGCTACTGATCAAATTTTACGTATTAGATCCAATAAATATTTGTTGCCCTAATCAATGTCGCTCTCACTTCAAAAGTTTGTCAATTTTATAGATTTTGATACTCGCGTGTTGCTTTGGTTGGAAATGAAATCATCATGTTTGCTTTATAAGATGAAAATAAACATTTGGTTCCTGCATCCTATTAGTGTATGACTTCTTACTATGAGAAAAACACATGTCGGTTAGCAGGTTATTAGACTATTAGTCATGTGAAGAAAGGATGGATAAACAAAAGACGGTTAGTAAGTTTTTAGACTACTAGTCTTGGGGAGAAAAGATGGTGAAACGCATGATTGTTTGTTGGTGTTTTGTGAAGAAAAGATGGTGCAACGCGTGATGGTTAGTAGGTGTTTTAGACTACAGTCATGTGGAATGAGAATAGTGGGCTAGAGCCCTATCCTTCCTTGTGAGAGGAGGTAATAATTAGCGGGGGCATCATGAGAGAAATAGTGGAGGGAGAAAAGGGGCCCTTGCTCTTGGTATTGGAAAAGAGAGTGGGAGTTGTGAGGATCCAAGGGAGTGGAAGAGTGAGCTCTATACATACCAAGGGCTTTGTCTTGTCTGTCTTTGTCTTTTTTAAAGTATTTGATTGGCTGCCTCCGTTACAATACAACCGGTTTAGCCTTTGATAGTTGGATTAACTCTGGACTCACTTCACTTCATTTCACAAAGATCCCATCTAGGGTATTGGGCATAGAGTACTAGTGATTTTGTATGCTAACGTTGCTGAGATTGTTTGAGCAGTTGGCCCTCTGTTCTGAAGAGGCATTCTGCTAATCACGATTGCTTACATCTGCTGTTGTTCTTGTGTTCAACAATTGCTCTCTATTTTATAGCTTGAATGCTAGGTTATAGCTTGAATACTATTCGATGGTGATTTTGGGAAGTGCTTATGCCGGTGTCCCAAGGACATGCCAATTCAATGGGTTGGAATTTTTGGATACTGCTATGCATACTAATTGATCTAACAGCTGTCTCTTTATTGTTAGTCCATGGTTTTGCATGCTGGATCATGTCTTAGTCTCATTTCATATGTCCAAGAGTGATTCTTGAACTTAGCTCTCTTATCCTAATAGTTTTTCAATTTGTTTTGACCTATCCTTGGGGGGTTGTCCCTTGGAATGTTTAAGCTTTTCTAGGGGGCTTGTCCCTAGCTGTTGCATCTATTGTCTGCTGCCATTATTCGAGTGGCTGCCCGTATTTGCTCCTGATATTTTGCTGCTGCTGTTGCTTGCTGCTGCGGCTGCTGTTTGCTACTGTAATGGCAGCAGTTAGCCTTTTATGTACATCATTAGCTTAGTTGTTGTTGCTGCCCAACTCGACTGCTGCTATGGTTCTGCTAGACCAGTGAATGCTGTTATTTTGGTAATCAAATTGTGGGCTACTGTTTGCTGCTATAAGGATGGCAAAAGATAGCAAATAGCTGCTGTCCACCCCGACGGTTGCTGACTACTGTACCTAGTTATGATGGGCACTTACTTAGGATAATGCTTTTGTAATGTCTAGTGACTGCTGTTGCTATTGGAACCTACGGATGCTGTGATATACAATCACAGTTACTCTTTTGCAGCTGTTATGCTACTGTCCAGCTGCTGTGCTGCTCTGTCCAGCTGCTGAATGTTTGGTCTCCAGCAGATTGTGAAAGGATGCTGCTGCAGCTTATGGTTATCAAAGGAAGCAGCTGCTGCCAAAACAATTTTGTGTTAACAGGCACCTTTTGTGTATACCTTCCCTTCGCATATGTTTCTCTCCACTCTCTTAGATGGAAGTGAAACATGTGGACTCCAAGGTCTTTTATATTTTCCTAGCTTTTTTTTTGGGTAAAATATGTTCCTAGCTTTATTGTGGTGTTAGTATCAATTTGGTCAGATTGGTGCTGATACTGGGGTCCAATCGGCCGACTTTCGGAATTCTTATCACTTAGTGCTCAGTACTTTATATATGTACTAGGAGTCACTAATCTCTTTTCACATGAAGAGTAGTCCAAAAACCTACCAACCATCTTGCGTTTCACCATATTTTCTTCACAAAACACCTGCTAACCTTCATGCGTTTCACCATCTTTTCTCCACAAGACTAGTAGTCCAAAAACCTACTAACTGTCGTGTATTTATCCATCCTTTCTTCATGTGACTAATAGTCTAATAACCAACTAACCGTCATGTATTTTTCTCACGGTAAGAGTCATACATTAACATGATGCAGGAACCACTTGTTTATTTTCATCTTATAAAGCAAACATGATGATTTCATTTCCAACCGAAGCAACACGCGAGTATCTGGATTTATAAACTTGACAGACTCTTGAAGTGAGAGCGACAATGATTCGGGGCAACAAATATTTATTGGATCTAGTACGTAAGATTTGATCCATAGTAGACACAGGCAAAATCGATTCGGGACAACAACCACGTTTTGATCTATCACGTACACTTTTAATCCTGTTGAAATCAACTTAAACCACTATTTTTTCGATTTCGTTATCTCAAATACCCACTTTCGAAGTTCTTATCACTTAGTGATTAGGAGTCTTTACATCTACTAGGAATCACTATTATCTTTTCCCATTACTAGTAGTTTAAACACCTATTAACCATCATGCGCTTCACTATCTTTTCTTCACAAAATATCTACTAACCATCATGCGTTTCACCATCTTATCTCCACAAGACTAATTGTCTAAAAACCTACTAACCGTCTTGTGTTTCACCATCCTTTCTTGTCATGACAACTAGTTTGATAACCTACTAACAGTCATGTGTTTTTCTCATGGTAAGAAGTCATACACTAAAAGAATGCAGGAACCACTTTTTTATTTCAGCCTTATCAAGCAAAGCATATGATTTCATTTATAACTGAAGCAATACGCGAGTATCTTGATTGATAAAATTGACCAACTCCCGAAGTGAGAACAACATTGATTCGGGGCAACAAATATTTATTGGATCTAGTACGTAAGATTTGATCCATAGTAGACGCAGGCAACATCGATTCGAGACAACAAGCACGTTTTGATCTATTACGTACACTTTAATCATAGCGAAATCAACTTAAACCACTATCTTTTTGATATCGTTATGTCAAATGCGCACTTTTAGAGTTCTTAAAACTTAGTGATAAGTAGTCTTTTCATCTACTAGGAATCACTATTCTCTTTCCACATTATTGTAGTCTAAAACACATACTAACCATCATGCGTTTTACCATCGTTTCTTCACAAAACACCTACTAACAATCATGCGTTTCACCATCTTTTCTCCCATAGACTAGTAGTCTTGTGTTTATCCATCCTTTCTTCACATGACTAATAGTCTAATAACCTACAAACCGTCATGTGTTTTTCTCAAGGTAAGAAGTCATACACTAAAAGGATGCAGGAACCACTTTTTTATTTCCGCCTTATCAAGCAAACATGATGATTTCATTTCCAACCGAAGCAACACGCGAGTATCTTGATTTATAAAATTGACCATCTCTTGAAGTTAGAGCAACATTGATTCGTGGCAACAACTACTTTTTGGATCTATTACGTAAGATTTGATCCATAGTAGACACAGGCAACATCGATTCAAGACAACAAACACGTTTTGGTGTATTAAATACACTTTAATGCTGATGAAATCGAATTAAACCACTATTTTTTCGATTTCGTTATCTCAAATGCACACTTTCGGAATTCTTATCACTTAGTGATCCGTAGTCTATACATCCACTAGGAGTCGCTAATCTCTTTTCACATGAAGAGTAGTCCAAACACCTACTAACCATCATGCGTTTCACCATCTTTTCTTCACAAAACACCTGCTAACCATCATGCGTTTCACCATCTTTACTTCGCAAAACACCAGCTAACCATCATGCGTTTCACAATCTTTTCTCCACAAGACTAGTAGTCTAAAAACCTACTAACCATCTTGTGTTTATCCATCCTTTCTTCACATGACTAATATTCTAAGAACCAACTAACCGTCATGTATTTTTCTCATGGTAAGAAGTCGTACACCAACAGGATGCAGGAACCACTTTTTTATTTCCGCCTTATGAAGCAAACATGATGATTTTATTTCCAACCGAAGCAACAAGCGAGAATCTTGATTCGTAAAATTGAAAACTCTTGAAGTGAGAGTGACATTTATTTGGGGTAAAAAATATTTATTGTATCTTGTACGTAAGATTTGATCCATCGTATACACAGGCAAAATCGATTCGAGCCAACAAACAAGTTTTGATCTATTACGTACACCTTAATCCTGATGAAATCAACTTTAACCACTATTTTTTCGATTTCGTTATCACATATGGACACTTTCAGAATTCTTATCCCTTAGTGATCAGTACTCTATATATGTACTAGGAGTTACTAATCTCTTTTCACATGAAGAGTAGTCCAAACACCTACTAACCATCATGCGTTTTAGCTATCTTTTCTTCACAAAACCCCTGCTAACCTTCATGCGTTTCACCATCTTTTCTCCACAAGACTAGTAGTCTAAAAACCTACTAACCGTCTTGTGTTTATCCATCGTTTCTTCACACGACTAATAGTCTAATAACCAACTAACCGTCATGTATTTTTCTCACGGCAAAAAGTCATACACTAAAAGGATGCAGGAACCTCCTTTTTATTTCCACCTTATCAAGCAAGCATGATGATTTCATTTCCAACTGAAGCAACACACGAATATCTTGATTTATAAAATTTACCAACTCTTGAAGTTAGGGCAACATTGATTCGTGGCAACAAATATTTATTGGATCGAGTACGTAAGATTTGATCCATAGTAGACACAGGCAACATCATTTCGATACAACAAGCACGTTTTGATCTATTACATTCACTTTAATCCTAGTGAAATCTACTTAAACCACTATCTTTTCGATTTCATTATCTCAAATGCGCACTTTCAGAGTTCTTATCACTTAGTGTTCAGTAGTCTTTTCATTTAATAGGAATCACTATTCTCTTTCCACATGACTGTAGTCTAAAATACCTACTAACTATCATGCATTTCACCATCTTTTCTTCACAAAACACCTACTAACAATCATCCGTTTCACCATCTTTTCTTCCCAAGACTAGTAGTCTAAAAACCTACTAACCGTCTTTTTTTTATCCATCCTTTCTTCACAAGACTAATAGTCTAATAACCTAGTAACCGTCATGTGTTTTTCTCATGGTAAGAAGTCATACACTAAAAGGATGCAGGAACCACATGTTTATTTTCATCTTATAAAGCGTAAATATTTCATTTCCAACCGAAGCAACACGCGAGTATAAAAATCTATAAAATTGACAAACTTTTGAAGTGAGAGTGACATTGATTCGGGGCAACAAATATTTATTGGATCTAGTATGTAAGATTTGATCTATAGTAGACACAGGAACAATCGATTCAAGACAACAAACACGTTTAGGTCTATTACGTGCACTTTAATGGTGATGAAATCGAATTAAACCACTATTTTATCGATTTCATTATCTCACATGCACACTTTCGGAAATCCTATCACATAGTGATCCGTAGTCTATACATTCACTAGGAGTCACTAATCTCTCTTCAAATGAAGTGTAGTCCAAACCCTACTAACCATCATGCGTTTTACCGTCTTTTCATCACAAAACACCTGCTAACCATCTTGCGTTTCACAATCTTTTCTCCACGAGTCTAGTAGTTTAAAAACCTACTAACAATTTTGTGTTTATCCATCCTTTCTTCACATGACTAATAGTATAATTACCAGCGAACCGTCATGTATTTTTCTCTTGGTAAGAAGTCATACATTAACAGAATGCAAGAACCACTTATTTATTTTCATCTTATAAAGCAAACATGAAGATTTCATTCCCAATTGAAGCAACACGCGAGTATCAACATCTATAAAATTGACAAACTTTTGAAGTGAGAGCGTCATTGAATAGGGGCAACAAATATTTATTGGATCTAGTACGTAAGATTTGATCAATAGTGGACAAAGGAAACATCGATTCAAGCCAACAAACACGTTTAGTTCGATTACGTAAACTTTAATGCTGATGAAATCGAATTAAATCACGATTTTTTCGATTTCGTTATCTCAAATGCACACTTTCGAAATTCTTATCACTTAGTGATTTGTAGTCTATATATCCACTTGGAGTCACTAATCTCTTTTCACATGAAGAGTAGGCCAAACCCCTACTAACCGTCATGCATTTCACCATCTTTTCTTCACAAAACACCAACTAACCAACATGCATTTCACCATCTTTTCTTCAAAAAACATCTGCTAACCATCATGCGTTTCACAATCTTTTTTCCACGAGTCTCGTAGTTTAAAAACCTACTAACCGTTTTGTGTTTATCCATCCTTTCTTCACAAGACTAATAGTCTAACAACCAGCTAACCGTCATTAATTTTGTCTTGGAAAGAAGTCATATATTAACAGGATGCGGGAACCACTTGTTTATTTTCATCTTATAAACCAAACGTGAAGATTTCATTTCAAACCGAAGCAACAAGCGAGTATCAAAATCTATAAAATTGATAAACTTTTGAAGTGAGAGCGACATTGATTATGGGGGAACAAATATTTATTGGATCTAGTACGGAAGATTTGATCAATAGTAGACATAGGCACAATCGATTCAAGACAACAAACACGTTTAGGTCTATTACGTGCACTTTAATGCTGAAGAAATCGAATTAAACCACTATTTTTTCGATTTCATTATCTTAAATGCACACTTTCGGAAATCCTATCACATAGTGATCCGTAGTCTCTACATCCACTAGGTGCCACTAATCTCTCTTCAAATGAAGAGTAGTCCAAACCCCTACTAACCATCACGCGTTTTACCATCTTTTCTTCACAAAACACCTGCTAACCATCATGTGTTTCACAATCTTTTCTCCACGAGTCTAGTAGTCTAAAACCCTACTAGCCGTTTTGTGTTTATCCATCCTTTCTTCACATGACTAATAGTCTAATTACCAGCTAACCGTCATGTATTTTTCTCTTGGTAAGAAGTCAAACATTCACAGGATGCAGGAACCACTTGTTTATTTTCATCTTATAAAGCAAACATGAAGATATCATTTCCATCCGAAGCAGCACGCGAGTAATAAAATCAATAAAATTGACAAACTTTTTAAGTAAGAGCGACATTAATTAGGGGCAACAAATATTTATTGGATCTAGTACGTAAGATTTGATCAATAGTAGACACAGCCAAAATCGATTCAAGACTACAAACACATTTTGATCTATTACGTACACTTTAATCCTGATGAAATCAAATTTAACCAATTTGTTTCGATTTCGTTATCTCAAATGCACACTTTCGGAGTTCTAGTCACCTAGTAATCAGTAGTCTTTACATCGACTAAGAATCACTATTCTCTTTTCACATGACTAGTAGTCTAAACACCTACGTTGCGCTTCACCATCTATTCTTCAAAAAACACCTATTAACAATCATGCTTTTCACCATCTTTTCTCCACAAGACTAGTAGTCTAAAAACCTACTAACCGTCTTGTAATTATCTATCATTTCTTCACATGAGTAATAGCCTAATAACCTACTAACCGTCATGTGTTTTTCTCATGGTAAGAAGTCATACACTAACAGGATGCGAGAACCACATGTTTATTTTCACCTTATAAAGCAAACATGAAGATTTCATTTCCAACAAAAGCAACACGTGAGTATCAAAATCAAATAAATTGACAAACTTTTGAAGTGAGAGCGACATTGATTAGGGGCGACAAATATTTATTGGATCTAGTACGTAAGATTTGATCCACAAAAGACACAGGAAACATCGATTCAAGACAACAAACACGTTTTGGTCTATTACGTACACTTTAATCCTGATGAAATCGAATTAAACAATTATTTTTTACATTTCGTTATCTCAAATGCACACTTTCGGAATTCTTATCACTGAGTGATCCGTAGTCTATACATCTACTAGGAGTCACTAATCTTTTTTCACATTAAGAGTAGTCCAAATACCTACTAACCGTCATGCGTTTCACCTTCTTTTCTTCACAAAACACCTATTAACCATCATGCGTTTCACCATCTTTTCTTCACAAAGCACCTGCTAACCATCTTACGTTTCACCATCTTTTCTTCACAAAACACCTGCAAACCATCATGCATTTCACAATCATTTCTCCACAAGACTAGTAGTCTAAAAACCTACTAACCGGCTTGGATTTATCCATCCTTTCTTCACATGACTAATAGTCCAATAACCTACTAACCGTCATGTGTTTTTCTCATGGTAAGAAGTCATACACTAACAGGACGCGGGAACCACATGTTTATTTTCATCTTATAAAGCAAACATGAAGATTTAATTTCCAACCGAAGCAACACGCGAGTATCAAAATCAATTAAATTGACAAACTTTTGAAGTGAGAGCGACATTGATTAGAGGCGACAAATATTTATTGGATCTAGTACATAAGATTTGATCCACAATAGACACAGGCAACATCGATTCAAGACAACAAACACGTTTTGGTCTATTACATACACTTTAATGCTGATGAAATCAAATTAAACCAATATTTTTTAGATTTCGTTATCTCAAGTGCACACTTTCGGAATTCTTATCACTTGTGATCCGTAGTCTATACATCTAGTAGGAGTCACTAATCTTTTTTCACATGAAGAGTAGTCCAAATACCTACTAACCATCATGCGTTTCACCTTCTTTTCTTCCCAAAACACCTACTAACCATCATGCGTTCACAATCTTTTCCTCACAAAACACCTGCTAAACATCATACGTTTCACCATCTTTTCTTCACAAAACACCTGCTAACCATCATGCGTTTCACAATCATTTCTCCACAAGACTATTAGTCTTTAAACCTAATAACCGTCTTGTGTTTATCCATCCTCCCTTCGCATGACTAATAGTCTAATAACTTGCTAACCGTCATGTGTTTTTCTCATGGTAAAAAGTCATACACTAACAAGATGCAGGAGCCACATGTTTATTTTCATCTTATAAAGCAAACATGAAGATTTCATTTCCTACCGAAGCAACACGCGAGTATTAAAATCTAAAAAATTGACAAACTCTTGAAGTGAGAGCGACATTGATTCGGGGCAACAAATATTTATTGGATCTAGTGCGTAAGATTTGATCAATAGTAGACAAAGGCAACATCGATTCAAGCCAAAAAAACATGTTTGGTTCTATTACGTACACTTTAATGCTGATGAAATCGACTTAAACCACTATTTTTTCGATTTTGTCATCTCAAATGCACACTTTCAGAATTCCTATCACTTAGTGATCCGTAGTCTATACATCCACTAGGAGTCACTAATCTCTTTCCACATGAAGAGTAGTCCAAACATCTACTAACCATCATGCTTTTCACCCTCTTTTCTTCATGAAACACATACTAACCATTGTGCGTTTCACAATCTTTTCTCCACGAGACTAGTAGTCTAAAAACCTACTAACCATATTGTGTTTAACCTTTCCTCACATGACTAATAGTCTAATAAACCAGCTAATCGTCATGTATTTTTCTGTTGGTAAGAAGTCATACATTAACGGGATGCAGGAACGCCTTGTTTATTTTCATCTTATAATGCAAACTTGATCATTTCATTTCTAAACGATGCAACACACGAGTATCAAAATCTATAAAAATTGACAAACTTTTGAAGTGACAGCGACATTGATTAGAGGCAACAAATATTTATTGGATCTAGTACGGAAGATTTGATCCATAGTAGACACATCCAACATCGATTCAAGACAACAAACATGTTTTGATCTATTACGTACACTTTAATGCTGATGAAATCGAATTAAACCACTAATTTTTCGATTCCGTTATCTCAAATGCTCACTTTTAGAATTCTTATCACTTAGTGATCCGTAGTCTATACATCGACTAGGAATACATATTCTCTTTTCACATGACTAGTAGTTTAAACACCGATTATCCATCATGCGCTTCACTATCTTTTCTTCACAAAACACCTACATCATTCGTTTCACCATCTTATCACACATGACTAGTAGACTAAAAACCTACAAACCGTCTTGTGTTTCACCATCTTTTCTTCTCATGACTAGTAGTGTAATAACGTACTAACGGCTATGCGTTTTTCTAAAGGTAAGAAGTCATACACTAAAAGGATGCAAGAACCAATTTTTCATTTCCGCCTTATCAAGCAAACATGATGATTTTATTTCCAACCGAAGCAACACACAAGTATCTTGATATATAAATTGACCAACTCTTGAAGTGGGAGCAACATTGACTCGGGGCAACAAATATTTATTGGATTGAGCACGTAAGATTTGAACCATAGTAGACACAGGCGACGTCGATTCGAGACAACAAACACGTTTTGATCTGTTAGGTGAACTTTAATCCTAGTGAAATTGACTTCAACCACTATTTTCCGATTTCGTTATTTCAAATGCGCACTTTCGGAGTTCTTATCATTTAGTGATCAGTAGTCTTTGCATCTACTAGAAATCACTATTCTCTTTTTACATGACTGTAGTCTAAAACACCTACTAACCATCATGCGTTTCACCATCTTTTCTCTCCAAGACTAATAGTCTAAAAACCTACTACCCGTTTTTTGTTTATCCATCCTCCCTTCACATGACTAATAGTCTAATAACTTGCTAGCCGTCATGTGTTTTTCTCATGGTAAAAAGTCATACACTAACAAGATGCAGGAACCACATGTTTATTTTCATCTTATAAAGCAAACATGAAGATTTCATTTCCTACCGAAGCAACACGCGAGTATTAAAATCTAAAAAATTGACAAACTCTTGAAGTGAGAGCGACATTGATTCGGGGCAACAAATATTTATTGGATCTAGTGCGTAAGATTTGATCAATAGTAGACAAAGGCAACATCGATTCAAGACAAAAAAACACGTTTGGTTCTATTACGTACACTTTAATGCTGATGAAATCGACTTAAACCACTATTTTTTCGATTTTGTCATCTTAAATGCACACTTTCAGAATTCTTATCACTTAGTGATCCGTAGTCTATACATCCACTAGGAGTCACTAATCTCTTTCCACATGAAGAGTAGTCCAAACATCTACTAACCATCATGCTTTTCACCCTCTTTTCTTCATGAAACACCTACTAACCATCGTGCGTTTCACAATCTTTTCCCCACGAGACTAGTAGTCTAAAAACCTACTAACCATATTGTGTTTAACCTTTCCTCACATGACTAATAGTCTAATAAACCAGCTAATCGTCATGTATTTTTCTGTTGGTAAGAAGTCATACATTAACGGGATGCAGGAACGCCTTGTTTATTTTCATCTTATAATGCAAACTTGATCATTTCATTTCTAAACGATGCAACACACGAGTATCAAAATCTATAAAAATTGACAAACTTTTGAAGTGACAGCGACATTGATTAGAGGCAACAAATATTTATTGGATCTAGTACGGAAGATTTGATCCATAGTAGACACATCCAACATCGATTCAAGACAACAAACATGTTTTGATCTATTACGTACACTTTAATGCTGATGAAATCGAATTAAACCACTAATTTTTCGATTCCGTTATCTCAAATGCTCACTTTTAGAATTCTTATCACTTAGTGATTGTTACGGCCTAGAAATTTTATTTATCTTGTTAATTATTTTGGTTGTTTTTTTTTTTATTGGGAGTTTTAAGGTGTGGGTCCTAATTAGCAATTTTCTTTTCTGCGCAATATAGTTACTATGTGCGTTATTATTAGTTTGAGGGAACAGGTATAATTATTAATTTCATTAGTTAATCTATATCAATTGGATTTATACGTTAACTAGCAAATTAGTTACAATTTAGGGGAAACGTGTGTGAATGGGTAGTGTTATTCATTTACGGGTGACGATATATAACGTACATACATACGGTGTTAGGGTTATTCTTTAGAGGGCATTGAGAAGAGTTCTGGTTATTTTTTTAGCGCAGCCGACGAACTTCGAAGAAGGGCTTTACTAGTCAAGGTAATAATATACTCGTATCTCTCTCGTTTCTGTCGTCCACCTCTTCCCATAGCAATAGGATGCATGGACTGATATTGGGTAGATTAGTTAATTTGTATTTTGTGTTGAAAGAGAGAAGGATATGGGTGTGCATGTGCTGTTGTGGCAGTAAGTGGATATGGGTGAGGTGGTGTGCTTATACAGTTAGTGTGTAGACTAAATAGTTGTGCTTGTGAGTTTGGGATTGGAGAACACTATTAGTGAGAGTGTGCGTTAGCTTTAGGATTAGTTAATTGTAAATTTACATCAGTCGTAATTGCTACAGTTAGTAATGATATTACTATATGATTCTTTGTTCAGGTTACTCGTTTTGCGCGATTTGCGTTGCATTACTTTTTGTTCCAG
Source organism: Rhododendron simsii (assembly GCA_014282245.1). Classification (NCBI taxonomy): domain Eukaryota; kingdom Viridiplantae; phylum Streptophyta; class Magnoliopsida; order Ericales; family Ericaceae; genus Rhododendron; species Rhododendron simsii. Next base: position 25,658,906 of record CM024954.1, read on the forward strand.
GTGAGTGGTTAAGCATGTTATGTATTTGCAAACTTCCCCGTGTCCCGTAAATTATTGTTTAGAAGATTTTATGATTGGAATTGGAAACCTTTAACTGTTTATTTGGTTACTTAAATCGGCATGCGATGAAACATTTAGTGAAATCTTTTATTGTTTGAATAAATCTTTTTGGTGAGAACTTTGTGAATATTATTGGGAACATATTTTGGAAAGTCCAGGGAAATTAATCCTCTGTGTGCGGGTGACTCTGGCCATTAGAGAAGAGACGGGTTAGGCCGATGACTCTGATGCTCAACGGCTTTCTTTTGCCGGGTCGTTCTTTGGGAAAAGTTCCACGGGCTGCCTACTCGTGGTGACTCAAGGATACGATATTGGATCCAATTATGAGACATTTATTCACTGGCATTTGGTTCTACCAATATTGATTGTGGTTCCCCATTTTTGTTGGAGATTGGTTTGTGATCACCATTGAGATTTATTGGTAAATGATTTATGGCCAAATTTGTTGGTTTGATGTACACTTTTGTATGCCAAAATATGTTAACGTGATAATCTATTTTTAGCCATGTTTTAGAACTGTATTATTATACATGCTTTGCTACTCACTGAGCTTGTCAGCTGACGGATTTATTCCAACTTCTTTTTCAGGCAAGTTGGGCAGTTAGGAGGACTCTGGCGGTATCTCGGGATGTTCTGTTGTTTGACCTCCTTAGGGTGTCTCATCGTATTTTTATTTTATTAATCGCTTCCGCATTTAAAACATTTTGTCAGACATCTGGATTCTTTTATTAGTGTTGGATCACTGGATTTTATATGGTTAATGGGATGTTTGTGCCCCATTCTTTTTGTGGAATTTATTGGTTAGGGATGTTCTGAATAAATAAAAAATGGTTGATTGATTGGTGGATCCTTGCTTGGGAGTTTTATAAAAATTTCTTTTTAGGCTTCATGTTCTACGAGCTTTGGTCTTGTGGTTCATGGCCGGTCACTTCTCATTTTTGGAGTGTGACAGTGATCCGTAGTCTACACATCGACTAGGAATACATATTCTCTTTTCACATGACTATTAGTTTAAACACCGATTATCCATCATGCGCTTCACTATCTTTTCTTCACAAAACACCTACATCATTCGTTTCACCATCTTATCACACATGACTAGTAGACTAAAAACCTACAAAACGTCTTGTGTTTCACCATCTTTTCTTCTCATGACTAGTAGTGTAATAACGTACTAACGGCTATGCGTTTTTCTAAAGGTAAGAAGTCATACACTAAAAGGATGCAAGAACCAATTTTTCATTTCCGCCTTATCAAGCAAACATGATGATTTTATTTCCAACCGAAGCAACACACAAGTATCTTGATATATAAATTGACCAACTCTTGAAGTGGGAGCAACATTGACTCGGGGCAACAAATATTTATTGGATTGAGTACGTAAGATTTGAACCGTAGTAGACACTGGCGACGTCGATTCGAGACAACAAACACGTTTTGATCTGTTACGTGAACTTTAATCCTAGTGAAATTGACTTCAACCACTATTTTCCGATTTCGTTATTTCAAATGCGCACTTTCGGAGTTGTTATCATTTAGTGATCAGTAGTCTTTGCATCTACTAGAAATCACTATTCTCTTTTTACATGACTGTAGTCTAAAGCACCTACTAACCATCATGCGTTTCACCATCTTTTCTCTCCAAGACTAATAGTCTAAAAACCTACTAACCGTTTTTTGTTTATCCATCCTCCCTTCACATGACTAATAGTCTAATAACTTGCTAGCCGTCATGTGTTTTTCTCATGGTAAAAAGTCATACACTAACAAGATGCAGGAACCACATGTTTATTTTCATCTTATAAAGCAAACATGAAGATTTCATTTCCTACCGAAGCAACACGCGAGTATTAAAATCTAAAAAATTGACAAACTCTTGAAGTGAGAGCGACATTGATTCGGGGCAACAAATATTTATTGGATCTAGTGCGTAAGATTTGATCAATAGTAGACAAAGGCAACATCGATTCAAGACAAAAAAAAACACGTTTGGTTCTATTACGTACACTTTAATGCTGATGAAATCGACTTAAACCACTATTTTTTCGATTTTGTCATCTCAAATGCACACTTTCGGAATTCTTATCACTTAGTGATCCGTAGTCTATACATCCACTAGGAGTCACTAATCTCTTTCCACATGAAGAGTAGTCCAAACATCTACTAACCATCATGCTTTTCACCCTCTTTTCTTCATGAAACACCTACTAACCATCGTGCGTTTCACAATCTTTTCTCCACGAGACTAGTAGTCTAAAAACCTACTAACCATATTGTGTTTAACCTTTCCTCACATGACTAATAGTCTAATAAACCAGCTAATCGTCATGTATTTTTCTGTTGGTAAGAAGTCATACATTAACGGGATGCAGGAACGCCTTGTTTATTTTCATCTTATAATGCAAACTTGATCATTTCATTTCTAAACGATGCAACACACGAGTATCAAAATCTATAAAAATTGACAAACTTTTGAAGTGACAGCGACATTGATTAGAGGCAACAAATATTTATTGGATCTAGTACGGAAGATTTGATCCATAGTAGACACATCCAACATCGATTCAAGACAACAAACATGTTTTGATCTATTACGTACACTTTAATGCTGATGAAATCGAATTAAACCACTAATTTTTCGATTCCGTTATCTCAAATGCTCACTTTCAGAATTCTTATCACTTAGTGATCCGTAGTCTATACATCGACTAGGAATACATATTCTCTTTTCACATGACTAGTAGTTTAAACACCGATTATCCATCATGCGCTTCACTATCTTTTCTTCACAAAACACCTACATCATTCGTTTCACCATCTTATCACACATGACTAGTAGACTAAAAACCTACAAACCGTCTTGTGTTTCACCATCTTTTCTTCTCATGACTAGTAGTGTAATAACGTACTAACGGCTATGCGTTTTTCTAAAGGTAAGAAGTCAAACACTAAAAGGATGCAAGAACCAATTTTTCATTTCCGCCTTATCAAGCAAACATGATGATTTTATTTCCAACCGAAGCAACACACAAGTATCTTGATATATAAATTGACCAACTCTTGAAGTGGGAGCAACATTGACTCGGGGCAACAAATATTTATTGGATTGAGTACGTAAGATTTGAACCATAGTAGACACAGGCGACGTCGATTCGAGACAACAAACACGTTTTGATCTGTTACGTGAACTTTAATCCTAGTGAAATTGACTTCAACCACTATTTTCCGATTTCGTTATTTCAAATGCGCACTTTCGGAGTTGTTATCATTTAGTGATCAGTAGTCTTTGCATCTACTAGAAATCACTATTCTCTTTTTACATGACTGTAGTCTAAAGCACCTACTAACCATCATGCGTTCCACCCTCTTTTCTCTCCAAGACGAATAGTCTAAAATCCTACTAACCGTTTTTTGTTTATCCATCCTCCCTTCACATGACTAATAGTCTAATAACTTGCTAGCCGTCATGTGTTTTTCTCATGGTAAAAAGTCATACACTAACAAGATGCAGGAACCACATGTTTATTTTCATCTTATAAAGCAAACATGAAGATTTCATTTCCTACCGAAGCAACACGCGAGTATTAAAATCTAAAAAATTGACAAACTCTTGAAGTGAGAGCGACATTGATTCGGGGCAACAAATATTTATTGGATCTAGTGCGTAAGATTTGATCAATAGTAGACAAAGGCAACATCGATTCAAGACAAAAAAACACGTTTGGTTCTATTACGTACACTTTAATGCTGATGAAATCGACTTAAACCACTATTTTTTCGATTTTGTCATCTCAAATGCACACTTTCGGAATTCTTATCACTTAGTGATCCGTAGTCTATACATCCACTAGGAGTCACTAATCTCTTTCCACATGAAGAGTAGTCCAAACATCTACTAACCATCATGCTTTTCACCCTCTTTTCTTCATGAAACACCTACTAACCATCGTGCGTTTCACAATCTTTTCTCCACGAGACTAGTAGTCTAAAAACCTACTAACCATATTGTGTTTAACCTTTCCTCACATGACTAATAGTCTAATAAACCAGCTAATCGTCATGTATTTTTCTGTTGGTAAGAAGTCATACATTAACGGGATGCAGGAACGCCTTGTTTATTTTCATCTTATAATGCAAACTTGATCATTTCATTTCTAAACGATGCAACACACGAGTATCAAAATCTATAAAAATTGACAAACTTTTGAAGTGACAGCGACATTGATTAGAGGCAACAAATATTTATTGGATCTAGTACGGAAGATTTGATCCATAGTAGACACATCCAACATCGATTCAAGACAACAAACATGTTTTGATCTATTACGTACACTTTAGTGCTGATGAAATCGAATTAAACCACTAATTTTTCGATTCCGTTATCTCAAATGCTCACTTTCAGAATTCTTATCAGTTAGTGATCCGTAGTCTATACATCGACTAGGAATACATATTCTCTTTTCACATGACTAGTAGTTTAAACACCGATTATCCATCATGCGCTTCACTATCTTTTCTTCACAAAACACTTACATCATTCGTTTCACCATCTTATCACACATGACTAGTAGACTAAAAACCTACAAACCGTCTTGTGTTTCACCATCTTTTCTTCTCATGACTAGTAGTGTAATAACGTACTAACGGCTATGCGTTTTTCTGAAGGTAAGAAGTCATACACTAAAAGGATGCAAGAACCAATTTTTCATTTCCGCCTTATCAAGCAAACATGATGATTTTATTTCCAACCGAAGCAACACACAAGTATCTTGATATATAAATTGACCAACTCTTGAAGTGGGAGCAACATTGACTCGGGGCAACAAATATTTATTGGATTGAGTACGTAAGATTTGAACCATAGCAGACACAGGCGACGTCGATTCGAGACAACAAACACGTTTTGATCTGTTACGTGAACTTTAATCCTAGTGAAATTGACTTCAACCACTATTTTCCGATTTCGTTATTTCAAATGCGCACTTTCGGAGTTGTTATCATTTAGTGATCAGTAGTCTTTGCATCTACTAGAAATCACTATTCTCTTTTTACATGACTGTAGTCTAAAACACCTACTAACCATCATGCGTTTCACCATCTTTTCTCTCCAAGACTAATAGTCTAAAAACCTACAAACCGTTTTTTGTTTATCCATCCTCCCTTCACATGACTAATAGTCTAATAACTTGCTAGCCGTCATGTGTTTTTCTCATGGTAAAAAGTCATACACTAACAAGATGCAGGAACCACATGTTTATTTTCATCTTATAAAGCAAACATGAAGATTTCATTTCCTACCGAAGCAACACGCGAGTATTAAAATCTAAAAAATTGACAAACTCTTGAAGTGAGAGCGACATTGATTCGGGGCAACAAATATTTATTGGATCTAGTGCGTAAGATTTGATCAATAGTAGACAAAGGCAACATCGATTCAAGACAAAAAAAACACGTTTGGTTCTATTACGTACACTTTAATGCTGATGAAATCGACTTAAACCACTATTTTTTCGATTTTGTCATCTCAAATGCACACTTTCGGAATTCTTATCACTTAGTGATCCGTAGTCTATACATCCACTAGGAGTCACTAATCTCTTTCCACATGAAGAGTAGTCCAAACATCTACTAACCATCATGCTTTTCACCCTCTTTTCTTCATGAAACACCTACTAACCATCGTGCGTTTCACAATCTTTTCTCCACGAGACTAGTAGTCTAAAAACTACTAACCATATTGTGTTTAACCTTTCCTCACATGACTAATAGTCTAATAAACCAGCTAATCGTCATGTATTTTTTCTGTTGGTAAGAAGTCATACATTAACGGGATGCAGGAACGCCTTGTTTATTTTCATCTTATAATGCAAACTGATCATTTCATTTCTAAACGATGCAACACACGAGTATCAAAATCTATAAAAATGACAAACTTTTGAAGTGACAGCGACATTGATTAGAGGCAAAAAATATTTATTGGATCTAGTACGGAAGATTTGATCCATAGTAGACACATCCAACATCGATTCAAGACAACAAACATGTTTTGATCTATTACGTACACTTTAATGCTGATGAAATCGAATTAAACCACTAATTTTTCGATTCCGTTATCTCAAATGCTCACTTTCAGAATTCTTATCACTTAGTGATCCGTAGTCTATACATCGACTAGGAATACATATTCTCTTTTCACATGACTAGTAGTTTAAACACCGATTATCCATCATGCGCTTCACTATCTTTTCTTCACAAAACACCTACATCATTCGTTTCACCATCTTATCACACATGACTAGTAGACTAAAAACCTACAAACCGTCTTGTGTTTCACCATCTTTCTTCTCAGACTAGTAGGTATAAAGTACTAACGGGCTATGCGTTTTTCTAAAGGTAGAAGTCATTATACACCTAAGAGGATGCAAGAACGCGCAATTTTTCATTTCGACTTATAAATGCAAACATGCTGATTTTATTCCAACCGAAGTCAAACACACAAGTATCTCGATAATAAATTGACCAACGCTTGAAGTGGGAGCAACATTGACTCGGGGCAACAAATATTTATTGGATTGAGTACGTAAGCTTTTGAACGTAGTAAGACACAGGGACGTCGATTCGAGACAACAAACACGTTTGAACATGATTAGTTAGTCTAATAACCTATCTAACCGTCATGTATTTTTCTCATGGTAAGAAGTCATACACTAACAGGATGCCAGGAACCATATGTTTTTTTTCATCTATAAAGCAAACATCATGATTAATTTCCAACTGAAGCAACACACGAGTATCACAATTTAGAAAATGACCAACTCATGAAGTTAGAGCGACATTGATACGGGGCAACAAATATTTATTGGATCTAGTACGCAAGATTTGATCCATAGTAGACACAGGAAACATCGATTCAGCACAACAAACACGTTTTGATCTATTAGGTACACTTTAATCTTGATGAAATCAAATTTAACGACTATTTTTTCTATTTCGTTATCTCTAATGCTCACTTTCAGAGATCATATTTTTTGGTGATCAGTAGTCTTTACATCTACTAGGAATCACTATTCTCTTTTCACACGAAGAATAGTCTAATCACCTACTAACCATCATGCGCTTCACTATTTTTTCTTAACAAAACACCTACTAACCATTATGCATTTCACCCTCTTCTCTCCACAAGACTAGTACTCTAATAACCAACAAAACCGGCTTGTGTTTTACCATCCTTTATTCACATGACTAGTAGTCTAATAATCTACTAACAATCATGTGTTTTTCTGATGGTATGAAGTCATACATTAACAGGATGCAAGAGCAACTTGTTTATTTCCATCTTACAAAGCAAACATCATTACTTGTTGTATAAAAACCTACCAACCATCTTGTGTTTCACCATCCTTCCTTCACATGACCAATAGTCTAATAACCTACTAACCGTCATGTGTTTTTCTCAATGTAAGAAGTCATACACTAACAGGATGCAGGAACCACTTTTTTATTTCCATCTTATAAAGCAGACATCATTAATTTCATTTTCAACTGAAGCAAAACGCGTGTATCAAAATTTATGAAATTGACAAACTCTTGAAGCGAAAGTGATATTGATTCGGGGTAACAAATATTTATTGGATCTAGTACGTAATATTTAATCCATAGTAGACACAGGCAACATCGATTCAAGACAACAAACACGTTTGATCTATTACGTACACTTTAATCCTGATGAAATCGACCTAAACCACTATTTTTTCGATTTCGTTATCTCAAATGCACACTTTCGGAGTTCTCATCACTAAGTCATCAGTAGTCTTTACATCTAGTAGGAATCACTATTCTCTTTTCACATGACTACTAGTCTAAACACCTTCTAACCACTTGTTTATTTCACATGACTAGTGGTCTAAACAGCTACTAACCGTCATGCGATTCACCATTTTTTCTTCACAAAACACCAACTAACCATAATTTATTTCACAATCTTCTCTCCACAAGACTAGTACTCTAAAAACCAACAAACCGCCTTGTGTTTTACCAGCGTTTATTCACATGATAAGTAGTCTAACAACCTACTAACCACCATGTATTTTTCTCATGGAATGAAGTCCAACTCTAACAGGATGCAGGAACCACTTGTTTATTTCCATCCTATAAAGCAAACATCATGATTTAATTTGCAACTGAAGCAACACGCGAGTATGTCAATTTAGAAAATTGACCAACTCTTGAAGTTAGAGCGACATTGATACGGGGCAACAAATATTAATTGGATCTAGTACGTAAGATTTGATCCATAGTAGAAACAGGCAACATCGATTCAACACAACAAACACGTTGTGATCTATTAGGGACACTTTAATACTGATGAAATCGACTTTAACCTCTATTTTTTCAACTGTGTTATCTCAAATGCGAACTTTTGGAGTTGTTATCACTTAGTGATCAGTAGTCTATACATCTACTAGGAATCACTATTCTCATTTAACACGAAAAATAGTCTAAACACCTACTAACCATCATGCGCTTCACCAACTTTGCTAAACATAACGCCTACTAACAATCAAGCATTTCACCATCTTCTCTCCACAACACTAGTACTCTAATAACCAACAAACAGCCTTGTGTTTTACCATCCTTTATTCACATGACTAGTAGTGTAATAATCTACCAACAGTCATTTCTTTTATGATGGTATGAAGTCATACATTAACAGGATGCAAGAGCCACTGTTGTTTTTTCCATCTTATAAAGCAAACATCATTACTTGTTGTATAAAAACCTACCAACCATCTTGTGTTTCACCATCCATCCTTCACATGACCAATAGTCTAATAACCTACTAACCGTCATGTGTTTTTCTCAATGTAAGAAGTCATACACTAACAGGATGCAGGAACCACTTTTTTATTTCCATCTTATAAAGCAAACGTCAATAATTTCATTTTCAACCGAAGCAACACACGTGTATCAAAATTTATAAAATTGAACAAATTCTTGAAGCGAGAAAGAGTGGTATAGTGATTCGGGCAACAAATATTTATTGGATCTAGTACGAAAGATGTGGATCCATAGTAGACACAAGAAACATCGATCAGACAAACAAACACGTTTTGATCTATTAGGTACACTTTTACTTTAATGCTTATGAAATTGACTTAACCACTATTTTTTCTATTTCGTTATCTCAAATGCTCACTTTCAGAGATCATATTACTTGGTGATCAGTAGTCTTTACATCTACTAGGAATCACTATTCTCTTTTCACACGAAGAGTAGTCTAAACACCTACTAACCATCATGCGCTTCACTTTTTTTTCTAAACAAAACACCTACTAACCATCTTGCATTTCACCATCTTCTCTCCACAAGACTAGTGCTCTAATAACCAACAAACCGGCTTGTGTTTTACCATCCTTTATTCACATGACTAGTAGTCTAATAATCTACTAACAGACATGTGTTTTTCTGATGGTATGAAGTCATACATTAACCGGATGCAAGAGCCACTTGTTTATTTCCATCTTATAAAGCAAACATCATTACTTCTTGTATAAAAACCTACCAACCAACTTGTGTTTCACCATCCTTCCTTCACATGACCAATAGTCTAATAACCTACTACCCGTCATGTGTTTTTCTCAATGTAAGAAGTCATACAATAACAGGATGCAAGAACCACTTTTCTATTTCCATCTTATAAAGCAAACATCATTAATTTCATTTTCAACCGAAGCAACACACGTGTATCAAAATTTATAAAATTGACAAACTCTTGAAGTGAAAGTGATATTGATTCGGGGCAACAAATATTTATTGGATCTAGTACGTAAGATTTGATCCATAGTAGACGCAGGCAACATCGATTCAAGACAACAAACACGTTTGATCTATTTCGTACACTTTAATCCAGATGAAATCGACTTAAACCACTATTTTTTCGATTTCGTTACCGCAAATGCACACTTTCGGAGTTCTCATCACTAAGTCATCAGGAGTCTTTACATCTAATAGGATTCACTGTTCTCTTTTCACACGACTACTAGTCTGAACACCTTCTAACCATTTGTTTATATCACATGACTGGTAGTCTAAACACCTACTAACCATCATGCGCTTTACCATCTTTTCTTCACAAAACACCAACTAACTATAATTTATATCACAATCTTCTCTCCACAAGACGGGTACTCTAAAAACCAACAAACTGCCTTGTGTTTTACCATTCTTTATTCACATGATTAGTAGTCTGATAACCTACTAACCGTCATGTATTTTTCTCATGGTAAGAAGTCATACACTGACAGGATGCAGGAACCATATATTTTTTTTCCATCCTATAAAGCAAACATCATGATTTAATTTCCAACTGAAGCAACACGCGAGTATCACAATTTAGAAAATTGACCAACACTTGAAGTTAGAGCGACAATGATACGGGGCAACAAATATTTATTGGATCTAGTACGATAGATTTGATCCATAGTAGACACAAGAAACATCGATTCAAGACAACAAACACGTTTTGATCTATTAGGTACACCTTAATGCTGATGAAATTGACTTAACCACTATTTTTTCTATTTCGTTATCTCAAATGCTCACAATTTAGAAAATTGACCAACTCTTGAAGTTTTAGCGACATTGATACGGGGCAACAAATATTTATTGGATCTAGTACGTAAGATTTGATCCATTGTAGACACAGGCAACATCGATTCAAGACTACAAACACGTTTGATCTATTACGTACACATTAATCCTGATGAAATCGACTTAAACCACTATTTTTTCGATTTCTCTATCTCAAATGCACACTTTCGGAGTTCTCATCACTAAGTCATCAGTAGTCTTTCCATCTAGTAGGAATCACCATGCTCTTTTCGCACGACTACTAGTCTAAACACCATCTAACCACTTGTTTATTTCACCTGACTAGTAGTCTAAACACCTACTAACCATCAGGCGCTTCACCAATTTTTCTTCACAAAACACCACCTAACCATAATTTATTTCACAATCTTCTCTCCACAAGACTAGTACTCTAAAAATCAACAAACCGCCTTGTGTTTTACCATCGTCTATTCACATGATTAGTAGTCTAATAACCTACTAAACATCTTGTATTTTTTTCAGGGTATGAAGTCCAACACTAATAGGATGCAGGAACCACTTTTTTATTTCCATCCTATAAAGCAAACATCATGATTTAATTTCCAACTTAAGCAACACGCGAGTATCACAATTTAGAAAATTGACCAACTTTTGAAGTTAGAGCGACATTGATACGGGGCAACAAATATTTATTGGATCTAGTACGTAAGATTTGATCCATAGTAGACACTGGCAACATCGATTCAAGACAACAAACATGTTATGATCCATTAGGTACAATTTAATACTGATGAAATCGACTTCAACCACTATTTTTTCTATTATGTTATCTCAAATGCTAACTTTTGGAGTTGTTATCACTTAGTGATCAGTAGTCTATACATCTACTAGGAATCACTATTCTCATTTCACACGAAAAATAGTCTAAACACCTACTCACCATCATGCGCTTCGCCTTCTCTGCTAAACAAAACACCTACTAACCATCATGCATTTCACCATCTTCTCTCCACAAGACTAGTACTCTAATAACCAACAAACAGCCATTGTGTTTTGCCATCCTTTATTCACATGACTAGTAGTCTAATAATCTACTAACAGTCATGTGTTTTTCTGATGGTATGAAGTCATACATTAACCGGATGCAAGAGCCACTTGTTTATTTCCATCTTATAAAGCAAACATCATTACTTGTTGTATAAAAACCTACCAACCATCTTGTGTTTCACCATCCTTCCTTCACATGACCAATAGTCTAATAACCTACTAACCGTCATGTGTTTTTCTCAATGTAAGAAGTCATACACTAACAGGATGCAGAAACCACTTTTTTATTTCCATCTTATAAAGCAAACATCGTTAATTTCATTTTCAACCAAAGCAACACACGTGTATCAAAATTTATAAAATTGACAAACTCTTGAAGCGAAAGTGATTTTGATTCGGGGCAACAAATATTTATTGGATCTAGTACGTAAGATTTGATCCATAGTAGACACAGGCAACATCGATTCAAGACAACAAACACGTTTGATCTATTACGTACACTTTAATCCCGATGAAATCGACTTAAACCACTATTTTTTAGATTTCGTTATCTCAAATGCACACTTTCGGAGTTCTCATCACTAAGTCATCAGTAGTCTTTACATCTAATAGGAATCACTGTTCTCTTTTCACACGACTACTAGTCTAAACACCTTCTAACCATTTGTTTATATCACATGACTAGCTGTTTAAACACCTACTAACCATCATGCACCTCACCATCTTTTCTTCACAAAATACCAACTAACTATAATTTACATCACAATCTTCTCTCCACAAGATTGGTACTCTAAAAACAAAAAAACCGCCTTGTGTTTTACCATTCTTTATTCACATGATTAGTAGTCTGATAACCTACTAACCGTCTTGTATTTTTCTCTTGGTAAGAAGTCATACACTGACAGGATGCAGGAACCATATATTTTTTTCCATCCTATAAAGCAAACATCATGATTTAATTTCCAACTGAAGCAACACACGAGTATCACAATTTTGAAAATTGACCAATTCTTGAAGTTAGAGCGACATTGATACGGGGCAACAAATATTTATTGGATCTAGTACGTAAGATTTGATCCATAGTAGACACAGGCAACATCGATTCAAGACTACAAACACGTTTGATCTATTACGTACACTTTAATCCTGATGAAATCGACTTAAACCACTATTTTTTCGATTTCGTTATCTAAAATGCACACTTTCGGAGTTCTCATTACTAGGTCATCAGTAGTCTTTACATCTAGTAGGAATCACTATTCTCTTTTCACACGACTACTAGTCTTAACACCTTCTAACCACTTGTTTTTTTCACATGACTAGTAGTCTAAACACCTACTAACCATCATGCGCTTCACCAATTTTTCATCACAAAACACCACCTAACCATAATTTATTTCACAATCTTCTCTCCACAAGACTTGTACTCTAAAAACCAATAAACCGCCTTGTGTTTTACCATCGTTTATTCACATGATTAGTAGTCTAATAACCTACTAACCATCTTGTATTTTTCTCATGGTATGAAGTCCAACACTAATAGGATGCAGGAACCACTTGTTTATTTCCATCCTATAAAGCAAACATCATGATTTAATTTCCAACTTAAGCAACACGCGAGTATCACAATTTAGAAAATTGACCAACTTTTGAAGTTAGAGCGACATTGATACGGGGCAACAAATATTTATTGGATCTAGTTCGTAAGATTTGATCCATAGTAGACACAGGAAACATCGATTCAAGACAACAAACACGTTTTGATCTATTAGGTAAACTTTAATCCTGATGAAATTGACTTAACCACTATTTTTTCTATTTCGTTATCTCAAATGCTCACTTTCAGAGATCATATTACTTGGTGATCAGTAGCCTTTACATCTACTAGGAATCACTATGCTCTTTTCACACGAAGAATAGTCTACTGTTCGAATTCCGTGATGAACAGGCTAAGCAGCAAATATTGGATGGTGGTCCTTATTTCTTTTCACAGAAATACTTAGTCCTAAAGGATTGGCATCGCATGATGCAAGCAGTTAAAGATCGACCCTCCCACATTCCAGCCTGGGTTAAATTGCATAATTTACCTCTTGAGTTATGGAACCAAGAGTGTCTGAACAGGGTAGTACAATTGGTAAACCGCTACATGTGGACCATGCCATAGCTAAAACCTCAAAGCAACCAGGCCTACTTCAAACAAAGTCAACCAGTGCTAGAATCTGCATTGAGATTAGTGCTGAACATGAGTTCCGAGGATGTCAGAATAACTGTAGGGGGAAACTCAGTGGTGGTGCCTATTGAATATCAGGTGCTACCCCCTTTATGCAAACATTGTCAAGTCTTTGGCCATGCTACTACCAAGTGCTCCAAGAAAGTCCCCCAAACTCCAGTCAACCACTCAAGAATGGACTTTAGTGGGTAATGGTAAACATCCAATTTTCCTTCCTCAATCAAATACCAATGGTATCTTAAATACTTCCAAGCGTGCTATAGTTAGTCCCCAAGCAGAAGTGCTTGCTGACTCTGAGGTTGAGTTAGAGAAGGTACTTGTAGGACTTGTAAGTAGTTCTCATGAGTCGGTTCCCAATCAGCAGTTGCCTGCACTGACCAGCTCTGAGCAATAGGAATGCCTACTCCTAACTGTTAGCAGTGAACAGGTAGCACACACATTGTCTCAGCAATTGCCCCCACCTAAGCTTCAATTAGAAGAGGTGAATGACAGTGGTGAGAACTTAAATCCCTCCAGTTAGCAGGCTGCTCTAGTATCCAGATCAGCAGCTAAGAAGGCTGCAAAATTAGCTGCAAAACTCAATAATCAATAGCCTCTGGATCCTAGTGCAATGTCAGATAGGAATTTACTAAAGGGGGGCTCCTTCAAGACTGGACAGATAGGGGAGGCAAAAGGGCTCTACAAAAAGCTCTTTCCATAGATCAGGTAAGTAACTCTTCTGTCCATATTTAGTTATTTCAGCTGTTACTATCTATTTCCATTTCTCGTGACTTGTAAATTGTAGTTGTACTTTTTTTTTTTTGGGTAAACTAGCTTGAAATAGAAAAGAGGATAACCGAATGTACAGCCTGCAAGGGGCATACTCCAGGAGGAAAGAAAAGAAAAGAAAGAAAAGGAAAAGTGCAGATAACAAAGCCAAATGGCTACAAAGAGATAGGGTAAATAAAGTGACCAATCCATGGTTTGTAATCCATCTACAAGATGACGAACAAACCATGGCAAAAGGGTCGTGAACTACAAGGGAACGGTAATGTAAAAACCAATCCATTACCGATCTAACAACGGTAATGTAAGTACAATTGTAGTTGTACTTAGCTTTATTTTATGGATTGTTCACCTATAAATTTTGGTTTTTGGAAATGAGGGGTCTTAATGATCCTCTCAAACAAAGGGAGGCAAAAACTTGAGTTTTTAAGAATAAATTATCTCTAGTTGGACTCATTGAGTATAAAATCAAAGAACCCAAAATTTCTAGAATTGTCAACGCTATGCTCCTTCAGTGGAATTTGTTAGCAATCATCCCTGCTCTACAATGGGGAGACTTTTGATTTGTTGGAACCCTTTGGTTTTCCAAGTTCAGGTTCTGTGCCAGTCCAGTCAGTATATCCATTGTAAGGTAACCACTTGTGATGGCCAATACTCTTTTGATGCCACATTCATTTATGGGGCTAATTGTTATCTAGATAGGCAACAGCTTTGGGCAGTTTCACAACAACTCTGTGTTGCTACCCCTTGGGTGGTATTAGGTGATTTCAATGCCATAAAATCCCCTACTGAAAAAGTTGGTGGAGTTAGGACTTGGGTGCCATGGATGGAGGAGTTCAATTCTTGTCTTCATTCAACAAAATCAGTTGACCTACGGTACTCGGGCTGTCACTATACTTGGTCTAGTAAACAACTGGGAGATGCCCACATTAGCACTAAGATTGGTAGGGTTTTAGTCAATGAAAAAACGATCATAGATTTCTGTTGGTCTAGTGTTCATTTTCTCAACCCTTGAGTATCTGATCACTCACCTGCTGTTGTGTATTTGACAGCTACTACTCCCCTTAGGAAAAGGCCTTTTCGGTTCTTTAATTTTCTGGCTGAGCATCCTAAATTTATAGAATCTATCAAGCAGATTTGCAGGAAGGAAATATTGGGTAATCCAATGTACTGTGTTTGTGAGAAATTGAAACAATTACAGGAGATCTTAAAACAATTGAACACTAATGAGTTTAGTGATTGTCAGCAATGGTGGCCTCTCTTGAACAACAATTGGAAGCCATCCAATGAGAACTTGGTTCTCACCCCAATGATCCCTCTAAGCAGGCCACTGAACGAGATCTGTGTAAATAGTACCTTTTTTTTTTGGGGTAAATCAACTTGAAATAAAAAGGGGCTAACCGAATAAATAGCCTACAAGGGGCATACCCCAGAAGGAAAAGAAAAGAAAAGAAAATAAGACAGAGAAAACCTACGCCAGACGGCTACATAGGATTAGAAGTAAATAAAACATCTGTTTCCTATCCATCTAATAGAGGGAAACGAAACAAATGACAAATGATTACACATAGCGCAACCTACAAAGAAACTGAGATTCAACCAAACATCTGATTGTCAAAACAGATGCATGCACAAGACACACTATGCATTGGTACGTTACTAAACAGCCACCAAAACAACTTTCCAAATAGATCTAGAAACTAGCACTCCATAGTTCCACATGACACCAAAATTGAGGTTCTGCACTTCTGCACTTCATCCACGTTAAATTCCCATAGTTTGGGACCATAAAATCCACAACAGAGCAGCAAAAGCTAACGGCATTTACTGGATTGCAAATATCAGAATTGCAGTAGCATGTCTTAACAAAACATTATCAAGTGATTCCAGTTTCTGTCCACACAGCATAGCAACCAACTACGCAGCCTATTTCTGGACGGCAGCCACACAGTAGCAGCAGCAGCAGCCACATGGCCTGGCTCTGCACCTCAAGGACAAGGGTAAACCATCTATGACTAGCAAACGACAGCAGCAACAATCTGCTCAAAGGCTGGACAGTAGCCGAAAATAGATCAACAGCAGCAGCAGCAAAACAGTAATAAAACAGCAGCAACCGAAACAGATCCAGCATATGAACTAATTGAAACTAGTAGCACTACTTGAACCACCGAATGGCACTACTTGAACCACAAAAGGAAGCTGCTGAACTGAGCAGCAAAAACTGAGCAATAGCCAAGACTGAGCAGCAAAAAATAATGCATAATGAAGCTAAGGACAGCCCCCTAGAAAAGCATAACAATCCAAGAGACAACCCCCCAAGGATAGGCCAAAACAACTTGAAAGCTACTATAAACAGAAAAGCAAAGAAAATACAACATCAGGTAGCTTAACAACAATTTGAGCAATGATATTAAGGCCAACCACTGCCGGACTGAACTCAAAATAGTCAACAGTTGCTACCACTACAACTACAATTAGCAGCAAAAGGAAGTCTTCATTGGAACACCAGGTATACAATTGAGAGATCATAGATGGAGCCACAAGATCCAAGGATTATCATACACATCCTCTTAACTTTAAAGCCATATCAGATAACTCATAACAGAAGCTACAAGTGTCTGAATACTTGCAGCATTGTAAGTGACAAACAGGGTTTCCCAAGCTAATAGTAGGTACACACCTCAAAATTGTAACTCCAATGTTAGCCACAGAAGATTAAAGTATAAGAGATTCACTTGTCCTTATAGGTGCTCACCAACCAATGACGCCTGGGAGACGGGATGGGTTGAGAGCTTCTCTCTCTGGATTCTAGAGAGAAAATGCACTCCCCCTCCAAAAAAATCCACCAAAATTCACCATAGATCCGTTCTGAGGTAATTTAAGCTCAGTTCGGAAATTATGAAGGGCTGTTCAAGATGATTCCTATCCGGGTCGGCCCTCTCCAAGTCTTCATCCAGGTGAGGTGTACCCTTTCTTGGTTCATCTTGGGCAGATCTTTTACGTCAACATCGTGGTTCAATCGCCATCACCATGGTTCACCGTATTACTAGTGCCGTCCGGTACCCGTGGATCTATGTCAAAGCCGGATTAAGTTCTTGGCTCTTATTTTGTTCTACGAGAGCATGCATCTTCAATCTTATAAATGGGGTCTCCTTCTTCACCCATTATCAAGTTAGACCAAGGGGAAAACAGGAGGTGCTCTTCTCCACCTCCTAACCTTTCGTTGTTTGTTGTCAAATTGTTAGCAAGATAGTGCTCCGGATGGGTGCTATTGGTTTCAGAAAGTCTACCCACACAGCAAATCTGTGCACAGATTGTGCACAGATTTTATTGTGGGGCCCACCACAGGTTCCACACAAATCATCCGAGCCGTTCATTAAATGTAAAACATTTTTCCAAGGGTTTTCGTAAAAAATTAGCTCAATCCAATGCCTATAGATGCTCGATCCAACCATATAACTTTTCATTATCCGGAAATCTGAATGAAAAGTTAGATACTTGGATGAAGCACCTATAGGTATCGGATTGAGCTTATTTTTTACAGGGACCTTGGAAAAAATGTTTTACATTTAATGAACGGCTCGGATGGTTTGTGTGGGACCCGTGGTGGACCCCACAACAAAATATGTGCACAATCTGTGCACAGAAATATGTGTGTGTAGCAGCTTTCTATTGGTTTATCCCTTTAGATCTCCGGTGAGGATGTATGCTGAGTAGTGGGGTTCTTCATTGAACTTGGACGTGGTTTTGCAATACCAGGGCTGGTATTCAACGTACCAGGCATGGAAGAGCAATGGACCACAGCTGTACCTCTAGAAATGGGTAAGGCCATTTATCGTATTTTATTAGTATATTGCTACTCCCATGTTGGGGTTCCTTCCACATCTCTTGTAGCTTTGCCCGAGAAGGCACATTGGAATGTGGGATAATGGGAAAGTGTGGCTTACTTTACTATCTTGTGCATTTGGCACAAGTGAAAGGCAGGAAGTGGACTTGCAATTTGGTTAATTAATTGTGGGTCCACACACTAAGACGTTAGTGCTTTATTCATGCTCAGTTTACTGGGCACATATTGCCCAATTTGGGGCTCAAATGCTTTGCAACTTGTTGTGGAGCTTCATTAACTCCATGATTCTTTGTTTTACTGGCCTAGTTCTTTAGTGTCGTGTGGTGAGGCTGGGGTTATCTTCGACTAGATTGGTAGTTGTGCTCAGATCGAAAGGGGTAGCTTGCAAGCTGTCATCGATTAGATTGGTGGTCGTGCTCTGATTGAAAGGGATAACTTCGCTGGCTGTCATTGATTAGATTGGTGGTCGTGCGCTGATTGAAAAGGGCAGCTAGGTTTCACTTGCGGATCAAGTGGCTACATTCCAGTGGTCATGCACTGTTTTGGTACTTGATCTGTCCCGCTTTTAGATTATAGCGAGTCTAGGGGAATTGGTTGAGGGTGTAGTAGTCTGGATGGATCGCGCGTGGTGTATAAGGTACTTGGGAGGGTAACCTTGTCGGATGCCGTCATCTCCAGTTCGAGTCTCTTCTCAGTGCCTTGTCCCTCTGTAGTAGCTGTTCTTTAGAAGTGGGTTCTATGCTTGTTTCTCTAGGTTTGGTGGAGTTTTAGTATCTTGGATTGCTTATCTCATCTCTGGAGTCTGTGGTCACTGGTAATTGGCTGAGAGCGGGTTGTTTTCTGGCGAGCCTTAGGCTTGGATGAGGGAGTATTAAGCCAGATGGAATGGGCGTGGTGTGCAGGGTGGGGCCCCTTGTCGGATGCCGTCATCTCTGGTTCGAGTCTCTTCTTGGTGCCGTGTTCCTTTGTAGTAGCTGTTCAGCCTACCTTGATGCTGATTTGCATTGTTGTTGCAAGTCCTCAGTGATGGTTATCATTTGGTCAATTCTGACCGAGACTATTTGTTTTATTTTCTAATTTGGCGGGATGTGCCAGGTAATAGTTCACTTTCATGTTATTACTTCTCGTATCAATATATATATATATATCATACCCCATTGTACTATCCTTCCACTTAGATGGATAGTGCAACGGGGGTATGATATTAACACATTTGGCACTTTTGTTATTTCATTTACTCTATCCTACTTTCCATGCGGGTTGTGCATGGGTTATCGCACTTTTTTCAATCTTTTTTTCCCCTTTTATTTTCCTCCTGGGGTATGCCCCTTGTAGGCTGTACATTCGGTTAACCTTTTTTAATTTCAAGCTAATTTACCCAAAAAAAAAAAACCAATGACGCCCTCAACATACTTACCTCCCTCTCTACTTTTCGCAAAGGACAAAGAAGAATGGCTCCACCTTTTCCCTCCATTTGAACTCACATAATTACCCCACTATATATTATCACCTCTCAAAGAAATGGGGAAGCAATCACACTCCTCACGGTCAACATACAAATATTAGAATCGAAAGAAAGTGATAACAGCTACCCACAAATGGAGTAGACAGCCTTCAACATTATCCGCACATTAGACCAATATTTAACAGCACACAAATAGATGCAGAATCAGCTACGTGAGAGTGCAGTATTTACCTTGTACATAGAAGTAATAGAATTCAGAATTCAGTCCCTCCACAATGGCTGCACCTGGCAAATTTCCCAAGGGTAAATTACATGCTAAGAAAAATTAATTTCAAGAAAAATT
This sequence comes from Rhododendron simsii, assembly GCA_014282245.1. Lineage (NCBI taxonomy): Eukaryota > Viridiplantae > Streptophyta > Magnoliopsida > Ericales > Ericaceae > Rhododendron > Rhododendron simsii. Next base: position 25,679,274 of record CM024954.1, read on the forward strand.
AATTTCCATTCACACCAATATAATGTTGGCTACTAAGATTCCATTCATTTACCACCCAGTCAGCTTGAGACGGTGGCAGCGCTTGTAATGATAAAAGTCTCGCCCTCACCATGGAATAAATTTTATGAGCAACTACCTCCCCAGAACAAGATGTACCTTGAAATTTCCTTACATTCCTCTCAATCCACACATGATAAACTGTAGCTGTAAATACCAGTTTGGTAATTACAACACTCAAAGATTTACCCTTTTTATTTGAGAGAAAAGTGACCCACTCAAAACCATGGACGAGAGTGCCAAGATACATGAAGTTTGGTAAGCATATTTTCCCACACCTGTTGGGAGAATGGACAATTAAAGAAAAGGTGGTCATGACTTTCACTTCCCTGACAAAAGCTACACTGAGTGGAGTTGGTAACGCCAAACAGCATAAGTCTATCAGCAGTGGATAGTCTTTGCTGTACAGCCAGCCAAGTTATGAAGCTACACTTTGGTATGTGGCTTGAGAACCACACCAACTTTGGGGAAGGAAGTTCTCAATTTATCCCATACGATGCAATTGAGAACGGACCATTTGCATTAAGAGACCATCCAATGTAATCTGACTCATCCGACCTGAATGAGAGAAGAAGTGGCAAAGAACCTCTGATCTCATTGAGTTCAATAGTTTGTGTAATGGGAAATGCCCAATTTGAATTGTGGATGATGTGGGATACAGTAGCATCCTGAGGTATACCAGAATCTAGGCAATCCTGGTACCAAAGTTCGCTATCAAGGGGCCAAGTGGATGCCAGTTATCATACCACAAGGAAGTGGAGTGGCCATCACCTAACACACTAATAATAAACGGTTGCACCAATGGTATGAGGGTCATTAACTTCCTCCAAACCCACGTACATTGTCCAGGGATTTTCAGATTCCAAAAATTCCTCCCTTTTATTAAGTAGGATTTGACCCATTGACACCACATGTATTGTTCCCCCCCAGAAATGAGGAACCAAATATGTTTGGCAATGGCTGCCTTATTGCATGTTTGCATGGATTTAAACCCAAGACCTCCCTCCTATTTAGGAGAGCATAAGTGTTCTCAGGAGACCTAAGCACTAGTTCTCCTAAGATCAGGGCCTGACCAAAGAAATGCTCTTAGGATAGCCTCCACCTCTTTTATCACCTTTTTAGGGATGATAAATAAGGAGGACCAATAGGTTTGCATGGAAAACAGAACAGTCTTGATCAACTGCACTCTACCAGCATATGTTAAATCTCTATTTGTCCAAGACTTTGTTTTAGCAGTAATACTATCCACTAAGCGTTGACAGTCAGAGGCTTTGAGTTTAGTGGAGATAAGGGGTACACCAAGATATCTAACAGGTAGTGTACCTCCTTTAAACTCTAAGACATTCAGAATGGCTAACCTAGAGGTGGCATTGACTCCAGAGAAGAAGATGCTACTCTTTCCAGGACTAGGGGATAGGCCTGACATTTCCTGAAACTCAGTAAGAGCATCACAAATGTGGATGACTGAGGACAGATCTCCTTTACAAAAAATTATCAGATCATCAGCAAAGCAGAGATTGATAATCTTGGTATTACCACATCTCCAATGAAAGTGGAAATCAGGAAGAAGGGATTTCTCCCTCAACAAACAAGTGAGTACTTCCATCACAATGACAAACAAGTATGAGGACAATGGATCCCCTTGCCTTAGCCCTCTCTTCCCATGAATGTACCCGGTGGCTTCACCGTTAATACTTATCGAGTAATTAGCAGTGGTGACACAAGCCTGAAGCCATTTAACCATCGCAGGGTGAAAATTCACAGCAGCTAATACATCCCAAAGGAATTACCATCTCACATTGTCATAGGCTTTCATGATATCCACTTTAATGGCACATCTAGGAGAGGGAGAAGATTTATGGTACCCTCTCATAAGTTCCTGAGTTAGGAAGATATTATCAGCAATCCTTTTCTCCCACAAAGCCTGATTGCACAGGATCTATTAAATTAGGAAGTACTACCTGAATTCTTCTTGCAAGGATTTTAGAGATGCATTTATAAATTGTATTACAGCAAGAGATAGATCTAAAGTCACCTACTTTCGATGGATTGGGGACCTTTGGAACTAGGGCCACAATAGTTGAGTTAGCTTTCCTAAGTAGTTGACCAGACCTAAAGAAAGTTCTCACAGCTGCAGTGACTTCGAGACCCACGATAGGCCAAGCTTTCCTAAACAAACCAGCATTATAACCATCCGGACCAGGAGCTTTGGAAGGATTAAGAGACCAGAAGATGTCTCTTATTTCAATGTCAGTGACATCAGCAATCATAGACATCATTTGACTATTAGATAACCTGAACCTGACAAAGTGTTGAATCCTAGAGAGCCCATCGTAAGAAGAAGAATGGGCAGTTCCTAGCAGATCGGTATAGTACTTGACAAAACTGGATTTAATATCCTTACTGTCATGAGTGAGAGTCCCATCTTCCATAACCAGATTGGATATCTTACTTCTATTACGAACATTATTCACAGATTTAAAGAAGTAAGAAGTGCACTGATCACCCAATCTGAGCCACTGAATTCTCTACTTCTGCTTAGCCAAGCTTTCCTCTGCTCTCAGCAAAGTGAGGAGCTTCTTATGAACCTCCCTCTCTTGATTTATAACAGAGGGATCAGTAGAGTGGGTACCCAGAACATTCTGTAGGGACTCCAGGATTTGCCTAGTATTAAGTACCCTCTTAGAGATGTCACTAAATTCTCTATGATTGAGTTGCTTAAACTCAGGTTGCAACATCTTAAGCTTCTCACAAACACAAAACATGGGATTTCCAATAACCACCCTCCTCCATACTCTCTGAACCACATTCATAAATTGGGGATGGTCAACTAGGAAATCGAAGAACTTGAAGGGTTTATGAGAAGCCTGAAGAGTGGGTTTGATGCTTACAACAGCAGGGGAATGGTCAGATACCCCAGGAGTTAGAAAATGTGCAGAGGAACAACTATAAGTTGTCATCCACTGCTCATTGACTAATACTCTATCTAACTTGGTAGTGACAAAATGAGAGGGGTCCTGCTTGTTTGCCCACGTGAAGAAACACCCTGTATACCTAAGATCATCCAATTCCAATGTATACAGGCACTCATCAAACTCATTCATATGGGGGGCCAGCTAATAGTACCTTATTTTTGCTAGAGCGGAAGAAAATTTTGCTAAGCAAAAGTCAAGAATTCAGTGGTTAAAGTTGGGGGATCAATGTACTTCTTTTTTCTTCAAAACTATTAGTAACTCTAGGAATAGGAATAGAATTTCTAGCTTGGTTCTGGAGGATGGCTCTATCACACAGGATATGGAATTGGTGAAGCAAACCTTCATCAACTACTGCACTAATTTGTTACGTACTAAACATCTGACCGATTATTCTGGATCTGCCAAAGTAGACCAACTTGTTGCTAGGAGGCTCTCACCTTCTCAAAGCTTGGATATGGTGGTTGAGGTGACAAATAAAGAGATCAAGGATACGTTCTGGTCTCGTAATCCTCAAAAAGCTCCTGATCTAGATGGATACAATGCAGCCTTTTTCCAAAAGGCATGGCCTGTGATTGGCCATGAAGTGACCTCAGCTGTTAAACTCTTCTTCAGGTCTGGTCAACTTCTGTACTCGCCATCCTTGCAGCCCTATACTCACTCACTCGACAACTCTATGCCTATAGCCATCGCAACAGCTCTACACTTGCTATCTCAGCAACTCTATGCTCATCTAAAACAGCTCTATCTCAGCAGCACTATACCCTTGACAGCTCAGCAGCCTTGTGCCCATTACCTCAACTATTCAGCAACTCCGTACTCGCTCACTGCTTCAAGTCACTCAGCGGCTTCATGCTCGCTATCTCACTCAACAGCTCCTTGCCAACTCTCTCAACCATTCAGCAGCTCGCTTACTCAGCAGCTTTGTGCTCACCATCTCCATGCTCACAGCTCAGCGGCGCTATGCCCATAAACTCACTATCCATTTCAGCAGTTCCATGCTCGCTACCATCAAGCTATTCAGCGGCTCTACGCCCACAAACTCAGTGGCTCTACGCCCACTACTCAGCGGCCTAGCGGCTCTACGCCCACTACTCAGCGGCCTAGCGGCTCTACGCCCACTACTCAGCGGCCCTACGCCCGTAAATTCACTCACTCATCGGCTCTATGCCCACAATCTTTTAGCGACTTCATACTCATATCTCAATTAAACTTGGCTCCATGCTCGTTCAGCAAGCCCTGTGCTCAAGTCGCTCTAAGTTCGCTACATCAAAAGCTCAGTTCCATACTCACTACTTCAACTGTTCAGCAGCTCTATGCTCACTGATCGCTCAGCAGCTCTACGTTCAGCAGCTCTATGCTTACTCGCTCAACGACTCCATGCCCAAGAACTCACTATCAGCGGCTCTATGCCCATTACTCAGCAGCTCTACACCCACTATTCAACATGCCCATGAACTCACTATCGGCAGCTCCATGCCCATTTGTTCAGCGGCTCTACACCCACTACTCAATAGCTTCGTGATCTCAGCAGCTATACACTCGCATTCTCAAGCCTACCATCTCAACTGGCTCTGCGCCATAACAATCAATAAGATATCATCTGTTCTCAAGCTCTAAGCTAGAATGCTCAAAGCTCCAACACTTTGAACGCTTTTGAATGCCCAACCATTGTGAACTGGATGCTTAAAGCCAGTACTTTGAATGCTCGGATTCTACCTTCCGAATGCTCGAGCTCTACGCTCTGAATGCTCAAGCCTAGAACTTGAAAGAAGCTCTACGCTTAATACGAACACACACGCACAAGCCCGTCCACATATTACATTGTTCACATCGAGTCTGCATCAATTACATCACCATATCCATTATCATATCTAACCATCACCATCGTATACATACTATATTTTGCATCTCTCTACTCATTCATGAAACAGGTAAATCCTGCAATCAACTGGCTCCGCGCCTCAGTATTATTGATCGGTCCAGTGCCTCGATTCTCTATCTCTACGCCAATTATGCAAGACGGGAAAAGCTTCGTGCTCAAACCTTCAGCTTCATACCAGCTCCGCGCTTCAGTTCAATCAAGCTCTGTGCTCCTCAAGCCCTCACTTTACGACTCTCAACTGGCTTTATGCCTCAGTTCTTCCACTTCAAGCTCCAAACTCTCAACCAGCTTTGCACCTCAGTTCTATCACCTCAAGCTCAAAACTCTAACCCTTAGGCTCTTGTTGTACGACTGCAACCGGCTCCGCTCCTCGGTTCCCTCATCTCAAGCTTCGTATTCTAGTTACTGGCCTTATGCCCCCCATATCTCAAAAACCAGCATCCGATTGTCTCCAAAAGATGGTTTGAATTCCACCCCAATTACATCAATTCCATCAAGCTCATTCACAAGAATAGGCTACTCTACTAAGCGGTCAGTCAAAGTATCGATGATCATGAAAAGCAAATGACTCACCTGCCGTGCATTGATCTACCCCAAAATATTGAGGATGCTCTCCGCAAAACTTCCTTGGCAGCTTTGCGCTCCTTCAACTACTCTCTACCAAAATCCTGGCATAGCTCAGGTATATTGCTCGAAGGCTAAGTATGGCTCGATGGCAAATTTCTCCTCTAAAGCTCCGCGCTTTTGTTTTTGGTTGCCCTGAACTACGATTGGTTTGAATTTCCCCTGTGAAATACGTAGGCTGCCACCCGGCTCGACCATACACAAAATGTTTTCAAAAACTCTTGAGATAGTCGTTTCGCCACATTTGAGTAGCTCTACGGCTTTGACTTTTACTTGAATACTCCTTGCGCTCTATCCAAGTTCAGTTTAAGAGGAGCATCTGTAGACACCCCAATTTGTCTCAACGATTATTTCAAGTCCCACCTTGGGGACCATCCCCGATGATGAATAGGATATGTGGTTGTTGTGGTTGACTTCATGAAAGCCTTGGGAACTTTGTGGAACTCTTTAGGAATTTATGAACACTTTGGAACAGGTGATAGGAGTGCCAAATGACACTTAGAATGGATAGAAATGTGTTGACACGTGTTATAGCCTTGGTAGCATCGTCGATCTTTAATTATGTCTTCTTTCAGTCCATTTTTCATAAATTAAACTTCCTTATTTTTGTGGTGGGATTCCACCATCTTGTAGTACTTTCAAAACCCTCTTTATTGATATATAATAAGCCTTAAACCAATTTGAAACGAGGGAGATACGAGAATTTTACCAAAACAATCCATTTTCTGACCCACTAAGGGTAAAATCGTTATATCTTTTGACGTACTAAATATATTTGATCCAAACCACTTGGATTAGAAAGTAGACTTAACAAGCTTTCCAACGGTCTAAAGAACACGCAAAACCAAGTTTGGGATTGTCCAGAGCGAGCCCGCGAAGTTTGGTCTTTTGCTGAAAAATCCATTTTACGGCCGCAAAATCCATTGAGCAGCCGAGACATCCATTTGGCGGCTAGCAGATCGTTGTTGTTTTCTAGATTCTAGAATGTTCATCAGCTTTTCAATCCATTCTCCCAAACCCTAGCAGCCACGAACCATTACTTCAAGGCTACGAATACACTTACCATAAAGGTCTTGAAGCCCTAAACTTCCATATCAATTGGGTTAATCTCGTTCGTTTGATCAGTCCTTCGAAACCCTATAAATGGGGGTCCTCTAAAGCTCCGAAAGACACATCTCTCCACTCTATGATCCGCCCCCAAACTCTATAGAAATCATCTTCTAATAATCCTCTACAAAAGCCCTAACCTCCTGTGAGTAGCCGCATTTGAGAGTGAAAACCCCTAAAGAACTCACTTTGTTCTAGGGTTTTGTGAAGTTGACCGCCCCAATCTACCACTATTATCTGCAATCAATCGCAATCCGAGCAATCAATCTCTGAGGGATCAAGGTGGTGAGGTCCAGGGGCCTATGGTTTGATTTAATTTCCATCTTTTGCTTTCAATTAGTTCTTTCTATTAACTGTTCGTATTCTGGTGTGAGGAAGAATATCGGCTGAGATTTCATTTCCACGGCCGATACATCAAGCCAGAAGGATTCCTCGGCCGTGACATCTATTCATCGGACAAGGAATCCATTATCTGGCACAGCCTGTTTGTTCTTTGCTAATTCTTGACGCATGCTTTCATTACTGTTCTATCTCACCATATCAACTATTTAAAGGCTAAAATCAGTTTATGAGATTAGAATCAAATAAAGCACATACTAATCGCTTGTTGGATGATTATGGGCCAGTCTCATGACAAGGCAAAGAGAGGTGCCTAACACCTTTCCCTTGTTGCACCCTTGGCTCCTGTACCTGGAATCTCTATCTGTTTTTTTTCTAGTTTTTATAAACTAGGTGGCGACTCTATTTTGATGATGACCGCTATCGTGTGGTGATGTTCCTAGTCATGGGAATATCCACGATCTTGGTTTATGGAGTGGAACCAAACAAACACGATCAATCTGTATGGCGATGCCCATTTGGGAGGTGTCTACAACCTTATGTACCACATTTTCTGAAGAAGGAATGTTTGGCTTCTGTTGAGTAAGAGGCTTCGAAACCCTGTGAGGAGAAGCAAGCTAGATAAATGGATTTGGTAACTTCTTGATAGGTGCTTCTTGAACCTATAACCAAACGAACCCAAACCGAGCCTTACGTCCCAATCACTTGGGGTCAACTGCATGAATCAGTTTCCTCCATTGAGCTATGTCAAGGGCCACTTGTTCACACAAACCCATTATACTCATATTTTTGCGCACAACAGCATCTAATATCAATTTAGGTCTACCCCTCCCCGTAGCATTGCTACCTAGAGCTATCTCATCCGCTCTCTTAACTACTGCATCTTCTGGTCGACGGTAGACATGTCCAAACATCCTTAGCCTATTTTTCCTCAACTTCTCCTGTATAGGTGCTTCTTGAAACTATAGGATCAAGAATCTATAAACAGAGACAAAAATGGAATAGAACATCTGCACATATCCAAATTTGAAGTCATTACCTTCTTGGAAAGAGAAAGTTCAATCATGCTTTTTGTTTTCTGGGCAGTCTTCTCTTTTCTCTCATAAGGAAGCAATTCCTTTCTTGTTTTTTTCTCTATTGGCCTCTCTTTTCCTAGGATTTAAGGGGGATTAGAGACAAAGGAGAAACCTTTACAAGGAAAATCAGAGAAAGAAGTAAGCCTCTACCTCTAGAAACAAGAGCTCCCTTTATAGGATCAGCTTCTTCATCACTTGAGGAACGATCAAGCCTAAGCTTTCTAATAGGTTTTTTTTTTTTTGGGTAAATCAGCTTGAAAATAAAAAATAGGCTAACCGAATATACAGCCTACAAGGGGCATACCCCAGGAGGAGAAAAAATAAAATAAAATAAAAGACAGAGAGCCTATGCCAAATGGCTACATAGGACTAGTAGGAAATGAAACATCTGTTTCCTACCCATCTAAAAGAGGGATACAAAACAGAGAGCAAAAGGATTACACATTGTGCAACCTTGTAACAAAGCCATGACAAAAGAAGAGTAAAATTGCGAATTAAGCGTATTCTATTTATACATCAACTTGAAGCATCCCGGACAGCCAGCTCGTAGCAGACCAGTAGCAGCCACCACTCAATTCATCTGCAGACCAAAGTAGACAACAGAAGAAGCAGCCGTGTGGTAAAGCAGAGCTGCAGAGCAGCTGGTCACTGCTGCTCATTACAGCAACAAAAAGCAGCAGCAGAAGTCTACAACAACCATTACATACTAAGGAACAACAGCCATAACAGAATAGGGTAGGTGAGCAACAACTATGCAGAAGCATGCACCTGTAGCATAAACAAATAGTAGGTCTAACGCAGAGATCCGAGAAGCTATAACAGAACAGCGGCCAAGTTAAAAGCAGTAACAAAACAGGCGCAGTAGCTTCAGCAACACATCACAAATGGCAGCAACTATCACAAGTGCAGCAGCACCATAAGTACTTGGCAGCAAGGTGTGTCAGCTTCAGAACTTAACAAAAGCAGAACTGAGCAGCCACACAAAACAGAAGCAGCACAAAACAGAAGCAGAACTGAGTAGTAGGGAGGATCTAAGGAAGGCCCCTTAAGAAAGCATTGACATTCCTAGGGACAACCCCCCAAGGATAGGTAAAACAAGTTGAAGGCTACAAAACATGCAAACCAACTGAAAATGTCCACTTCTTAACCATTCAGTCCGCAGATACAACAAGAGAGCAAAAGCAGAGAATATGAACCTGATATAATGCTAAAACCAGCAACCAATCAGATTTTCCTTATTGTAGTCGAGGACAGATTCAAAACAGAAGTGGTTGGTCCGTAATAGAGGTATAACAGCCACCAATATCAGGATACTGTAACAGTAACATGCACAAAAGTAACAAGTGCATGACAGTAAAGCATGACAGCCTAACGTATTTACACACATAGTTGTTCCAATCTAACAACAATGGACTCAACTAAGCTTCATAGAATACAACCAACATAGCAACATGAGGCCTTGATATAAAATGCAGCTTTAATTAACCAGATCTGAATTAAGCAGTAGATATAAAAATGTAGCTTTCATGTTTGTGAGCAAAACCAGAGCAGAAACAGATCCATATTGACATCAGGAACCGATTGCTTTATCTACTTTCCCACTTACTCCCTCGAAGCCTAAATCACCTTAATTCTAAAAGCAATAGGAGGGACCCTTACTCCCTCAACTCTCCCTTACCAAAAGACTCCCACTAACTCTTACCTCCACTCTCAAGGGTATAGTGGCTAAAGCACACAACTCACAGGTTCACACACACAGACGAAAGAGAATGGGGGTTCCCTAACTGTACCCAGGCAGTAACAATCTAATAGAAGAGTGTAAGATAATACCTTGTAAATAGTAGTAATAGTAGTCAAGTATTCTCCTTTGAAACCTGAGAGTGGGAGACTATTTGAGCTCGCAACGACTCTCCAAGACTTGGTTGCCACCTGCAAAGATACCAAAACTGTGCACAATCTACCCAATTGAATCACATTGCCAATTAGAAACAACAACTAACAAAGTAATCTAAATCGCAATGGCTTTGTTTGGTTGAGTATTTAGTTTAATTTAGTTTTGGTAGTGGGAGGAGAGAGAAATAGGGTAATGATTGGAAATAGGGGTAATGATTGGAGAGAGATAGAGAGAGATGAGAAAGTAATAATTGAAAAAATAGGGTAATGATTAGAAAAAGAAGTAGGGTAATGATTGAAAAACAAAACAAAATCAAATCAAATGTTCCAAACGAACATAGCCAATATTGTTCCACTCATTTACAATTAACTCTGCTTGTGAATGAGGAAGATTAGAAACTGACAAAAGCCTTCCTCTTACCATGTTGCAAATTTTTTGAACAACTATCTCCCAAGTACATAATTGATTTTGGAATTTCCTTAAGTTTCTCTCAATCCAAATGTGATAAACAGTTATTGTAAATCCCAATCTAGTGATTACACTTTTGAGAGTTTTGCCCTTAAAATTTGATAACAGAGTTACCCAGTCTGCCCAAGATCGTGCAGGCCATGTAACATGGAGTTTGGCTTGTATGGTATTCCACACCTGGTTGGTAAATGGGCAATTAAATAAGAGGTGGTCGTGACTTTCATTCCCATGACACAAACCACATTGTGAAGGAACATTCAACCCAAATGACACGAGTCTATCAGCAGTGGCTAACCTATTCTGAATGGCAAGCCATGTGACAAAGCTGCATTTAGGTACGTGCGCAGAGAACCACACTACCTTATGCCATAGGGCCTTAGGAAAGGGAGTTCTCAATTTGTTCCATAGGGATGCAATTGTGAACTGACCATTGGAAGCAAGAGTCCACTTTGTTTGATCTGCCCCATTCAACCTGGACTGAATCAAAGATGGCAAGGTGTTTCTCACCTCATTCAATTCAAATGTTTGGGTAATGGGGAACACCCAATTAGAACCTTCTATTATGTGAGAGACAAAGGCATCTTGAGGAATGCCAGAGTCATACACAATTCTAGAACCAAATCTATCCATTAAAGGACCGAGAGGATGCCAATTGTCATGCCACAAGGATATGGAGTTCCCATTACCTAGTATATACAGGATATATGGTTTAACCAAGGGCCTGAGGTTCAAAAACTTCCCTTCAACCCCATGTACAATCTCTCGGTATTTTCAGTTTCCAAAAACTCCTACCTCTTATTAAGTATGATTTGACCCACTGACACCACATGGATTGTTCTCCCCTAGAGATTAGGAACCAAATGTGTTTTGCAATGGCTGCCCTATTCCAAATTTGCAAAGATTTGAAACCAAGACCCCCCGTCCTCTTTGGGAGAGCACAGATGCTCCCAAGAAACTTTAGCACCTGTTTTTTTAAGTCAGGGCCAGACCAAAGAAAAGCCCGAAGTATTGACTCAATTTCCTTGATTACCTTTTTGGGAAGAAAAAACAAGGATGACCAATATGTTTGAATGGAGAAAAGCACATTCTTAATTAGTTGAACCCTACCAGCATAGGTTAGATCTCTATTGGTCCATGTCTTAGTCCTAGCAATCATGCTCTCCACTAAACGATGGCAATCCGAAGCCTTGAGCTTAGTGGACAGGAGGGGAACACCCAGATATCTGACTGGGAGGGTGCCCTCCTGGAATCTTAAGATGTCCATAATGGCTATTCTAGTGGTAATGTTGACCCCAGAGAAATAGATGCTACTTTTCTTGGGGTTTGAGGAGAGACCAGACAAAGCTTGGAACTCAGTGAGGGCTTCCTGAATAAGGGTGATTGAAGACAATTCACCCTTGCAAAAGATCATAAGGTCGTCCGCAAAGCAGAGATTGATGATCTTTGTATTCCCACATCTCCAATGGAAATGAAAGCCAGGTAACATGGATTTCTCTCTAAGTAGATAGGTGAGAATTTCCATAACAATGACAAAGAGGTATGAAGACAAAGGATCTCCTTGCCTTAGTCCTTTTTGCCCTATAATGTACCCGGTGGTCTCCCCATTCAAGCTTAGAGTGTAGTTAGTAGTGGTAACACAAGCTTGGAGCCATTTGATCATTGTGGGATGGAAATTCATAGAGGACAGAACATCCCAAAGAAATTCCCACCTGACATTATCATAAGCTTTCCTAATGTCTACTTTCTTCGCACATCTTGGTGATGATGATGATTTATGATACCATCGCATTAGTTCTTGGGTGAGGAAGATGTCAGCAATTCTCCTCCCTTTAACAAACCCCGACTGAGCAGGATCAATTAGAGCAGGGAGGGCCACTTGGAGTCTTTTAGAAATAATTCTAGCAATGCATTTGTAAACAGTGTTACAACATGAGATAGGTCTAAAATCCCCAACTTTGGATGGGTTAGGGATCTTTGGAACAAGAGCTACCATGGTAGAGTTGGCCTTCCTAAGGAGCTTACCAGACCGGAAAAAGGTCTTGACAGCTGCAGTGGCCTCATGGCCTATGATAGGCTAAGATTTTTTAAAGAAACCAGCATTGTAGCCATCCGGACCAGGGGCTTTGCTGGGGTTAAGGGACCAAAATGTGTCCTTAATCTTCTGATCAGAGACCTCCACAATCATTGCCAACTTTTGAGTATCAGTTAGTCTTTTATTTACTAACTGTTGGATCCTGTTATGTCCTTGATAAGTATCAGGATGGACTGAACCTAGCAAGTTAGTGTAATAGTTGACAAAATTGGACTTTATGACCTCAATGTCATGTGTGAGGGACCCATCCTCCAAGACCAGACTGATTATTTTTTTTTTTTATTTCTTGCATTGGTTAAAGATTTGAAGAAATAAGAAGTTCACTGATCACCCAACTTCAGCCACTGAATTCTAGACTTTTGCTAAGCCAGACTTTCCTCAGCCCTTATCATTGTGACGAGCTGTTTGTAAACTGCTCTTTCCTGGCTAACTAAGGAAGGATTAGAATTATGGGAGCTCAGAGCATGCTACAAGGAATCCAGTTGTTGTCTAAGGTCAACAATCCTAGCAGAGACATCACTAAAATCTCTAGTATTAATAAGTTTAAACTCTCCTTGCAACAGCTTGAGCTTCTCACACATACAATACATAGGATTCCCAATAATCACTCTCCTCCAAACTTTCTGAACTACATCCAAAAACCGAGGGTGATCTGCTAGGAAATCAAAAAACTTAAACGGTTTATTTGATTTCCTAGGACTTGGAAGAATAGACGTAATGGCAGGAGAGTGATCAGATATCCCAGGAGTAGGGAAATGAGCATAGGAAGAATTATACACTTGCATCCAATTCTCATTGACTAAAACTCGATCTAGTTTTGTACTAACAAAATGTGTAGAGTCTTGTTTGTTGGCCCAGGTAAAAAAACAGCCAGTGTACTTAAGATCATCAAGCCCCAAATGGTAAAAACAACTATTAAAGTCATCCATATAAGGAGGCCAAGAAACAGTTCCCCCAACCTTCTCCCTGGGAAACCTTATGACATTAAAATCTCCAAGCACTATCCAGGGAGATGTAGTGCTCAGGAGATGAAGTCTAGACCACAGAGCCTGCCTAAGCAGATAATTGTTCTCCCCATACACAAAAGTTGCAAAAAAAGGGGGGTCACCACATTTAGGTTGCACCTCACAATGTATAAATTGGTCAGATTGATCAATAACCTGAATTTGAGCAACATGAGGATCCCAACACACGAATATCCTGCCTATAGGAGCTTGAGGATAATTGTTCACAAAATTCCATTGAGGACAGACATATTTTATCACTCTAGATGCTTTATCCTCCTTTATTTTATGTTCTAATATTTATTAGATCCAGTGCGTAAGATTCGATCCATAGTAGACACAGGCAACATCGATTCAAGACAACTAGCACATTTTGATATATTATGTACACTTTAATCCTAGTGAAATCGACTTAAACCACAATTTTTTCGATTCCGTTATCTCAAATGCGCACTTTCGGAGTATTTATAAAAAAATGATCACTAGTCTATACATCTACTAGGATTCACTATTCTCTTTCACATGAACAGTCGTCTAAAATCCTACTAACCATCTTGTGTTTATCCATCTTTTCTTCACATGACTAATAGTCTAATAACCTACTAACCGTCATGTGTTTTATCATGGCAACAAAAATGACTTTTCCCAGCATTTTTTTGGCGGCATTTACCATAACCCCCGGTAATAGTTACTAATACACACGCGGCAGTCTCTCTCCCTCTTAAAAGCCCTAGCCCCAAACGTTATCCCTCACGCCTCTGCTCTCTATCTCTCTCTCTCTCTCTCTCTCTCTCTCTCCAGATCTAGCCCCCTCTCCTCAGACTCCTCCCTATCTTCTCGCACACTGCCCTTCCTCACTCTCTCGTTCGTCCACACCCACCAACACCGACCTACGCCGAGTTCTCTCAACGACGATCAACGCCGCAAAACGTCGACCGTCACCATGAACCACTGATACGCACCTAACCAAGAGTTAGTTGATAGTTGACAGTTAGTTGGAATAGTTCCTTAGTTTTGTGAGTGGTTTTATTAGCTGGTTTTGTTAGCTAGTTTTGCTGAAGTGGTTTTGTGAGTCGGTGGGGAAAGTTAGTTAGGAATTGTTGCTGCTGTATAAAAGAGAGAAGGAGAGATGTAGTGAGGTATGCAATTTGTAAACTGAAGTTGATGAATCAGTTGTGAATTGGGCCGAATCTGTCCTGCAACTATTCTTGAATAACAGATCTATCTTCACCCATTTCCTTCCATCCATTCTTTTCCTATTCTTTCTGTCATATCCATAACAAACACATCCATAGCACCATACTTATCAGTGGTATCCAGAGCCAGCGTTCCTCGGATTATTCAATTGCAGGGCAATCATGACCAACGCTCAAGAACAGAAGCGCAACGAAGAAACCATTCGACAACTTAGGGAAAACTTAGAAATTCAATTCAAGGAAATTAAGGACCTCATCATCGCGATGAATGTGAAGTACGATCAGATGGCAGCACGAATTCCGAACCCGACTGGGGAACGAGAGGAGGCGGCCTCTCATTCAAACTCAGAGCAACCCATTCCTTCCTCTAGTCATTCCTTCCTCTAGTTCTGTTCAAACTCGTTACACGAAAATTGATTTTCCAAGATTTCAAGGAGAAGATCCCGCTGGTTGGGCTTACAAATGTGAGAGGTTCTTCGAGTTTAATCAAATCAAAGAGGGACAATGGGTTAAACTGGTTGCCATGCATTTGGATGAAAAGGCGATACAATGGTTCCAATGGTACGAGAAAACCCAACCCAACATGGTGTGGAAAGATTTCGTTTTCGATTTTAAAGTCCGATTTGGTCACAATGCCTTTGAAGATGCAATTGGTGAATTAACCAAGTTGAGGCAATTCACTACAGTCAATGCTTACCAGGAAATATTTGAAGAACTAGCCAATCGTACCAATGAGGTTAACTGCCGAATTCTTTGTCAGTTGTTTCTTGAGTGGATTGAAAGAAGAAATTAGGGCTTCTGTACAAATGTTCCAACCTACCACCATTTCCCAAGCTATTGGTTTGGCCCGTCTTCAAGAAGAGACAATCGAAGCCCTAGCCAGGAAAACTAGGTTATCGTACAAACCCACCTCCTCCAATTGGCCTCAAGCTACTAACCTATCCATGCCAAAACCCCCAAATCCTTCCATGGCGACATCGAAACCCCTTAACCTAACCCCAAACCATTTACCAACCCATGTCAACACCCGAAGCACTTCTCAAATTCCTATCAGAAGATTAACTGAAAGGGAAATGGAAGCAAGAAGGGAAAAAGGGTTGTGTTACAACTGTGATGAAAAATTTGTGAGGGGCCATAGATGTCAACGTAGACAGCTGTTCCTATTAATTGGGGAAGATGAGGAAGAAGAATTATTGGAATTGGAGCCTGAATTTCAAGAAATTGAGGATTCCTCAACTGATGAGAATGTACAGATCTCTATGCATGCTTTAGCTGGGTGTAATTCCTTCAGAACCATGAGGGTAACAGGAAGGATTAAGGGAAGAACTCTCACCATTTTGATTGATTCTGGCAGTACCCATAATTTCATTGAACCTGGAATCGCCAAGCAATCAGGTTGCCCCATTGATTCAACCCCTGATCTTGCAGTTTGCAAAAATTTGATTTGGGAAATGCAAGGGAAAACATTTGTTGCTGAAGTTAGGCTGTTGCCTTTAGGGGGATGTGACATGGTTCTTCGTATTCAGTGGCTATCTACTTTAGGGCGTATCTTATGGGATTTCAAGAACCTCAACATGCAATTTCAATTGCATGGGAAATCTTTTGTTCTTGCGGGAGAAAGTCAAATGAAGATTAAACAAGTGTCCCCACGACAAATGGAGAAAACTTTGCAGAGTACAAAGCAAGGGTTCATAGCTCATTTGTGCAGTTTAACAATGGAGAGGCAGGACAATGAGGTAACTCTTGATCTACAAGTCATTTTGCAAGAATTTTCTGATATTTTTCAAGGGCCTACGACCTTACCGCCTCAACGAGTTGCTGACCATAAGATCCCTTTAAAGGTAGGAAGTGAACCTGTGCATGTTAAGCCTTACAGATATCCCTACATTCAAAAAAACGACATTGAAAAGTTGGTGAAAGAAATGTTACAGTTCGGAATAATCAGGCCTAGTGTGAGTCCTTTTTCGTCTCCGGTGTTGTTAGTTAAGAAAAAAGATAATACTTGGCGTATGTGTGTGGATTATCGGGAATTAAACAAGCTGACAATCAAGGACAAATTTCCAATTCCCATAATAGATGAATTGTTGGATGAACTCCATGGAGCAAAGGTGTTTTCTAAACTGGATTTACGAGGCAGGGTATCACCAAATAAGGGTTTTTCCTGGAGATATAGAAAAGACTGCTTTCCGTACCCATGAAGGTCACTATGAATTCCTTGTCATGCCCTTTGGTCTAACGAATGCCCCTTCCACATTTCAAAGCCTTATGAATAACATCTTCAAACCTTTTTTGAGAAAGTTTATATTGGTTTTCTTTGATGACATCTTGGTGTATAGTCACTCTTGGCCTGAACACTTGGAACACTTGCACAAAACGTTGGCAATCTTGCGGTCCAATCAACTTTTTGTCAAAAAATCCAAGTGTGCATTTAGGAAGCAAAGTCTGGAGTATCTTGGTCACATTATCTCTGATAAGGGTGTCTCAGCTGATCCAGTCAAGTTTGGATAGTATGAGGAATTGGCCCAGGCCTGCTAACATTAAGTCCTTGAGAGGTTTTCTGGGGCTTACAGGGTACTATAGACGGTTTGTTCAAGGATATGGAAAGATATGCCAACCATTGACTTCCTTACTCAAGAAAGATGCTTTTAATTGGACTGATTCAGCAGAAGAAGCTTTCCAGAGATTAAAACATGCCATGACAACAGTCCCTGTCTTAGCTTTACCTAATTACTATAAAGAGTTTGTGATTGAGTGTGATACCTCTGGGATGGGAATAGGAGCTGTGCTGATGCAAGAGGGGCACCCTATCACGTTCATTAGCAAGGCATTAGCCCCAAAACATCTTGGCCTGTCTACCTATGAAAAAGAACTTTTAGCTGTGGTATATGCTATTCACAAATGGGGTCATTATCTGATGGGAAGGCATTTTATTATTAAAACTGATCATTTGAGCTTAAAGTACTTGCTAAATCAGAAGATCTCCACTTTAATGCAGCAAAAATGGCTTACTAAGCTCCTAGGTTATGACTATGAGATCATTTATAAGGCTGGACAGGAAAATAAAGTAGCAGATGCTTTGTCAAGGCAGCAGATGGATCAATTTAGTGGTGTAGCAGCCCTGTCTGTGGTACAAACTGATTGGTTGGAAGCTCTCAAACAGTCATGGCAAACAGATCCTGAATTGCTAGGTCTTATCACTGATCTGTTAAGCGACCCTGCTTCACATGAGGGCTATTCTTGGCATCAAGACCTTTTAACCTATAAAGGCAAGTTGGTTGTGGGAGTTATGGGAAATACCAAAGCATTAATACTTCAGGAGTTACATAGCAGCCTAGTTGGTGGACATTCTGGGACAGAGCGGACATACAGGAGAGTGAAGAGATCTTTTTACTGGAAATGCATGAAAAAAGCAGTGTATAAATATGTTTCTGAATGTGATTTTTGCCAACGAAATAAAACTGAAACAGTAGCAAGTCCTGGCTTGCTGCAACCTTTACCTATACCTACCCGACTGTGGACTGATATCTCTATGGATTTCATTGAAGGATTGCCTCTATCCAATGGAAAATCAGTTATCTTTGTTGTTGTGGACCGACTCTCCAAATATGTTCATTTTATGGCTCTTTCTCATCCATACACCGCCGCGGACGTGGCTCAAACTTTCTTAGATACTGTTTATAAACTTCATGGCATGCCTACTTCAATTGTTTCTGATAGAGATGTGATTTTTACAAGCACTTTTTGGCAAGAGCTGTTTAGATTGCAGGGTACCACTTTGTCTTTGAGTACATCTTACCATCCCCAAACTGATGGCCAAACTGAGGTAGTAAATCGTTGTTTGGAGGTATATTTGAGGTGTGTTGCTGGGGACAGACCAAAGACTTGGGCACAGTGGCTGAGTGATTTGATATGGGCCAAAAAATCGAGGAGCCAGCTTTTGATTAGCCCGAAACTGCACTGTAGCTTGCTTATAAGGTTGAAGTCGCAAGTACACCCAATCCCCTACTTGGAACACCCGTTCAGTCCTATGTTTATCAGCCATTTGTTTCATACGGTTCTGAGCTTGAGAGAGGTGTTCCTTTAGTATCCTTGATGTAGACTCTCTGTCCAATCCCCATTGTTCCACAGTTGCAATGTTGGAAGAGCCAGGAATGTAGTGAATGGGAGATGGAGGCGGTTGGCCATACAATGCTTGATGAGGAGTTAATTTGGTAGAAGAGTGGTATGTGGTATTAAACCACCATTCAGCCAAAGGAAGCCACTGTGCCCAAGTCTTTGGTCTGTCCCCAGCAACACACCTCAAATATACCTCCAAACAACGATTTACTACCTCAGTTTGGCCATCAGTTTGGGGATGGTAAGATGTACTCAAAGACAAAGTGGTACCCTGCAATCTAAACAGCTCTTGCCAAAAAGTGCTTGTAAAAATCACATCTCTATCAGAAACAATTGAAGCAGGCATGCCATGAAGTTTTTAAACAGTATCTAAGAAAGTTTGAGCCACGTCCGCAGCGGAGGTCGCTTATAAGTTGGCTTTACCTTCTTCTTCTCATATCCACCCTGTGTTTCATGTATCCTTGTTAAAAAGAAAGTTGGGTCAACAAGTGGTGGCTCAAACTGACCTTCCTCCAGTCAGTGGGGATGGTTTATTGGCTCCACAACCAGTTGCCATTCTTGACAGATGTCTAGTCAAACATAGGGGTAGGCCAGCCACACAACTATTGGTGCAATGGGCTAACACTTTTCCTGAAGAGGCTAGTTGGGAGTTCTATACTCATATCCAGGCCAAGTTTCCTGACTTCCTGCCATGTGGACACGGTCTCAACATGGGGGAGGGAATGATACGCACCTAACCAAGAGTTAGTTGACAGTTGACAGTTAGTTGGAATAGTTCCTTGGTTTTGTGAGTGGTTTTATTAGCTGGTTTTGTTAGCTAGTTTTGCTGAAGTGGTTTTGTGAGTCGGTGGGGAAAGTTAGTTAGGAATTGTTGCTGCTGTATAAAAGAGAGAAGGAGAGATGTAGTGAGGTATGCAATTTGTAAACTGAAGTTGATGAATCAGTTGTGAATTGGGCCGAATCTGTCTTGCAACTATTCTTGAATAACAAATCTATCTTCACCCATTTCCTTCCATTCATTCTTTTCCTATTCTTTCTGTCATTTCCACAAACACATCCATAGCACCATACTTATCAACCACCGCACTGTACCTCCAAGGTTTCTCTCTCTCTCTCTCTCTCTCAGTCGTTGTGTGTGTGTGTATCTGTCTCAGATTAAGGCTTTGATTAGGAATCCGTCACCACGAACGACGACCACCACAAACGACGACTGTCCCACCGAGGTTCCTCTCTCTCTCTCTCTCGATCAGTCGCTCTCTGTGTGTCTGGGATTAGGGCTTTGATAATTCCTAATCGTCCTATTTTGAACATTGCAGTTTCAACTTCAATCGTACTCCAATTCTGCCCTGTAAATTGTAGTGGTAAGTTTTCTCTCTCTTTGGGCTACTATTAGGGCTACTATTTGCTTTGCTACGTACACTCTTCTGATTGAATCTCATTTTGATTCATCTTTTTTTTGCTATATGTATATTCTCTGATTGAATCGTATTTTGTTGACTCACAATAGTGCTTTGGTTATTTAAATATAAAATTGAAAATTGGAGCTTACGGGATTGGGATTTTCCCGTCCAGAATGTAACTTATTGATGGTGAGACTGTTGGGGTTTTTTTCCTTCTGGTATCAAAATGTGGAGTTGTGAAGTGAGTTTTGTTGTATGGAACTAGTTTCATGACATTGACAATGGCAATTGTTACTGTTCTATCCGTGTTCAGTTTTGGAACTCGAATATAGGAGGATTCTGTGATTTAGGTGTTTGATATTTTGTGGTGGTTTACTTCCCTCGGTTCATGAGACAATTATCGCCGATGTTTGATTCCTGATTCCTGTTATTTGAATGTTCGTATTGCAATTTGTGTCGTTACCGAAAAAAATTGTGACTTGTGATTTCAGGTCGACAAGAAAATAGATTTGGTCTATGATAGATGAAGTGTTGGGCTGATGGGTTTGATTTCCCGGAGAGTATATGACAGCGGTTGCCATGTTCTTGGGTAAACTAGAGCCAATATGTATTTTACATATTTCAAATCGACACACTCTTTCATCAATTTAAATTAAGGTCTGTCATGTTTTAGCATATGACTCAACTCTTAAATGCTCAACATGTGCAGGGTCATTCCTAAAGCGTCCCTCTTAAGGTATCAATAATGTTCTCATCTGTAACTTTGTTTCCAATGTTAGTACGTCTCAAGTAAATGCTGTTATTTCCTCGTTGATAGAATTGGAGTTGTTCTTACAATCACCTTATTTTTTCAATCAAAAGGTGGTCATGAGATTAATTTGATTCTTGGTGATATTCTGAACTTTGATTGTTTCTATTAGTTGCTTGTTGGGTGGTCTAATTTTTAGAAAGTATGAATTAAAAAATACTTTCCAGGGTACCTCTTAATTGTTGTCCAGTTCTCTATCCTTTTCGCTTTGATCAACTGCAAAGAAAAGATGGAGGTATTGGTCCCACTTCACTGTCAAGATGATTTTATTTTCATTTTTTCCTGTTTTTCTTAGTTTGTCAATGGAAGGAAGCAATTTCAATGGAAGGAAGCAATTTCTGTTGATGCAGACACAAAATCATGTTTGCTTGTAAATCGAAACAACTCCACCTGCTTTCTTTATTAACAATTTGTTATTCTTTGTGATTTGATTTATAGTAGAATCTGCCTTGCTGGTTTACGGAAAAAAAAAATATTGGATTATAATGGAAATGGTTAATCAACGCACTATTCCCTAATCTTATCTTTCTATTTTACCTCTTTTAAAAAGCACTAAGTTATTTGAATGAATCAAGGTAGTTGATGTTTATGAAACTGATCTTACCCTTATCTATTTGGTACATGGGTACCTTGTTATCAGATCACTATTTCTGAACTTGGATAGTTGCATCAATGGATAAATTCCGTGGCTGCAATGTCATTTTCCATTTCTTTTGAATGGGAAACATAGACTTAAATAGTGTATAGGACTGAAAAATATTGGAGAGCAGTAGTGCCAGTTTGGAATCAGCTAGGTTGACGTTGGAATTGTATTATTAGAACCTAAAACTGTATATAAGTGCTAGAACTATGATTAGGTTATGAAATTTTGTGATTAAACATAGAAAACTTAATTTTATTTGCTGAAGAAGGTGTTCAATTGCTGAAACTTTAGTCTAGAATGTTGAGAACTATGTGGGATGATTTGATATTACTAAATTTTTAACGAAGCTACTGTTGCTATTTTTTTTAAGTTGAATTGTTGATCTTCTTACGTGATACGATGGTATAATTCCTATTTTGTGCGGTCACCCTTGAGAATTGAGACTTCCTTTCAAATAGCATAGCAATGTTTGAGCTTGAGTTATTTCGTGTTTCCCTCTTCTTTTTGTTTTTTCCTTTTATAAATGTGTTCTTTTTTGCTACAATGTTAACATATCTTTTGGCATTATGTTATGTGCAGGTTATTTGATGACATTGAAAGACATCTTTCTACCGTGATGAAGGGAACTTCTTTTTCCTATTATGTTTGTGATTGGTTGCAAAATATTCCACTTATGTGGATGAGACAATGTAATATAAGTTGTTAGAAATTTATGTATTTTTTAGTTTTGATGGATTAGTAATGAATTTAGAAGCTTTAGACATCCTATCATGTGGAAAGAGATTAGTGTCAGTGGATGTATAGACTACGGATCACTAAGTGATAAGAATTCCGAAAGTGTGCATTTGAGATAGACCAAAATCGAAGAAAATAGACATGGTTTTTCGATTTCATCAGCATTAAAGTGTACGTAATAGAACCAAACGTTTTCCCGGCGTTTTTGTAAACGATGTCTCGCCTTTGTCTACTATTGATCAAATCTTACGCACTAGATCCACATAAATATTTGTTGCCCCGAATCAATGTCGCTCTCAACTATTCAAGAGTCGTCAATTTTTTAGCGTTTTAATACTTTTTCGCGTGTTTTCGGTAGGAAATGAAATCTTCATGTTTGCTTTATAAGATGAAACTAACAGGATAAACATGTTTATTTCCTGCATCTTGTCAAGCAAATAGTGTATGACTTTCATTACCATGAGAAAAACACATGACGGTTAGCAAGTTATTAGACTATTAGTCATGTGAAGGGAGGATGGATAAACAAACTGTTGAAGCGGTTAGTAGGTTTTTAGACTATTAGTCTTGGAGAGAAAAGATGGTGAAACGCATGATGGTTAGTAGGTGTTTTAGACTACAGTCATGTAAAAAGAGTATAGTGATTTCTAGTAGATGCAAAGACTACTGATCACTAAATGATAAGAACTCCGAAAGTGCGAATTTGAAATAACGAAATCGGAAAATAGTGGTTGAAGTCAATTTCACTAGGATTAAAGTTCACGTAACAGATCAAAACGTGTTTGTTGTCTCGAATCGACGTCGCCTGTGTCTACTATGGTTCAAATCTTACGTACTCAATCCAATAAATATTTGTTGCCCCGAGTCAATGTTGCTCCCACTTCAAGAGTTGGTCAATTTATATGTCAAGATACTTGTGTGTTGCTTCGGTTGGAAATAAAATCATCATGTTTGCTTGATAAGGCGGAAATGAAAAATTGGTTCTTGCATCCTTTTAGTGTATGACTTCTTACCTTTAGAAAAACGCATAACCGTTAGTACGTTATTACACTACTAGTCATGAGAAGAAAAGATGGTGAAACACAAGACGGTTTGTAGGTTTTTAGTCTACTAGTCATGTGTGATAAGATGGTGAAAGGAATGATGTAGGTGTTTTGTGAAGAAAAGATAGTGAAGCGCATGATGGATAATCGGTGTTTAAACTACTAGTCATGTGAAAAGAGAATATGTATTCCTAGTCGATGTATAGACTACGGATCACTAAGTGATAAGAATTCTGAAAGTGGGCATTTGAGATAACGGAATCGAAAAATTAGTGGTTTAATTCGATTTCATCAGCATTAAAGTGTACGTAATAGATCAAAACATGTTTGTTGTCTTGAATCGATGTTGGATGTGTCTACTATGGATCAAATCTTCCGTACTAGATCCAATAAATATTTGTTGCCTCTAATCAATGTCGCTGTCACTTCAAAAGTTTGTCAATTTTTATAGATTTTGATACTCGTGTGTTGCATCGTTTAGAAATGAAATGATCAAGTTTGCATTATAAGATGAAAATAAACAAGGCGTTCCTGCATCCTGTTAATGTATGACTTCTTACCAACAGAAAAATACATGACGACTAGCTGGTTTATTAGACTATTAGTCATGTGAAGAAAGGTTAAACACAATATGGTTAGTAGGTTTTTAGACTACTAGTCTCGTGGAGAAAAGATTGTGAAACACACGATGGTTAGTAGGTGTTTCATGAAGAAAAGAGGGTGAAAAGCATGATGGTTAGTAGATGTTTGGACTACTCTTCATGTGGAAAGAGATTAGTGACTCCTAGTGGATGTATAGACTACGGATCACTAAGTGATAAGAATTCCGAAAGTGTGCATTTGAGATGACAAAATCGAAAAAATAGTGGTTTAAGTCGATTTCATCAGCATTAAAGTGTACGTAATAGAACCAAACGTGTTTTTTTTTGTCTTGAATCGATGTTGCCTTTGTCTACTATTGATCAAATCTTACGCACCAGATCCAATAAATATTTGTTGCCCCGAATCAATGTCGCTCTCACTTCAAGAGTTTGTCAATTTTTTAGATTTTAATACTCGCGTGGTGCTTCGGTAGGAAATGAAATCTTCATGTTTGCTTTATAAGATGAAAATAAACATCTGGTTCCTGCATCTTGTTAGTGTATGACGTTTTACCATGAGAAAAACACATGACGGTTAGCAAGTTATTAGACTATTAGTCATGTGAAGGGAGGATGGATAAACAAAAAACGGTTAGTAGGTTTTTAGACTATTAGTCTTGGAGAGAAAAGATGGTGAAACGCATGATGGTTAGTAGGTGTTTTAGACTACAGTCATGTAAAAAGAGCATAGTGATTTCTAGTAGATGCAAAGACTACTGATCACTAAATGATAAGAACTCCGAAAGTGCGCATTTGAAATAACGAAATCGGAAAATAGTGGTTGAAGTCAATTTCACTAGGATTAAAGTTCACGTAACAGATCAAAACGTGTTTGTTGTCTCGAATCGACGTCGCCTGTGTCTACTATGGTTCAAATCTTACGTACTCAATCCAATAAATATTTGTTGCCCCGAGTCAATGTTGCTCCCACTTCAAGAGTTGGTCAATTTATATATCAAGATACTTGTGTGTTGCTTCGGTTGGAAATAAAATCATCATGTTTGCTTGATAAGGCGGAAATGAAAAATTGGTTCTTGCATCCTTTTAGTGTATGACTTCTTACCTTTAGAAAAACGCATAACCGTTAGTACGTTATTACACTACTAGTCATGAGAAGAAAAGATGGTGAAACACAAGACGGTTTGTAGGTTTTTAGTCTACTAGTCATGTGTGATAAGATGGTGAAAGGAATGATGTAGGTGTTTTGTGAAGAAAAGATAGTGAAGCGCATGATGGATAATCGGTGTTTAAACTACTAGTCATGTGAAAAGAGAAAATGTATTCCTAGTCGATGTATAGACTACGGATCACTAAGTGATAAGAATTCTGAAAGTGAGCATTTGAGATAACGGAATCGAAAAATTAGTGGTTTAATTCGATTTCATCAGCATTAAAGTGTACGTAATAGATCAAAACATGTTTGTTGTCTTGAATCGATGTTGGATGTGTCTACTATGGATCAAATCTTCCGTACCAGATCGAATAAATATTTGTTGCCTCTAATCAATGTCGCTGTCACTTCAAAAGTTTGTCAATTTTTATAGATTTTGATACTCGTGTGTTGCATCGTTTAGAAATGAAATGATCAAGTTTGCATTATAAGATGAAAATAAACAAGGCGTTCCTGCATCCCGTTAATGGATGACTTCTTACCAACAGAAAAATACATGACGACTAGCTGGTTTATTAGACTATTAGTCATGTGAGGAAAGGTTAAACACAATATGGTTAGTAGGTTTTTTAGACTACTAGTCTCGTGGAGAAAAGATTGTGAAACGCACGATGGTTAGTAGGTGTTTCATGAAGAAAAGAGGGTGAAAAGCATGATGGTTAGTAGATGTTTGGACTACTCTTCATGTGGAAAGAGATTAGTGACTCCTAGTGGATGTATAGACTACGGATCACTAAGTGATAAGAATTCCGAATGTGTGCATTTGAGATGACAAAATCGAAAAAATAGTGGTTTAAGTCGATTTCATCAGCATTAAAGTGTACGTAATAGAACCAAACGTGTTTTTTTTGTCTTGAATCGATGTTGCCTTTGTCTACTATTGATCAAATCTTACGCACTAGATCCAATAAATATTTGTTGCCCCGAATCAATGTCGCTCCCACTTCAAGAGTTTGTCAATTTTTTAGATTTTAATACTCGCGTGTTCCTTCGGTAGGAAATGAAATCTTCATGTTTGCTTTATAAGATGAAATTAAACATGTGGTTCCTGCATCTTGTTAGTGTATGACTTTTTACCATGAGAAAAACACATGACGGTTAGCAAGTTATTAGACTATTAGTCATGTGAAGGGAGGATGGATAAACAAAAAACGGTTAGTAGGTTTTTAGACTATTAGTCTTGGAGAGAAAAGATGGTGAAACGCATGATGGTTAGTAGGTGTTTTAGACTACAGTCATGTAAAAAGAGCATAGTGATTTCTAGTAGATGCAAAGACTACTGATCACTAAATGATAAGAACTCCGAAAGTGCGCATTTGAAATAACGAAATCGGAAAATAGTGGTTGAAGTCAATTTCACTAGGATTAAAGTTCACGTAACCGATCAAAACGTGTTTGTTGTCTCGAATCGACGTCGCCTGTGTCTACTACGGTTCAAATCTTACGTACTCAATCCAATAAATATTTGTTGCCCCGAGTCAATGTTGCTCCCACTTCAAGAGTTGGTCAATTTATATATCAAGATACTTGTGTGTTGCTTCGGTTGGAAATAAAATCATCATGTTTGCTTGATAAGGCGGAAATGAAAAATTGGTTCTTGCATCCTTTTAGTGTATGACTTCTTACCTTTAGAAAAACGCATAGCCGTTAGTACGTTATTACACTACTAGTCATGAGAAGAAAAGATGGTGAAACACAAGACGGTTTGTAGGTTTTTAGTCTACTAGTCATGTGTGATAAGATGGTGAAAGGAATGATGTAGGTGTTTTGTGAAGAAAAGATAGTGAAGCGCATGATGGATAATCGGTGTTTAAACTACTAGTCATGTGAAAAGAGAATATGTATTCCTAGTCGATGTATAGACTACGGATCACTAACTGATAAGAATTCTGAAAGTGAGCATTTGAGATAACGGAATCGAAAAATTAGTGGTTTAATTCGATTTCATCAGCACTAAAGTGTACGTAATAGATCAAAACATGTTTGTTGTCTTGAATCGATGTTGGATGTGTCTACTATGGATCAAATCTTCCGTACTAGATCCAATAAATATTTGTTGCCTCTAATCAATGTCGCTGTCACTTCAAAAGTTTGTCAATTTTTATAGATTTTGATACTCGGGTGTTGCATCGTTTAGAAATGAAATGATCAAGTTTGCATTATAAGATGAAAACAAACAAGGCGTTCCTGCATCCCGTTAATGTATGATTTCTTACCAACAGAAAAATACATGACGACTAGCTGGTTTATTAGACTATTAGTCATGTGAGGAATGGTTAAACACAATATGGTTAGTAGGTTTTAGACTACTAGTCTCGTGGAGAAAAGATTGTGAAACGCACGATGGTTAGTAGGTGTTTCATGAAGAAAAGAGGGTGAAAAGCATGATGGTTAGTAGATGTTTGGACTACTCTTCATGTGGAAAGAGATTAGTGACTCCTAGTGGATGTATAGACTACGGATCACTAAGTGATAAGAATTCCGAAAGTGTGCATTTGAGATGACAAAATCGAAAAAATAGTGGTTTAAGTCGATTTCATCAGCATTAAAGTGTACGTAATAGAACCAAACGTGTTTTTTTTGTCTTGAATCGATGTTGCCTTTGTCTACTATTGATCAAATCTTACGCACTAGATCCAATAAATATTTGTTGCCCCGAATCAATGTCGCTCTCACTTCAAGAGTTTGTCAATTTTTTAGATTTTAATACTTTCGTGTTGCTTCGGTAGGAAATGAAATCTTCATGTTTGCTTTATAAGATGAAAATAAACATGTGGTTCCTGCATCTTGTTAGTGTATGACTTTTTACCATGAGAAAAACACATGACGGTTAGCAAGTTATTAGACTATTAGTCATGTGAAGGGAGGATGGATAAACAAAAAACGGTTAGTAGGTTTTTAGACTATTAGTCTTGGAGAGAAAAGATGGTGAAACGCATGATGGTTAGTAGGTGCTTTAGACTACAGTTATGTAAAAAGAGCATAGTGATTTCTAGTAGATGCAAAGAGTACTGATCACTAAATGATACCAACTCCGAAAGTGCGCATTTGAAATAACGAAATCGGAAAATTGTGGTTGAAGTCAATTTCACTAGGATTAAAGTTCACGTAACAGATCAAAACGTGTTTGTTGTCTCGAATCGACGTCGCCTGTGTCTGCTATGGTTCAAATCTTACGTACTCAATCCAATAAATATTTGTTGCCCCGAGTCAATGTTGCTCCCACTTCAAGAGTTGGTCAATTTATATATCAAGATACTTGTGTGTTGCTTCGGTTGGAAATAAAATCATCATGTTTGCTTGATAAGGCGGAAATGAAAAATTGGTTCTTGCATCCTTTTAGTGTATGACTTCTTACCTTCAGAAAAACGCATAGCCGTTAGTACGTTATTACACTACTAGTCATGAGAAGAAAAGATGGTGAAACACAAGACGGTTTGTAGGTTTTTAGTCTACTAGTCATGTGTGATAAGATGGTGAAACGAATGATGTAGGTGTTTTGTGAAGAAAAGATAGTAAAGCGCATGATGGATAATCGGTGTTTAAACTACTAGTCATGTGAAAAGAGAATATGTATTCCTAGTCGATGTATAGACTACGGATCACTAAGTGATAAGAATTCTGAAAGTGAGCATTTGAGATAACGGAATCGAAAAATTAGTGGTTTAATTCGATTTCATCAGCATTAAAGTGTACGTAATAGATCAAAACATGTTTGTTGTCTTGAATCGATGTTGGATGTGTCTACTATGGATCAAATCTTCCGTACTAGATCCAATAAATATTTGTTGCCTCTAATCAATGTCGCTGTCACTTCAAAAGTTTGTCAATTTTTATAGATTTTGATACTCGTGTGTTGCATCGTTTAGAAATGAAATGATCAAGTTTGCATTATAAGATGAAAATAAACAAGGCGTTCCTGCATCCCGTTAATGTATGACTTCTTACCAACAGAAAAATACATGACGACTTAGCTGGTTTATTAGACTATTAGTCATGTGAGGAAAGGTTAAACACAATATGGTTAGTAGGTTTTTAGACTACTAGTCTCGTGGAGAAAAGATTGTGAAACGCACGATGGTTAGTAGGTGTTTCATGAAGAAAAGAGGGTGAAAAGCATGATGGTTAGTAGATGTTTGGACTACTCTTCATGTGGAAAGAGATTAGTGACTCCTAGTGGATGTATAGACTACGGATCACTAAGTGATAAGAATTCCGAAAGTGTGCATTTGAGATGACAAAATCGAAAAAATAGTGGTTTAAGTCGATTTCATCAGCATTAAAGTGTACGTAATAGAACCAAACGTGTTTTTTTTGTCTTGAATCGATGTTGCCTTTGTCTACTATTGATCAAATCTTACGCACTAGATCCAATAAATATTTGTTGCCCCGAATCAATGTCGCTCTCACTTCAAGAGTTTGTCAATTTTTTAGATTTTAATACTCGCGTGTTGCTTCGGTAGGAAATGAAATCTTCATGTTTGCTTTATAAGATGAAAATAAACATGTGGTTCCTGCATCTTGTTAGTGTATGACTTTTTACCATGAGAAAAACACATGACGGTTAGCAAGTTATTAGACTATTAGTCATGTGAAGGGAGGATGGATAAACAAAAAACGGTTAGTAGGTTTTTAGACTATTAGTCTTGGAGAGAAAAGATGGTGAAACGCATGATGGTTAGTAGGTGTTTTAGACTACAGTCATGTAAAAAGAGCATAGTGATTTCTAGTAGATGCAAAGACTACTGATCACTAAATGATAAGAACTCCGAAAGTGCGCATTTGAAATAACGAAATCGGAAAATAGTGGTTGAAGTCAATTTCACTAGGATTAAAGTTCACGTAACAGATCAAAACGTGTTTGTTGTCTCGAATCGACGTCGCCTGTGTCTACTATGGTTCAAATCTTACGTACTCAATCCAATAAATATTTGTTGCCCCGAGTCAATGTTGCTCCCACTTCAAGAGTTGGTCAATTTATATATCAAGATACTTGTGTGTTGCTTCGGTTGGAAATAAAATCATCATGTTTGCTTGATAAGGCGGAAATGAAAAATTGGTTCTTGCATCCTTTTAGTGTATGACTTCTTACCTTTAGAAAAACGCATAGCCGTTAGTACGTTATTACACTACTAGTCATGAGAAGAAAAGATGGTGAAACACAAGACGGTTTGTAGGTTTTTAGTCTACTAGTCATGTGTGATAAGATGGTGAAACGAATGATGTAGGTGTTTTGTGAAGAAAAGATAGTGAAGCGCATGATGGATAATCGGTGTTTAAACTACTAGTCATGTGAAAAGAGAATATGTATTCCTAGTCGATGTATAGACTACGGATCACTAAGTGATAAGAATTCTGAAAGTGAGCATTTGAGATAACGGAATCGAAAAATTAGTGGTTTAATTCGATTTCATCAGCATTAAAGTGTACGTAATAGATCAAAACATGTTTGTTGTCTTGAATCGATGTTGGATGTGTCTACTATGGATCAAATCTTCCGTACTAGATCCAATAAATATTTGTTGCCTCTAATCAATGTCGCTGTCACTTCAAAAGTTTGTCAATTTTTATAGATTTTGATACTCGTGTGTTGCATCGTTTAGAAATGAAATGATCAAGTTTGCATTATAAGATGAAAATAAACAAGGCGTTCCTGCATCCCGTTAATGTATGACTTCTTACCAACAGAAAAATACATGACGATTAGCTGGTTTATTAGACTATTAGTCATGTGAGGAAAGGTTAAACACAATATGGTTAGTAGGTTTTTAGACTACTAGTCTCGTGGAGAAAAGATTGTGAAACGCACGATGGTTAGTAGGTGTTTCATGAAGAAAAGAGGGTGAAAAGCATGATGGTTAGTAGATGTTTGGACTACTCTTCATGTGGAAAGAGATTAGTGACTCCTAGTGGATGTATAGACTACGGATCACTAAGTGATAAGAATTCCGAAAGTGTGCATTTGAGATGACAAAATCGAAAAAATAGTGGTTTAAGTCGATTTCATCAGCATTAAAGTGTACGTAATAGAACCAAACGTGTTTTTTTTGTCTTGAATCGATGTTGCCTTTGTCTACTATTGATCAAATCTTACGCACTAGATCCAATAAATATTTGTTGCCCCGAATCAATGTCGCTCTCACTTCAAGAGTTTGTCAATTTTTTAGATTTTAATACTCGCGTGTTGCTTCGGTAGGAAATGAAATCTTCATGTTTGCTTTATAAGATGAAAATAAACATGTGGTTCCTGCATCTTGTTAGTGTATGACTTTTTACCATGAGAAAAACACATGACGGTTAGCAAGTTATTAGACTATTAGTCATGTGAAGGGAGGATGGATAAACAAAAAACGGTTAGTAGGTTTTTAGACTATTAGTCTTGGAGAGAAAAGATGGTGAAACGCATGATGGTTAGTAGGTGTTTTAGACTACAGTCATGTAAAAAGAGCATAGTGATTTCTAGTAGATGCAAAGACTACTGATCACTAAATGATAAGAACTCCGAAAGTGCGCATTTGAAATAACGAAATCGGAAAATAGTGGTTGAAGTCAATTTCACTAGGATTAAAGTTCACGTAACAGATCAAAACGTGTTTGTTGTCTCGAATCGACGTCGCCTGTGTCTACTATGGTTCAAATCTTACGTACTCAATCCAATAAATATTTGTTGCCCCGAGTCAATGTTGCTCCCACTTCAAGAGTTGGTCAATTTATATATCAAGATACTTGTGTGTTGCTTCGGTTGGAAATAAAATCATCATGTTTGCTTGATAAGGCGGAAATGAAAAATTGGTTCTTGCATCCTTTTAGTGTATGACTTCTTACCTTTAGAAAAACGCATAGCCGTTAGTACGTTATTACACTACTAGTCATGAGAAGAAAAGATGGTGAAACACAAGACGGTTTGTAGGTTTTTAGTCTACTAGTCATGTGTGATAAGATGGTGAAACGAATGATGTAGGTGTTTTGTGAAGAAAAGATAGTGAAGCGCATGATGGATAATCGGTGTTTAAACTACTAGTCATGTGAAAAGAGAATATGTATTCCTAGTCGATGTATAGACTACGGATCACTAAGTGATAAGAATTCTGAAAGTGAGCATTTGAGATAACGGAATCGAAAAATTAGTGGTTTAATTCGATTTCATCAGCATTAAAGTGTACGTAATAGATCAAAACATGTTTGTTGTCTTGAATCGATGTTGGATGTGTCTACTATGGATCAAATCTTCCGTACTAGATCCAATAAATATTTGTTGCCTCTAATCAATGTCGCTGTCACTTCAAAAGTTTGTCAATTTTTATAGATTTTGATACTCGTGTGTTGCATCGTTTAGAAATGAAATGATCAAGTTTGCATTATAAGATGAAAATAAACAAGGCGTTCCTGCATCCCGTTAATGTATGACTTCTTACCAACAGAAAAATACATGACGATTAGCTGGTTTATTAGACTATTAGTCATGTGAGGAAAGGTTAAACACAATATGGTTAGTAGGTTTTTAGACTACTAGTCTCGTGGAGAAAAGATTGTGAAACGCACGATGGTTAGTAGGTGTTTCATGAAGAAAAGAGGGTGAAAAGCATGATGGTTAGTAGATGTTTGGACTACTCTTCATGTGGAAAGAGATTAGTGACTCCTAGTGGATGTATAGACTACGGATCACTAAGTGATAAGAATTCCGAAAGTGTGCATTTGAGATGACAAAATCGAAAAAATAGTGGTTTAAGTCGATTTCATCAGCATTAAAGTGTACGTAATAGAACCAAACGTGTTTTTTTTGTCTTGAATCGATGTTGCCTTTGTCTACTATTGATCAAATCTTACGCACTAGATCCAATAAATATTTGTTGCCCCGAATCAATGTCGCTCTCACTTCAAGAGTTTGTCAATTTTTTAGATTTTAATACTCGCGTGTTGCTTCGGTAGGAAATGAAATCTTCATGTTTGCTTTATAAGATGAAAATAAACATGTGG
This sequence comes from Rhododendron simsii, assembly GCA_014282245.1. Classification (NCBI taxonomy): domain Eukaryota; kingdom Viridiplantae; phylum Streptophyta; class Magnoliopsida; order Ericales; family Ericaceae; genus Rhododendron; species Rhododendron simsii. The sequence continues at coordinate 25,712,522 of CM024954.1, forward strand.
TTCCTGCATCTTGTTAGTGTATGACTTTTTACCATGAGAAAAACACATGACGGTTAGCAAGTTATTAGACTATTAGTCATGTGAAGGGAGGATGGATAAACAAAAAACGGTTAGTAGGTTTTTAGACTATTAGTCTTGGAGAGAAAAGATGGTGAAACGCATGATGGTTAGTAGGTGTTTTAGACTACAGTCATGTAAAAAGAGCATAGTGATTTCTAGTAGATGCAAAGACTACTGATCACTAAATGATAAGAACTCCGAAAGTGCGCATTTGAAATAACGAAATCGGAAAATAGTGGTTGAAGTCAATTTCACTAGGATTAAAGTTCACGTAACAGATCAAAACGTGTTTGTTGTCTCGAATCGACGTCGCCTGTGTCTACTATGGTTCAAATCTTACGTACTCAATCCAATAAATATTTGTTGCCCCGAGTCAATGTTGCTCCCACTTCAAGAGTTGGTCAATTTATATATCAAGATACTTGTGTGTTGCTTCGGTTGGAAATAAAATCATCATGTTTGCTTGATAAGGCGGAAATGAAAAATTGGTTCTTGCATCCTTTTAGTGTATGACTTCTTACCTTTAGAAAAACGCATAGCCGTTAGTACGTTATTACACTACTAGTCATGAGAAGAAAAGATGGTGAAACACAAGACGGTTTGTAGGTTTTTAGTCTACTAGTCATGTGTGATAAGATGGTGAAACGAATGATGTAGGTGTTTTGTGAAGAAAAGATAGTGAAGCGCATGATGGATAATCGGTGTTTAAACTACTAGTCATGTGAAAAGAGAATATGTATTCCTAGTCGATGTATAGACTACGGATCACTAAGTGATAAGAATTCTGAAAGTGAGCATTTGAGATAACGGAATCGAAAAATTAGTGGTTTAATTCGATTTCATCAGCATTAAAGTGTACGTAATAGATCAAAACATGTTTGTTGTCTTGAATCGATGTTGGATGTGTCTACTATGGATCAAATCTTCCGTACTAGATCCAATAAATATTTGTTGCCTCTAATCAATGTCGCTGTCACTTCAAAAGTTTGTCAATTTTTATAGATTTTGATACTCGTGTGTTGCATCGTTTAGAAATGAAATGATCAAGTTTGCATTATAAGATGAAAATAAACAAGGCGTTCCTGCATCCCGTTAATGTATGACTTCTTACCAACAGAAAAATACATGACGATTAGCTGGTTTATTAGACTATTAGTCATGTGAGGAAAGGTTAAACACAATATGGTTAGTAGGTTTTTAGACTACTAGTCTCGTGGAGAAAAGATTGTGAAACGCACGATGGTTAGTAGGTGTTTCATGAAGAAAAGAGGGTGAAAAGCATGATGGTTAGTAGATGTTTGGACTACTCTTCATGTGGAAAGAGATTAGTGACTCCTAGTGGATGTATAGACTACGGATCACTAAGTGATAAGAATTCCGAAAGTGTGCATTTGAGATGACAAAATCGAAAAAATAGTGGTTTAAGTCGATTTCATCAGCATTAAAGTGTACGTAATAGAACCAAACGTGTTTTTTTTGTCTTGAATCGATGTTGCCTTTGTCTACTATTGATCAAATCTTACGCACTAGATCCAATAAATATTTGTTGCCCCGAATCAATGTCGCTCTCACTTCAAGAGTTTGTCAATTTTTTAGATTTTAATACTCGCGTGTTGCTTCGGTAGGAAATGAAATCTTCATGTTTGCTTTATAAGATGAAAATAAACATGTGGTTCCTGCATCTTGTTAGTGTATGACTTTTTACCATGAGAAAAACACATGACGGTTAGCAAGTTATTAGACTATTAGTCATGTGAAGGGAGGATGGATAAACAAAAAACGGTTAGTAGGTTTTTAGACTATTAGTCTTGGAGAGAAAAGATGGTGAAACGCATGATGGTTAGTAGGTGTTTTAGACTACAGTCATGTAAAAAGAGCATAGTGATTTCTAGTAGATGCAAAGACTACTGATCACTAAATGATAAGAACTCCGAAAGTGCGCATTTGAAATAACGAAATCGGAAAATAGTGGTTGAAGTCAATTTCACTAGGATTAAAGTTCACGTAACAGATCAAAACGTGTTTGTTGTCTCGAATCGACGTCGCCTGTGTCTACTATGGTTCAAATCTTACGTACTCAATCCAATAAATATTTGTTGCCCCGAGTCAATGTTGCTCCCACTTCAAGAGTTGGTCAATTTATATATCAAGATACTTGTGTGTTGCTTCGGTTGGAAATAAAATCATCATGTTTGCTTGATAAGGCGGAAATGAAAAATTGGTTCTTGCATCCTTTTAGTGTATGACTTCTTACCTTTAGAAAAACGCATAGCCGTTAGTACGTTATTACACTACTAGTCATGAGAAGAAAAGATGGTGAAACACAAGACGGTTTGTAGGTTTTTAGTCTACTAGTCATGTGTGATAAGATGGTGAAACGAATGATGTAGGTGTTTTGTGAAGAAAAGATAGTGAAGCGCATGATGGATAATCGGTGTTTAAACTACTAGTCATGTGAAAAGAGAATATGTATTCCTAGTCGATGTATAGACTACGGATCACTAAGTGATAAGAATTCTGAAAGTGAGCATTTGAGATAACGGAATCGAAAAATTAGTGGTTTAATTCGATTTCATCAGCATTAAAGTGTACGTAATAGATCAAAACATGTTTGTTGTCTTGAATCGATGTTGGATGTGTCTACTATGGATCAAATCTTCCGTACCAGATCCAATAAATATTTGTTGCCTCTAATCAATGTCGCTGTCACTTCAAAAGTTTGTCAATTTTTATAGATTTTGATACTCGTGTGTTGCATCGTTTAGAAATGAAATGATCAAGTTTGCATTATAAGATGAAAATAAACAAGGCGTTCCTGCATCCCGTTAATGTATGACTTCTTACCAACAGAAAAATACATGACGATTAGCTGGTTTATTAGACTATTAGTCATGTGAGGAAAGGTTAAACACAATATGGTTAGTAGGTTTTTAGACTACTAGTCTCGTGGAGAAAAGATTGTGAAACGCACGATGGTTAGTAGGTGTTTCATGAAGAAAAGAGGGTGAAAAGCATGATGGTTAGTAGATGTTTGGACTACTCTTCATGTGGAAAGAGATTAGTGACTCCTAGTGGATGTATAGGCTACGGATCACTAAGTGATAAGAATTCCGAAAGTGTGCATTTGAGATGACAAAATCGAAAAAATAGTGGTTTAAGTCGATTTCATCAGCATTAAAGTGTACGTAATAGAACCAAACGTGTTTTTTTTGTCTTGAATCGATGTTGCCTTTGTCTACTATTGATCAAATCTTACGCACTAGATCCAATAAATATTTGTTGCCCCGAATCAATGTCGCTCTCACTTCAAGAGTTTGTCAATTTTTTCGATTTTAATACTCGCGTGTTGCTTCGGTAGGAAATGAAATCTTCATGTTTGCTTTATAAGATGAAAATAAACATGTGGTTCCTGCATCTTGTTAGTGTATGACTTTTTACCATGAGAAAAACACATGACGGCTAGCAAGTTATTAGACTGTTAGTCATGTGAAGGGAGGATGGATAAACAAAAAACGGTTAGTAGGTTTTTAGACTATTAGTCTTGGAGAGAAAAGATGGTGAAACGCATGATGGTTAGTAGGTGTTTTAGACTACAGTCATGTAAAAAGAGCATAGTGATTTCTAGTAGATGCAAAGACTACTGATCACTAAATGATAAGAACTCCGAAAGTGCGCATTTGAAATAACGAAATCGGAAAATAGTGGTTGAAGTCAATTTCACTAGGATTAAAGTTCACGTAACCGATCAAAACGTGTTTGTTGTCTCGAATCGACGTCGCCTGTGTCTACTACGGTTCAAATCTTACGTACTCAATCCAATAAATATTTGTTGCCCCGAGTCAATGTTGCTCCCACTTCAAGAGTTGGTCAATTTATATATCAAGATACTTGTGTGTTGCTTCGGTTGGAAATAAAATCATCATGTTTGCTTGATAAGGCGGAAATGAAAAATTGGTTCTTGCATCCTTTTAGTGTATGACTTCTTACCTTTAGAAAAACGCATAGCCGTTAGTACGTTATTACACTACTAGTCATGAGAAGAAAAGATGGTGAAACACAAGACGGTTTGTAGGTTTTTAGTCTACTAGTCATGTGTGATAAGATGGTGAAACGAATGATGTAGGTGTTTTGTGAAGAAAAGATAGTGAAGCGCATGATGGATAATCGGTGTTTAAACTACTAGTCATGTGAAAAGAGAATATGTATTCCTAGTCGATGTATAGACTACGGATCACTAAGTGATAAGAATTCTGAAAGTGAGCATTTGAGATAACGGAATCGAAAAATTAGTGGTTTAATTCGATTTCATCAGCATTAAAGTGTACGTAATAGATCAAAACATGTTTGTTGTCTTGAATCGATGTTGGATTTGTCTACTATGGATCAAATCTTCCGTACTAGATCCAATAAATATTTGTTGCCTCTAATCAATGTCGCTGTCACTTCAAAAGTTTGTCAATTTTTATAGATTTTGATACTCGTGTGTTGCATCGTTTAGAAATGAAATGATCAAGTTTGCATTATAAGATGAAAATAAACAAGGCGTTCCTGCATCCTGTTAATGTATGACTTCTTACCAACAGAAAAATACATGACGACTAGCTGGTTTATTAGACTATTAGTCATGTGAGGAAAGGTTAAACACAATATGGTTAGTAGGTTTTTAGACTACTAGTCTCGTGGGGAAAAGATTGTGAAACGCACGATGGTTAGTAGGTGTTTCATGAAGAAATGAGGGTGAAAAGCATGATGGTTAGTAGATGTTTGGACTACTCTTCATGTGGAAAGAGATTAGTGACTCCTAGTGGATGTATAGACTACGGATCACTAAGTGATAAGAATTCCGAAAGTGTGCGTTTGAGATGACAACATCGAAAAAATAGTGGTTTAAGTCGATTTCATCAGCATTAAAGTGTACGTAATAGAACCAAACGTGTTTTTTTTGTCTTGAACCGATGTTGCCTTTGTCTACTATTGATCAAATCTTACGCACTAGATCCAATAAATATTTGTTGCCCCGAATCAATGTCGCTCTCACTTCAAGAGTTTGTCAATTTTTTAGATTTTAATACTCGCGTGTTGCTTCGGTAGGAAATGAAATCTTCATGTTTGCTTTATAAGATGAAAATAAACATGTGGTTCCTGCATCTTGTTAGTGTATGACTTTTTACCATGAGAAAAACACATGACGGCTAGCAAGTTATTAGACTATTAGTCATGTGAAGGGAGGATGGATAAACAAAAAACGGTTAGTAGGTTTTTAGACTATTAGTCTTGGAGAGAAAAGATGGTGAAACGCATGATGGTTAGTAGGTGTTTTAGACTACAGTCATGTAAAAAGAGCATAGTGATTTCTAGTAGATGCAAAGACTACTGATCACTAAATGATAAGAACTCCGAAAGTGCGCATTTGAAATAACGAAATCGGAAAATAGTGGTTGAAGTCAATTTCACTAGGATTAAAGTTCACGTAACAGATCAAAACGTGTTTGTTGTCTCGAATCGACGTCGCCTGTGTCTACTATGGTTCAAATCTTACGTACTCAATCCAATAAATATTTGTTGCCCCGAGTCAATGTTGCTCCCACTTCAAGAGTTGGTCAATTTATATATCAAGATACTTGTGTGTTGCTTCGGTTGGAAATAAAATCATCATGTTTGCTTGATAAGGCGGAAATGAAAAATTGGTTCTTGCATCCTTTTAGTGTATGACTTCTTACCTTTAGAAAAACGCATAGCCGTTAGTACGTTATTACACTACTAGTCATGAGAAGAAAAGATGGTGAAACACAAGACGGTTTGTAGGTTTTTAGTCTACTAGTCATGTGTGATAAGATGGTGAAAGGAATGATGTAGGTGTTTCGTGAAGAAAAGATAGTGAAGCGCATGATGGATAATCGGTGTTTAAACTACTAGTCATGTGAAAAGAGAATATGTATTCCTAGTCGATGTATAGACTACGGATCACTAAGTGATAAGAATTCTGAAAGTGAGCATTTGAGATAACGGAATCGAAAAATTAGTGGTTTAATTCGATTTCATCAGCATTAAAGTGTACGTAATAGATCAAAACATGTTTGTTGTCTTGAATCGATGTTGGATGTGTCTACTATGGATCAAATCTTCCGTACTAGATCCAATAAATATTTGTTGCCTCTAATCAATGTCGCTGTCACTTCAAAAGTTTGTCAATTTTTATAGATTTTGATACTCGTGTGTTGCATCGTTTAGAAATGAAATGATCAAGTTTGCATTATAAGATGAAAATAAACAAGGCGTTCCTGCATCCTGTTAATGTATGACTTCTTACCAACAGAAAAATACATGACGATTAGCTGGTTTATTAGACTATTAGTCATGTGAAGAAAGGTTAAACACAATATGGTTAGTAGGTTTTTAGACTACTAGTCTCGTGGAGAAAAGATTGTGAAACGCACGATGGTTAGTAGGTGTTTCATGAAGAAAAGAGGGTGAAAAGCATGATGGTTAGTAGATGTTTGGACTACTCTTCATGTGGAAAGAGATTAGTGACTCCTAGTGGATGTATAGACTACGGATCACTAAGTGATAAGAATTCCGAAAGTGTGCATTTGAGATGACAAAATCGAAAAAATAGTGGTTTAAGTCGATTTCATCAGCATTAAAGTGTACGTAATAGAACCAAACGTGTTTTTTTTTTGTCTTGAATCGATGTTGCCTTTGTCTACTATTGATCAAATCTTACGCACTAGATCCAATAAATATTTGTTGCCCCGAATCAATGTCGCTCTCACTTCAAGAGTTTGTCAATTTTTTAGATTTTAATACTCGCGTGTTCCTTCGGTAGGAAATGAAATCTTCATGTTTGCTTTATAAGATGAAAATAAACATGTGGTTCCTGCATCTTGTTAGTGTATGACTTTTTACCATGAGAAAAACACATGACGGTTAGCAAGTTATTAGACTATTAGTCATGTGAAGGGAGGATGGATAAACAAAAAACGGTTAGTAGGTTTTTAGACTATTAGTCTTGGAGAGAAAAGATGGTGAAACGCATGATGGTTAGTAGGTGTTTTAGACTACAGTCATGTAAAAAGAGCATAGTGATTTCTAGTAGATGCAAAGACTACTGATCACTAAATGATAAGAACTCCGAAAGTGCGCATTTGAAATAACGAAATCGGAAAATAGTGGTTGAAGTCAATTTCACTAGGATTAAAGTTCACGTAACAGATCAAAACGTGTTTGTTGTCTCGAATCGACGTCGCCTGTGTCTACTATGGTTCAAATCTTACGTACACAATCCAATAAATATTTGTTGCCTCGAGTCAATGTTGCTCCCACTTCAAGAGTTGGTCAATTTATATATCAAGATACTTGTGTGTTGCTTCGGTTGGAAATAAAATCATCATGTTTGCTTGATAAGGCGGAAATGAAAAATTGGTTCTTGCATCCTTTTAGTGTATGACTTCTTACCTTTAGAAAAACGCATAACCGTTAGTACGTTATTACACTACTAGTCATGAGAAGAAAAGATGGTGAAACACAAGACGGTTTGTAGGTTTTTAGTCTACTAGTCATGTGTGATAAGATGGTGAAAGGAATGATGTAGGTGTTTCGTGAAGAAAAGATAGTGAAGCGCATGATGGATAATCGGTGTTTAAACTACTAGTCATGTGAAAAGAGAATATGTATTCCTAGTCGATGTATAGACTACGGATCACTAAGTGATAAGAATTCTGAAAGTGAGCATTTGAGATAACGGAATCGAAAAATTAGTGGTTTAATTCGATTTCATCAGCATTAAAGTGTACGTAATAGATCAAAACATGTTTGTTGTCTTGAATCGATGTTGGATGTGTCTACTATGGATCAAATCTTCCGTACTAGATCCAATAAATATTTGTTGCCTCTAATCAATGTCGCTGTCACTTCAAAAGTTTGTCAATTTTTATAGATTTTGATACTCGTGTGTTGCATCGTTTAGAAATGAAATGATCAAGTTTGCATTATAAGATGAAAATAAACAAGGCGTTCCTGCATCCTGTTAATGTATGACTTCTTACCAACAGAAAAATACATGACGATTAGCTGGTTTATTAGACTATTAGTCATGTGAAGGAAAGGTTAAACACAATATGGTTAGTAGGTTTTTAGACTACTAGTCTCGTGGAGAAAAGATTGTGAAACGCACGATGGTTAGTAGGTGTTTCATGAAGAAAAGAGGGTGAAAAGCATGATGGTTAGTAGATGTTTGGACTACTCTTCATGTGAAAAGAGAATATGTATTCCTAGTCGATGTATAGACTACGGATCACTAAGTGATAAGAATTCTGAAAGTGGGCATTTGAGATAACGGAATCGAAAAATTAGTGGTTTAATTCGATTTCATCAGCATTAAAGTGTACGTAATAGAACCAAACGTGTTTTTTTTGTCTTGAATCGATGTTGCCTTTGTCTACTATTGATCAAATCTTACGCACTAGATCCAATAAATATTTGTTGCCCCGAATCAATGTCGCTCTCACTTCAAGAGTTTGTCAATTTTTTAGATTTTAATACTCGCGTGTTGCTTCGGTAGGAAATGAAATCTTCATGTTTGCTTTATAAGATGAAAATAAACATGTGGTTCCTGCATCTTGTTAGTGTATGACGTTTTACCATGAGAAAAACACATGACGGTTAGCAAGTTATTAGACTATTAGTCATGTGAAGGGAGGATGGATAAACAAAAAACGGTTAGTAGGTTTTTAGACTATTAGTCTTGGAGAGAAAAGATGGTGAAACGCATGATGGTTAGTAGGTGTTTTAGACTACAGTCATGTAAAAAGAGCATAGTGATTTCTAGTAGATGCAAAGACTACTGATCACTAAATGATAAGAACTCCGAAAGTGCGCATTTGAAATAACGAAATCGGAAAATAGTGGTTGAAGTCAATTTCACTAGGATTAAAGTTCACGTAACAGATCAAAACGTGTTTGTTGTCTCGAATCGACGTCGCCTGTGTCTACTATGGTTCAAATCTTACGTACTCAATCCAATAAATATTTGTTGCCCGAGTCAATGTTGCTCCCACTTCAAGAGTTGGTCAATTTATATATCAAGATACTTGTGTGTTGCTTCGGTTGGAAATAAAATCATCATGTTTGCTTGATAAGGCGGAAATGAAAAATTGGTTCTTGCATCCTTTTAGTGTATGACTTCTTACCTTTAGAAAAACGCATAACCGTTAGTACGTTATTACACTACTAGTCATGAGAAGAAAAGATGGTGAAACACAAGACGGTTTGTAGGTTTTTAGTCTACTAGTCATGTGTGATAAGATGGTGAAACGAATGATGTAGGTGTTTTGTGAAGAAAAGATAGTAAAGCGCATGATGGATAATCGGTGTTTAAACTACTAGTCATGTGAAAAGAGAATATGTATTCCAAGTCGATGTATAGACTACGGATCACTAAGTGATAAGAATTCTGAAAGTGAGCATTTGAGATAACGGAATCAAAAAATTAGTGGTTTAATTCGATTTCATCAGCACTAAAGTGTACGTAATAGATCAAAACATGTTTGTTGTCTTGAATCGATGTTGGATGTGTCTACTATGGATCAAATCTTCCGTACTAGATCCAATAAATATTTGTTGCCTGTAATCAATGTCGCTGTCACTTCAAAAATTGTCAATTTTTATAGATTTTGATACTCGTGTGTTGCATCGTTTAGAAATGAAATGATCAAGTTTGCATTATAAGATGAAAATAAACAAGGCGTTCCTGCATCCCGTTAATGTATGACTTCTTACCAACAGAAAAATACATGACAACTAGCTGGTTTATTAGACTATTAGTCATGTGAAGAAAGGTTAAACACAATATGGTTAGTAGGTTTTTAGACTACTAGTCTCGTGGAGAAAAGATTGTGAAACGCACGATGGTTAGTAGGTGTTTCATGAAGAAAAGAGGGTGAAAAGCATGATGGTTAGTAGATGTTTGGACTACTCTTCATGTGGAAAGAGATTAGTGACTCCTAGTGGATGTATAGACTACGGATCACTAAGTGATAAGAATTCCGAAAGTGTGCATTTGAGATGACAAAATCGAAAAAATAGTGCTTTAAGTCGATTTCATCAGCATTAAAGTGTACGTAATAGAACCAAACGTGTTTTTTTTTGGTCTTGAATCGATGTTGCCTTTGTCTACTATTGATCAAATCTTACGCACTAGATCCAATAAATATTTGTTGCCCCGAATCAATGTCGCTCTCACTTCAAGAGTTTGTCAATTTTTTAGATTTTAATACTCGCGTGTTCCTTCGGTAGGAAATGAAATCTTCATGTTTGCGTTATAAGATGAAAATAAACATGTGGTTCTTGCATTTTGTTAGTGTATGACTTTTTACCATGAGAAAAACACATGACGGTTAGCAAGTTATTAGACTATTAGTCATGTGAAGGGAGGATGGATAAACAAAAAATGGTTAGTAGGTTTTTAGACTATTAGTCTTGGAGAGAAAAGATGGTGAAACGCATGATGGTTAGTAGGTGTTTTAGACTACAGTCATGTAAAAAGAGCATAGTGATTTCTAGTAGATGCAAAGACTACTGATCACTAAATGATAAGAACTCCGAAAGTGCGCATTTGAAATAACGAAATCGGAAAATAGTGGTTGAAGTCAATTTCACTAGGATTAAAGTTCACGTAACAGAATAGTGATTTCTTGTAGATGAAAAGACTCTTGAGCACTAAGTGATAAGAACTCCGAAATTGCGCATTTGAGATAAGGAAATCAAAAAAATAGTGGTTTATTTCGATTTCACTAGGATTAAAGTGTACGTGATAGATCAAAACGTGCTTGTTGTCTCGATTCGATGTTGTATGTGTCTACTATGGATCAAATCTTACGTACTAGATCTAATAAATATTTGTTCCCCCGAATCAATGTCGCTCAGACTAAAGAGTTGGTCAATTTTATAAATAAAGATACTCGCGTTTTGCTTCGGTTTGATATGAAATCATCATGTTTGCTAGGTCGGGCGGAAATGAAAAAGTGGTTCCTGCATCCTGTTAGTGTATAACTTCTTACCATGATAAAATCAAATGACAGTTTGTAGGTTGTTAGACTTCTAGTCATCAGAAGAAAGGATGGTGAAAGACAAGACGGTTATTCGGTTTTTAGACTACTAGTCTTGTGGAGAAAAGATGGTAAAACGCAGGATGGTTAGTAGGTATTTTATTTAGATAATATGGAAAAGCGCATGATGGTTAGTAGGTGTTTAGACTACTAGTCATGTGGAAAAAGAATAGTGATTCCTAGTAGATGTAAGGACTACTGATTACTAAGTGACAAAAACTCCAAAAGTGTGCTTTTCAAATAATGAAATCGAAACAAATTGGTTTAAGTTGATTTCATCTGGATTAAAGGGCACGTAATAGATCAAACCGTGTTTGTAGTCTCGAATCGATTTTGGCTGTGTCTACTATGCATCAAATCTTACATACTAAATCCAATAAATATTTGTTGCCCCAAATCAATGTAGCTCTTACTTCAAGAGTTCGTCAATTTTATAAATTTTGATACTCGCTGCTTCGGTTGGAAATGAAATCATCATGTTTGCTTTATAAGATGAAAATAAACAAGTGGTTCCTGCATCCTGTTAGTGTTTGACTTCTTACCATGAGAAAAATAAATGACTGTTAGTAGGTTATTAGACTATTAGTCATGTGAAGAAATGATTATTTTCTTTTCAAAATAAGACCTTCAACCAATTTTGATTAATAAAATTATGTATACTAGGGAAGATAAACCGAGACAAACTGCCAACTCTAGGGCCAAAGTCTCAAGGTACTTTTATCCCACTGATACAAAATTCTTTTAACTGAAATAGTTAGTGAAGTTTCTGATGTGGAGGATCCTGTGAAGGCAACCACAAAGCATCCGCTTCAAGTTTTTGTGACAAATGTTTCTCCATTGGCTGCTGTAAAGGGTTTGAAACAGGACTGCCGGTAGGACCTGGGGAGAATTGCTGGGTTATGGATGGAAGCTGCTGCACCAGTATCAAAGAAAGCTAAATCTGGCAAGTTCTCACGCCGGAAAAAATGGAAATTCTTCAAGAAGAAACAGTTCAGAGGGCAGCGAAACTCTGATCACTGCTACATATGCAGAAAGAAAAGGCACTATGCAAAACAGTGTCCCAATAAAGCAGCACAAGACAAATGGTGAACTATTTGGCTCTCATCAATGATGATCTTGAAATTGCTGATGTCGAATCCCTATTTTCCATCGATGATGAAGCAACAGATGAAGCAGTCCTTGCATTCACCTTAACACAAGATGGTTAGTATGATTTTAGATTACTAGTCTTTTGGAGAAAAGATGGTGAAACGTATTATGCTTAACAGGTGTTTTGTGAAGAAAAGATGGTGAAACGCATGATGGTTAGGAGGTGTTTTGTGAAGAAAAGATGGTGAAACACATGATGGTTAGTAGGTGTTTAGACGACTCTTCATGTGAAAAGAGAATAGTGAATCCTAGTAGATGTATAGACTACGGATCACTTTTTTATAAAATCTCCAAAAGTGCACATTTGAGATAACGGAATCAAAAATATAGTGGTTTAATTCGATTTCACTAGGATTAAAGTGTACATAATAGATCAAAACGTGCTAGTTGTCTTGAATCGATATTGCCTGTGTCTACTATGGATCGAATCTTACGTACTAGATCTAATAAATATTTATTGCCCCGAATCAATGTCGCTCTCACTTCAAAAGTTGGTCAATTTATAAATACAAATACTCGCGTGTTGCTTCAATTGGAAATGCTATCGTCATATTTGCTTAATAAGGCAGAAATAAACAAGTGGTTCCTGCATCCTACTAGTGTATGACTTCTTCAAATGATAAAAACACATGACGGTTAGTAGGTTATTGGACTACTGGTAATGAGAAGAAAGGATGGTGAAACACAAGACGGTTAATAGGTTTTTAGACTACTAGTCTTGCGGAGAAAAGATGGTGAAACGCATGATGGTTAGTAGGTGTTTTGTGAAGAAAAGATGGTGAAACGCATGATGGTTACTATGTGTTTTAGACCACTAGTCATTTGGAAAGAGAATAGCGATTCCTAATAGATGAAAATGCTACTGATGACTAATTGATTAGAACTCCGAAAGTGCGCATATGAGATAAAGAAATCGAAAAAATAGTGGTTTAAGTCTATTTCACTTGGATTAAAGTGTACGTAACAGATCAAAATGAGCTTGTTGTCTCGAATCGATGTTGCCTATCAATACTATGGATCAAATCTTAGATACTAGATCCAATAAATATTTGTTATCTTGAATCAATGTCGCTCTCACTTCAAGAGTTGGTCAATTTTATAAATACAAATACTTGTGTGTTGTTTCGGTTGGAAATGAAATCATCATATTTGCTTGATAAGGCGGAAATAAACAAGTGGTTCCTGCATCCTGTTAGTGTATGACTTCTTGTACAAGAAATATTGGCTTTCCCGGCGTTTATAAAACGCCGGAAAAAGTGAAATAAACGCTAGCAAAAGTCTTCCTGGCGTTTTTCCCGACGTTTGTCATAAACGCCGCGACTGCCGGGGTCGGGAATAGTTCCCGGCGTTTAATAAACGCCGGTAATAGTTCCTAGCGTTTTTAACATTATTGCCGGCGTTTATGAAAACCCCGGAAATACCTCCATGGCCGTCAAACTTTTCCGATCCGGCGAGACATTACCGGCGTTTACAAAAACGCCGGGAAAAGTTCTCCCTGGTAAAAAAAAACCTGGGTATGTCTTTTTCTTATTTTTTTGGTCTATTAATATGGGGAATTTTCTGTACAATAAAAACTTGCAATTATTGTACACCAACAATTGACAAATATTACAAAATAGGATGTCTAAAGCTTCTAAATTCATTACTAATCCATCAAAACTAAAAAATACATAAATTTCTAACAACTTATATTACATTGTCTCATCCACATAAGTGGAATATTTTGCAACCAATCACAAACATAATAGGAAAAAGAAGTTCCCTTCATCACCGTAGAAAGATGTCTTTCAATGTCATCAAATAACCTGCACATAACATAATGCCAAAAGATATGTTAACATTGTAGCAAAAAAGAACACATTTATAAAAGGAAAAAACAAAAAGAAGAGGGAAACACGAAATAACTCAAGCTCAAACATTGCTATGCTATTTGAAAGGAAGTCTCAATTCTCAAGGGTGACCGCACAAAATAGGAATTATACCATCGTATCACGTAAGAAGATCAACAATTCAACTTAAAAAAAATAGCAACAGTAGCTTCGTTAAAAATTTAGTAATATCAAATCATCCCACATAGTTCTCAACATTCTAGACTAAAGTTTCAGCAATTGAACACCTTCTTCAGCAAATAAAATTAAGTTTTCTATGTTTAATCACAAAATTTCATAACCTAATCATAGTTCTAGCACTTATATACAGTTTCAGGTTCTAATAATACAATTCCAACGTCAACCTAGCTGATTCCAAACTGGCACTACTGCTCTCCAATATTTTTCAGTCCTATACACTATTTAAGTCTATGTTTCCCATTCAAAAGAAATGGAAAATGACATTGCAGCCACGGAATTTATCCATTGATGCAACTATCCAAGTTCAGAAATAGTGATCTGATAACAAGGTACCCATGTACCAAATAGATAAGGGTAAGATCAGTTTCATAAACATCAACTACCTTGATTCATTCAAATAACTTAGTGCTTTTTAAAAGAGGTAAAATAGCAAGATAAGATTAGGGAATAGTGCGTTGATTAACCATTTCCATTATAATCCAATATTTTTTTTTTCCGTAAACCAGCAAGGCAGATTCTACTATAAATCAAATCACAAAGAATAACAAATTGTTAATAAAGAAAGCAGGTGGAGTTGTTTCGATTTACAAGCAAACATGATTTTGTGTCTGCTTCAACAGAAATTGCTTCCTTCCATTGAAATTGCTTCCTTCCATTGACAAACTAAGAAAAACAGGAAAAAATGAAAATAAAATCATCTTGACAGTGAAGTGGGACCAATACCTCCATCTTTTCTTTGCAGTTGATCAAAGCGAAAAGGATAGAGAACTGGACAACAATTAAGAGGTACCCTGGAAAGTAATTTTTAATTCATACTTTCTAAAAATTAGACCACCCAACAAGCAACTAATAGAAACAATCAAAGTTCAGAATATCACCAAGAATCAAATTAATCTCATGACCACCTTTTGATTGAAAAAATAAGGTGATTGTAAGAACAACTCCAATTCTATCAACGAGGAAATAACAGCATTTACTTGAGACGTACTAACATTGGAAACAAAGTTACAGATGAGAACATTATTGATACCTTAAGAGGGACGCTTTAGGAATGACCCTGCACATGTTGAGCATTTAAGAGTTGAGTCATATGCTAAAACATGAACAACAGACCTTAATTTAAATTGATGAAAGAGTGTGTCGATTTGAAATATGTAAAATACATATTGGCTCTAGTTTACCCAAGAACATGGCAACCGCTGTCATATACTCTCCGGGAAATCAAACCCATCAGCCCAACACTTCATCTATCATAGACCAAATCTATTTTCTTGTCGACCTGAAATCACAAGTCACAATTTTTTTCGGTAACGACACAAATTGCAATACGAACACTCAAATAACAGGAATCAGGAATCAAACATCCGCGATAATTGTCTCATGAACCGAGGGAAGTAAACCACCACAAAATATCAAACACCTAAATCACAGAATCCTCCTATATTCGAGTTCCAAAACTGAACACAGATAGAACAGTAACAATTGCCATTGTCAATGTCATGAAACTAGTTCCATACAACAAAACTCACTTCACAACTCCACATTTTGATACCAGAAGGAAAAAAACCCCAACAGTCTCACCATCAATAAGTTACATTCTGGACGGGAAAATCCCAATCCCGTAAGCTCCAATTTTCAATTTTATATTTAAATAACCAAAGCACTATTGTGAGTCAACAAAATACGATTCAATCAGAGAATATACATATAGCAAAAAAAAGATGAATCAAAATGAGATTCAATCAGAAGAGTGTACGTAGCAAAGCAAATAGTAGCCCTAATAGTAGCCCAAAGAGAGAGAAAACTTACCACTACAATTTACAGGGCAGAATTGGAGTACGATTGAAGTTGAATCTGCAATGTTCAAAATAGGACGATTAGGAATTATCAAAGCCCTAATCCCAGACACACAGAGAGCGACTGATCGAGAGAGAGAGAGAGAGGAACCTCGGTGGGACAGTCGTCGTTTGTGGTGGTCGTCGTTCGTGGTGACGGATTCCTAATCAAAGCCTTAATCTGAGACAGATACACACACACACAACGACTGAGAGAGAGAGAGAGAGAGAGAGAGAGAGAGAGAGAGAGAGAGAGGAACCTTGGAGGTACAGTGCGGTGGTTGATAAGTATGGTGCTATGGATGTGTTTGTGGAAATGACAGAAAGAATAGGAAAAGAATGAATGGAAGGAAATGGGTGAAGATAGATTTGTTATTCAAGAATAGTTGCAAGACAGATTCGGCCCAATTCACAACTGATTCATCAACTTCAGTTTACAAATTGCATACCTCACTACATCTCTCCTTCTCTCTTTTATACAGCAGCAACAATTCCTAACTAACTTTCCCCACCGACTCACAAAACCACTTCAGCAAAACTAGCTAACAAAACCAGCTAATAAAACCACTCACAAAACCAAGGAACTATTCCAACTAACTGTCAACTGTCAACTAACTCTTGGTTAGGTGCATATCATTCCCTCCCCCATGTTGAGACCGCGTCCACATGGCAGGAAGTCAGGAAGTTTGGAGGAGAGTGATTATTGGGAATCCTATGTATTGTATGTGTGAGAAGCTCAAGCTGTTGCAAGGAGAGTTTAAACTTATTAATACTAGAGATTTTAGTGATGTCTCTGCTAGGATTGTTGACCTTAGACAACAACTGGATTCCTTGTAGCATGCTCTGAGCTCCCATAATTCTAATCCTTCCTTAGTTAGCCAGGAAAGAGCAGTTTACAAACAGCTCCTCACAATGATAAGGGCTGAGGAAAGTCTGGCTTAGCAAAAGTCTAGAATTCAGTGGCTGAAGTTGGGTGATCAGTGAACTTCTTATTTCTTCAAATCTGTAACCAATGCAAGAAATAAAAAAACAAAATAATCAGTCTGGTCTTGGAGGATGGGTCCCTCACACATGACATTGAGGTCATAAAGTCCAATTTTGTCAACTATTACACTAACTTGCTAGGTTCAGTCCATCCTGATACTTATCAAGGACATAACAGGATCCAGCAGTTAGTAAATAAAAGACTAACTGATACTCAAAAGTTGGCAATGATTGTGGAGGTCTCTGATCAGAAGATTAAGGACACATTTTGGTCCCTTAACCCCAGCAAAGCCCCTGGTCCAGATGGCTACAATGCTGGTTTCTTTAAAAAATCTTAGCCTATCATAGGCCATGAGGCCACTGCAGCTGTCAAGACCTTTTTCCGGTCTGGTAAGCTCCTTAGGAAGGCCAACTCTACCATGGTAGCTCTTGTTCCAAAGATCCCTAACCCATCCAAAGTTGGGGATTTTAGACCTATCTCATGTTGTAACACTGTTTACAAATGCATTGCTAGAATTATTTCTAAAAGACTCCAAGTGGCCCTCCCTGTTCTAATTGATCCTGCTCAGTCGGGGTTTGTTAAAGGGAGGAGAATTGCTGACAACATCTTCCTCACCCAAGAACTAATGCGATGGTATCATAAATCATCATCATCACCAAGATGTGCGAAGAAAGTAGACATTAGGAAAGCTTATGATAATGTCAGGTGGGAATTTCTTTGGGATGTTCTGTCCTCTATGAATTTCCATCCCACAATGATCAAATGGCTCCAAGCTTGTGTTACCACTACTAACTACACTCTAAGCTTGAATGGGGAGACCACTGGGTACATTATAGAGCAAAAAGGACTAAGGCAAGGAGATCCTTTGTCTTCATACCTCTTTGTCATTGTTATGGAAATTCTCACCTGTCTACTTAGAGAGAAATCCATGTTACCTGGCTTTCATTTCCATTGGAGATGTGGGAATACAAAGATCATCAATCTCTGCTTTGCGGACGACCTTATGATCTTTTGCAAGGGTGAATTGTCTTCAATCACCCTTATTCAGGAAGCCCTCACTGAGTTCCAAGCTTTGTTTGGTCTCTCCTCAAACCCCAAGAAAAGTAGCATCTATTTCTCTGGGGTCAACATTACCACTAGAATAGCCATTATGGACATCTTAAGATTTCAGGAGGGCACCCTCCCAGTCAGATATCTGGGTGTTCCCCTCCTGTCCACTAAGCTCAAGGCTTCGGATTGCCATCGTTTAGTGGAGAGCATGATTGCTAGGACTAAGACATGGACCAATAGAGATCTAACCTATGCTGGTAGGGTTCAACTAATTAAGAATGTGCTTTTCTCCATTCAAACATATTGGTCATCCTTGTTTTTTCTTCCCAAAAAGGTAATCAAGGAAATTGAGTCAATACTTCGGGCTTTTCTTTGGTCTGGCCCTGACTTAAAAAAACAGGTGCTAAAGTTTCTTGGGAGCATCTGTGCTCTCCCAAAGAGGACGGGGGGTCTTGGTTTCAAATCTTTGCAAATTTGGAATAGGGCAGCCATGGCAAAACACATTTGGTTCCTAATCTCTAGGGGAGAACAATCCATGTGGTGTCAGTGGGTCAAATCATACTTAATAAGAGGTAGGAGTTTTTGGAAACTGAAAATACCGAGAGATTGTACATGGGGTTGAAGGGAAGCTTTTGAACCTCAGGCCCTTGGTTAAACCATATATCCTGTATATACTAGGTAATGGGAACTCCATATCCTTGTGGCATGACAATTGGCATCCTCTCGGTCCTTTAATGGATAGATTTGGTTCTAGAATTGTGTATGACTCTGGCATTCCTCAAGATGCCTTTGTCTCTCACATAATAGAAGGTTCTAATTGGGTGTTCCCCATTACCCAAACATTTGAATTGAATGAGGTGAGAAACACCTTGCCATCTTTGATTCAGTCCAGGTTGAATGGGGCAGATCAAACAAAGTGGACTCTTGCTTCCAATGGTCAGTTCACAATTGCATCCCTATGGAACAAATTGAGAACTCCCTTTCCTAAGGCCCTATGGCATAAGGTAGTGTGGTTCTCTGCGCACGTACCTAAATGCAGCTTTGTCACATGGCTTGCCATTCAGAATAGGTTAGCCACTGCTGATTGACTCGTGTCATTTGGGTTGAATGTTCCTTCACAATGTGGTTTGTGTCATGGGAATGAAAGTCACGACCACCTCTTATTTAATTGCCCATTTACCAACCAGGTGTGGAATACCATACAAGCCAAACTCCATGTTACATGGCCTGCACGATCTTGGGCAGACTGGGTAACTCTGTTATCAAATTTTAAGGGCAAAACTCTCAAAAGTGTAATCACTAGATTGGGATTTACAATAACTGTTTATCACATTTGGATTGAGAGAAACTTAAGGAAATTCCAAAATCAATTATGTACTTGGGAGATAGTTGTTCAAAAAATTTGCAACATGGTAAGAGGAAGGCTTTTGTCAGTTTCTAATCTTCCTCATTCACAAGCAGAGTTAATTGTAAATGAGTGGAACAATATTGCGATTTAGATTACTTTGTTAGTTTTTTTTTTTGGGTAATACAGCTTGAAATTGAAAAAAAAGGCTAATCGAATATACAGCCTACAAGGGGCATACCCCAGGAGGAAAAGAAAGACAAAACAAAAAAGAGTAAAGAAAATTGGTAATGCCAAAAGGCTACATGATCTATATGATGTGCATTGTTTCCAATCCATCTAGAAGAGGGAAGGAAAACAACGCCCTGATTTTGGTGGTCCACCCTAACAGCATTGTCAATCTATTAAGCTTTTAATCAAACAGGAGCACACAACAATAGCATAACAGTCAAAGTAGCATCAAACACATTTCAGAGAGTAGATGCTGTAGCACCATAGGTAGTTAGAAGCTATTTTTCTTGGACTTTCCAGATTGTTGACCAGCATAAGTGATCTCAGTAGCCATAAGCGGGACCTGCCCTTCATGAAACAGAGGAGCAGAACCGTATCAGACAGCGTAACATTAGTACACCGTAGCAGAACCATAGCAGCAGCAGCAGTAGACCGTATGAAGGCCATAGCAGAACAGCAACTGTACAGTTGAAAATCAGAAGTACTGCAATAACCAAGGAGAATAGTAGCAGCAACCACAGCAAACAGCAGTTACAGCCTTAACAGACAGCCACGTAACAGGTCAAAAACTGAGCAGCAGCTTCAGAAACCATTCAGAACAGCAGCAGACTAAACCATGGCATTTGGGACATGAAGTAAAGCAGGCAGCTCCGTACACAGCAATCAGCAGCCAGGTTTGGCGTGGAGTTCTCCCAAGTGAACCCTTCATGGTAAGAGTGAACATAACAGAACAGACACAATGTCTGCCCGATTTGTGAGTTCTGTTGGACCAACTGAGACTGTACAAACTCAGTTCTTCCATGAGACAGCAGCAGCATAGTACAGAAATACAAAAGCAGTGTAGCATAGTCACAAGGAATAAAAGCAGAGCTGAGCAGTTCCAGGAGACTAATCAGTAGCAAAATATAAGACAGAACATCTACCATAACAGCCAATACTAATCAAAAGGCAGACAATGGGGAATACACTATACAGAGGACGTCCCCCTCTGCGAAGGGAGATCCCAACGACAGCCCCAGATGGTTAGGCATAAATTACAACTAAACAACACAACAGCAGCAGAAAACTTGATGGATTAGCTGAACCTGACCGAGCCGAAGAGGCAGTGAGCACAGCGGCTACAGCATCATCATCATCAGAAGCCCTAGTAATATAACAGCTGATTTCTACCATAATAGCAGCCACCTGCAGTGGCAAGAAGTACCAGGGCAAGCAGAAACAAGGCGCTAACACCAAAGCTACTAGCTGTTATACTTCTCCGCGGAGAACAGCAAACAGAACAGAGATGAGCAGCAGAATACAGCAGTAGCAGAACCAGCAATATGCAAGTTACAACACACATCCAGCATGGCCATGGCTAAACAATGCAGTCACAGCACAAAACGAACCTATGCCACGCTTAAATAGAATGAAAATCGATTACCAATCTGAGAACCCAAAGACTAGCACGACACACATGAAATGTCTACGGAAGACAGCATAGAAAGAGGAGGATCCTAGGTATGTATGGTCCTTTCCAACAACTCCCTCGGAATACTCACAACTCCCTCT
The DNA here is from genome assembly GCA_014282245.1 of Rhododendron simsii. Classification (NCBI taxonomy): domain Eukaryota; kingdom Viridiplantae; phylum Streptophyta; class Magnoliopsida; order Ericales; family Ericaceae; genus Rhododendron; species Rhododendron simsii. The sequence goes on from CM024954.1 coordinate 25,733,902, forward strand.
CTTCAATACCAAGGGTCAAGGAACCACCTAACACCCTCTACTGAGCCTCACATGATGCCCCCACTAGATATTACCTCCACACCAAAGGAAAGGATGAGGCTCAAGCACTCCCTCACTGGGGTCACACAGAAGGTAATGGTCACTCTCAACAAAAGCATTCTACTTCCAAGGACCATCAAGAAACCAGGTGTAAGATAACTACCTGTACTTAGTAGTAGCAGTAATAGGAGGTCAATGAGTGAGGAGCAACAAATGGTACTTCAGACCTCCAACCCTGAGCGAACAAGCAACATGAGAGTGGCTCCAGATATCAGAGTGGCACTTGATATCCGAGAACAAAATAAATGTACCATCAGAGTGGCACCATATATCTGCTATTTACCCCCTACTCAAAGAGGGATTTTGGAAAACAGATTCAGCCCAAATCATCTTTAAGCAAGTAACTCCAAATCTACTATAAACTAGCAACATGAGATATTATTCCATACTTAGACCCCATTCTCTTATAAATCTGGAATCATTAGAGCCTATGGTCAATTTGGGCAGCGACAGGAGTCTATTCTTTATCATGTTATAGATTTTGTGAACTATTACGCCCCAAGTGCTTGCGGAACTTTGAAACTTCCTCATATTCCTCTCAATCCATATGTGATACACTGTAACAGTGAAAATCAATCTGATGACAACACTCTTAAGTGATTTCCCTTTAAAAGCAGATAGGTGAGAGATCCAATCTGCCCAAGACCTGGGAAACCATCTCTCGTCTATTCTTGCTAAAATAGTATTCCAAATTTGTGTGGAGAACACACAATTAAAGAACAAATGATCATGGCTTTCGCTGCCCGAGCAGAAACTGCACTGAGAAGAGGATTTAAGTCCAAAAAGAACAAGACGATCCTCCGTGGAAAGCCTACCTTGGATGGCAATCCAAGCAATGAAGCTGCATTTTGGTATATGACCAGAGAACCAAACAGTTTTATGCCAGGTCACCTTGGGAAATGGCTGCCTCAGTTCCTCCCAAAGAGATGCAATGCTAAATTGTCCATTTGGGGTAAGTGTCCATCTAATTTGGTCCCTTGCATCCCTCAAAGGGGGGAGCTGACCTCTCACTTCGTTCAATTCCCAAGATTGTGTGACCGGGAATGCCCAAGCGGAATTGAGGATTATTTGGGACACATTGGCGTTCATTGGGAGGCCAGAATCATACACAATTCTGGGTCCAAGCTTGTTCAACAATGGACCCAGAGGGTGCCAATTATCATGCCACAAGGATGTGCTATCCCCAGTGCCTATAATATGGCGAATGAAGGGTTGAACGGTGTTTCTTAGGTTAAGTAACTTCCTCCAAACCCAGGAGGGATTACTTGGCATCCTAAGACTCCAAAAGTTCCTTCCCTTTAGTAAGTAGGATTTAACCCATTGACACCACATTGATTGCTCACCTCCTGAAATCAAGAACCATATATACTTTGTTAGTTGTTGTTTCTAATTGGCAATGTGATTCAATTGGGTAGATTGTGCACAGTTTTGGTATCTTTGCAGGTGGCAACCAAGTCTTGGAGAGTCGTTGCGAGCTCAAATAGTCTCCCACTCTCAGGTTTCAAAGGAGAATACTTGACTACTATTACTACTATTTACAAGGTATTATCTTACACTCTTCTATTAGATTGTTACTGCCTGGATACAGTTAGGGAACCCCCATTCTCTTTCGTCTGTGTGTGTGAACCTGTGAGTTGTGTGCTTTAGCCACTATACCCTTGAGAGTGGAGGTAAGAGTTAGTGGGAGTCTTTTGGTAAGGGAGAGTTGAGGGAGTAAGGGTCCCTCCTATTGCTTTTAGAATTAAGGTGATTTAGGCTTCGAGGGAGTAAGTGGGAAAGTAGATAAAGCAATCGGTTCCTGATGTCAATATGGATCTGTTTCTGCTCTGGTTTTGCTCACAAACATGAAAGCTACATTTTTATATCTACTGCTTAATTCAGATCTGGTTAATTAAAGCTGCATTTTATATCAAGGCCTCATGTTGCTATGTTGGTTGTATTCTATGAAGCTTAGTTGAGTCCATTGTTGTTAGATTGGAACAACTATGTGTGTAAATACGTTAGGCTGTCATGCTTTACTGTCATGCACTTGTTACTTTTGTGCATGTTACTGTTACAGTATCCTGATATTGGTGGCTGTTATACCTCTATTACGGACCAACCACTTCTGTTTTGAATCTGTCCTCGACTACAATAAGGAAAATCTGATTGGTTGCTGGTTTTAGCATTATATCAGGTTCATATTCTCTGCTTTTGCTCTCTTGTTGTATCTGCGGACTGAATGGTTAAGAAGTGGACATTTTCAGTTGGTTTGCATGTTTTGTAGCCTTCAACTTGTTTTACCTATCCTTGGGGGGTTGTCCCTAGGAATGTCAATGCTTTCTTAAGAGGCCTTCCTTAGATCCTCCCTACTACTCAGTTCTGCTTCTGTTTTGTGCTGCTTCTGTTTTGTGTGGCTGCTCAGTTCTGCTTTTGTTAAGTTCTGAAGCTGACACACCTTGCTGCCAAGTACTTATGGTGCTGCTGCACTTGTGATAGTTGCTGCCATTTGTGATGTGTTGCTGAAGCTACTGCGCCTGTTTTGTTACTGCTTTTAACTTGGCCGCTGTTCTGTTATAGCTTCTCGGATCTCTGCGTTAGACCTACTATTTGTTTATGCTACAGGTGCATGCTTCTGCATAGTTGTTGCTCACCTACCCTATTCTGTTATGGCTGTTGTTCCTTAGTATGTAATGGTTGTTGTAGACTTCTGCTGCTGCTTTTTGTTGCTGTAATGAGCAGCAGTGACCAGCTGCTCTGCAGCTCTGCTTTACCACACGGCTGCTTCTTCTGTTGTCTACTTTGGTCTGCAGATGAATTGAGTGGTGGCTGCTACTGGTCTGCTACGAGCTGGCTGTCCGGGATGCTTCAAGTTGATGTATAAATAGAATACGCTTAATTCGCAATTTTACTCTTCTTTTGTCATGGCTTTGTTACAAGGTTGCACAATGTGTAATCCTTTTGCTCTCTGTTTTGTATCCCTCTTTTAGATGGGTAGGAAACAGATGTTTCATTTCCTACTAGTCCTATGTAGCCATTTGGCATAGGCTCTCTGTCTTTTATTTTATTTTATTTTTTCTCCTCCTGGGGTATGCCCCTTGTAGGCTGTATATTCGGTTAGCCTATTTTTTATTTTCAAGCTGATTTACCCAAAAAAAAAAAAGAAAACCTATTAGAAAGCTTAGGCTTGATCGTTCCTCAAGTGATGAAGAAGCTGATCCTATAAAGGGAGCTCTTGTTTCTAGAGGTAGAGGCTTACTTCTTTCTCTGATTTTCCTTGTAAAGGTTTCTCCTTTGTCTCTAATCCCCCTTAAATCCTAGGAAAAGAGAGGCCAATAGAGAAAAAAACAAGAAAGGAATTGCTTCCTTATGAGAGAAAAGAGAAGACTGCCCAGAAAACAAAAAGCATGATTGAACTTTCTCTTTCCAAGAAGGTAATGACTTCAAATTTGGATATGTGCAGATGTTCTATTCCATTTTTGTCTCTGTTTATAGATTCTTGATCCTATAGTTTCAAGAAGCACCTATACAGGAGAAGTTGAGGAAAAATAGGCTAAGGATGTTTGGACATGTCTACCGTCGACCAGAAGATGCAGTAGTTAAGAGAGCGGATGAGATAGCTCTAGGTAGCAATGCTACGGGGAGGGGTAGACCTAAATTGATATTCGATGCTGTTGTGCGCAAAAATATGAGTATAATGGGTTTGTGTGAACAAGTGGCCCTTGACATAGCTCAATGGAGGAAACTGATTCATGCAGTTGACCCCAAGTGATTGGGACGTAAGGCTCGGTTTGGGTTCGTTTGGTTATAGGTTCAAGAAGCACCTATCAAGAAGTTACCAAATCCATTTATCTAGCTTGCTTCTCCTCACAGGGTTTCGAAGCCTCTTACTCAACAGAAGCCAAACATTCCTTCCTCAGAAAATGTGGTACATAAGGTTGTAGACACCTCCCAAATGGGCATCGCCATACAGATTGATCGTGTTTGTTTGGTTCCACTCCATAAACCAAGATCGTGGATATTCCCATGACTAGGAACATCACCACACGATAGCGGTCATCATCAAAATAGAGTCGCCACCTAGTTTATAAAAACTAGAAAAAAAAACAGATAGAGATTCCAGGTACAGGAGCCAAGGGTGCAACAAGGGAAAGGTGTTAGGCACCTCTCTTTGCCTTGTCATGAGACTGGCCCATAATCATCCAACAAGCGATTAGTATGTGCTTTATTTGATTCTAATCTCATAAACTGATTTTAGCCTTTAAATAGTTGATATGGTGAGATAGAACAGTAATGAAAGCATGCGTCAGGAATTAGCAAAGAACAAACAGGCTGTGCCAGATAATGGATTCCTTGTCCGATGAATAGATGTCACGGCCGAGGAATCCTTCTGGCTTGATGTATCGGCCGTGGAAATGAAATCTCAGCCGATATTCTTCCTCACACCAGAATACGAACAGTTAATAGAAAGAACTAATTGAAAGCAAAAGATGGAAATTAAATCAAACCATAGGCCCCTGGACCTCACCACCTTGATCCCTCAGAGATTGATTGCTCGGATTGCGATTGATTGCAGATAATAGTGGTAGATTGGGGCGGTCAACTTCACAAAACCCTAGAACAAAGTGAGTTCTTTAGGGGTTTTCACTCTCAAATGCGGCTACTCACAGGAGGTTAAGGCTTTTGTAGAGGATTATTAGAAGATGATTTCTATAGAGTTTGGGGGCGGATCATAGAGTGGAGAGATGTGTCTTTCGGAGCTTTAGAGGACCCCCATTTATAGGGTTTCGAAGGACTGATCAAACGAACGAGATTAACCCAATTGATATGGAAGTTTAGGGCTTCAAGACCTTTATGGTAAGTGTATTCGTAGCCTTGAAGTAATGGTTCGTGGCTGCTAGGGTTTGGGATAATGGATTGAAAAGCTGATGAACATTCTAGAATCTGGAAAACAACAACGATCTGCTAGCCGCCAAATGGATGTCTCGGCTGCTCAATGGATTTTGCGGCCGTAAAATGGATTTTTCAGCAAAAGACCAAACTTCGCGGGCTCGCTCTGGACAATCCCAAACTTGGTTTTGCGTGTTCTTTAGACCGTTGGAAAGCTTGTTAAGTCTACTTTCTAATCCAAGTGGTTTGGATCAAATATATTTAGTACGTCAAAAGATAACGATTTTACCCTTAGTGGGTCAGAAAATGGATTGTTTTGGTAAAATTCTCGTATCTCCCTCGTTTCAAATTGGTTTAAGGCTTATTATATATCAATAAAGAGGGTTTTGAAAGTACTACAAGATGGTGGAATCCCACCAGAAAAATAAGGAAGTTTAATTTATGAAAAATGGACTGAAAGAAGACATAATTAAAGATCGACGATGCTACCAAGGCTATAACACGTGTCAACACATTTCTATCCATTCTAAGTGTCATTTGGCACTCCTATCACCTGTTCCAAAGTGTTCATAAATTCCTAAAGAGTTCCACAAAGTTCCCAAGGCTTTCATGAAGTCAACCACAACAACCACATATCCTATTCATCATCGGGGATGGTCCCCAAGGTGGGACTTGAAATAATTGTTGAGACAAATTGGGGTGTCTACAGATGCTCCTCTTAAACTGAACTTGGATAGAGCGCAAGGAGTATTCAAGTAAAAGTCAAAGCCGTAAAGCTACTCAAATGTGGCGAAACGACTATCTCAAGAGTTTTTGAAAACATTTTGTGTATGGTCGAGCCGGGTGGCAGCCTACGTATTTCACAGGGGAAATTCAGACCAATCGTAGTTCAGGGCAACCAAAAACAAAAGCGCGGAGCTTTAGAGGAGAAATTTGCCATCGAGCCATACTTAGCCTTCGAGCAATATACCTGAGCTATGCCAGGATTTTGGTAGAGAGTAGTTGAAGGAGCGCAAAGCTGCCAAGGAAGTTTTGCGGAGAGCATCCTCAATATTTTGGGGTAGATCAATGCACAGCAGGTGAGTCATTTGCTTTTCATGATCATCGATACTTTGACTGACCGCTTAGTAGAGTAGCCTATTCTTGTGAATGAGCTTGATGGAATTGATGTAATTGGGGTGGAATTCAAACCATCTTTTGGAGACAATCGGATGCTGGTTTTTGAGATATGGGGGGCATAAGGCCAGTAACTAGAATACGAAGCTTGAGATGAGGGAACCGAGGAGCGGAGCCGGTTGCAGTCGTACAACAAGAGCCTAAGGGTTAGAGTTTTGAGCTTGAGGTGATAGAACTGAGGTGCAGAGCCGGTTGAGAGTTTGGAGCTTGAAGTGGAAGAACTGAGGCATAAAGCCAGTTGAGAGTCGTAAAGTGAGGGCTTGAGGAGCACAGAGCTTGATTGAACTGAAGCGCGGAGCTGGTATGAAGCTGAAGGTTTGAGCACGAAGCTTTTCCCGTCTTGCATAATTGGCGTAGAGACAGAGAATCGAGGCACTGGACCGATCAATAATACTGAGGCGCGGAGCCAGTTGATTGCAGGATTTACCTGTTTCATGAATGAGTAGAGAGATGCAAAATATAGTATGTATACGATGGTGATGGTTAGATATGATAATGGATATGGTGATGTAATTGATGCAGACTCGATGTGAACAATGTAATATGTGGACGGGCTTGTGCGTGTGTGTTCGTATTAAGCGTAGAGCTTCTTTCAAGTTCTAGGCTTGAGCATTCAGAGCGTAGAGCTCGAGCATTCGGAAGGTAGAATCCGAGCATTCAAAGTACTGGCTTTAAGCATCCAGTTCACAATGGTTGGGCATTCAAAAGCGTTCAAAATGTTGGAGCTTTGAGCATTCTAGCTTAGAGCTTGAGAACAGATGATATCTTATTGATTGTTATGGCGCAGAGCCAGTTGAGATGGTAGGCTTGAGAATGCGAGTGTATAGCTGCTGAGATCACGAAGCTATTGAGTAGTGGGTGTAGAGCCATTGAACAAATGGGCATGGAGCTGCCGATAGTGAGTTCATGGGCGTGTTGAATAGTGGGTGTAGAGCGGCTGAGTAATGGGCATAGAGCCGCTGATAGTGAGTTCGTGGGCATGGAGTCGTTGAGCGAGTAAGCATAGAGCTGCTGAACGTAGAGTTGCTGAGCGATCAGTGAGCATAGAGCTGCTGAACAGTTGAAGTAGTGAGTATGGAACTGAGCTTTTGATGTAGCGAACTTAGAGCGACTTGAGCACAGGGCTTGCTGAACGAGCATGGAGCCAAGTTTAATTGAGATATGAGTATGAAGTCGCTAAAAGATTGTGGGCATAGAGCCGATGAGTGAGTGAATTTACGGGCGTAGGGCCGCTGAGTAGTGGGCGTAGAGCCGCTAGGCCGCTGAGTAGTGGGCGTAGAGCCACTGAGTTTGTGGGCGTAGAGCCGCTGAATAGCTTGATGGTAGCGAGCATGGAACTGCTGAAATGGATAGTGAGTTTATGGGCATAGCGCCGCTGAGCTGTGAGCATGGAGATGGTGAGCACAAAGCTGCTGAGTAAGCGAGCTGCTGAATGGTTGAGAGAGTTGGCAAGGAGCTGTTGAGTGACTTGAGCATAGAGCTGTTGAGTGAGATAGCGAGCATGAAGCCGCTGAGTGACTTGAAGCAGTGAGCGAGTACGGAGTTGCTGAATAGTTGAGGTAATGGGCACAGGGCTGCTGAGCTGTCAAGGGTATAGTGCTGCTGAGATAGAGCTGTTTTAGATGAGCATAGAGTTGCTGAGATAGCAAGTGTAGAGCTGTTGCGATGGCTATAGGCATAGAGTTGTCGAGTGAGTGAGTATAGGGCTGCAAGGATGGCGAGTACAGAGCTATTCTTCAGAAGTTGACCAGACCTGAAGAAGAGTTTAACAGCTGAGGTCACTTCATGGCCAATCACAGGCCATGCCTTTTGGAAAAAGGCTGCATTGTATCCATCTAGATCAGGAGCTTTTTGAGGATTACGAGACCAGAACGTATCCTTGATCTCTTTATTTGTCACCTCAACCACCATATCCAAGCTTTGAGAAGGTGAGAGCCTCCTAGCAATAAGTTGGTCTACTTTGGCAGATCCAGAATAATCGGTCAGATGTTTAGTACGTAACAAATTAGTGCAGTAGTTGATGAAGGTTTGCTTCACCAATTCCATATCCTGTGTGATAGAGCCATCCTCCAGAACCAAGCTAGAAATTCTATTCCTATTCCTAGAGTTACTAATAGTTTTGAAGAAAAAAGAAGTACATTGATCCCCCAACTTTAACCACTGAATTCTTGACTTTTGCTTAGCAAAATTTTCTTCCGCTCTAGCAAAAATAAGGTACTATTAGCTGGCCCCCCATATGAATGAGTTTGATGAGTGCCTGTATACATTGGAATTGGATGATCTTAGGTATACAGGGTGTTTCTTCACGTGGGCAAACAAGCAGGACCCCTCTCATTTTGTCACTACCAAGTTAGATAGAGTATTAGTCAATGAGCAGTGGATGACAACTTATAGTTGTTCCTCTGCACATTTTCTAACTCCTGGGGTATCTGACCATTCCCCTGCTGTTGTAAGCATCAAACCCACTCTTCAGGCTTCTCATAAACCCTTCAAGTTCTTCGATTTCCTAGTTGACCATCCCCAATTTATGAATGTGGTTCAGAGAGTATGGAGGAGGGTGGTTATTGGAAATCCCATGTTTTGTGTTTGTGAGAAGCTTAAGATGTTGCAACCTGAGTTTAAGCAACTCAATCATAGAGAATTTAGTGACATCTCTAAGAGGGTACTTAATACTAGGAAAATCCTGGAGTCCCTACAGAATGTTCTGGGTACCCACTCTACTGATCCCTCTGTTATAAATCAAGAGAGGGAGGTTCATAAGAAGCTCCTCACTTTGCTGAGAGCAGAGGAAAGCTTGGCTAAGCAGAAGTAGAGAATTCAGTGGCTCAGATTGGGTGATCAGTGCACTTCTTACTTCTTTAAATCTGTGAATAATGTTCGTAATAGAAGTAAGATATCCAATCTGGTTATGGAAGATGGGACTCTCACTCATGACAGTAAGGATATTAAATCCAGTTTTGTCAAGTACTATACCGATCTGCTAGGAACTGCCCATTCTTCTTCTTACGATGGGCTTTCTAGGATTCAACACTTTGTCAGGTTCAGGTTATCTAATAGTCAAATGATGTCTATGATTGCTGATGTCACTAACATTGAAATAAGAGACATCTTCTGGTCTCTTAATCCTTCCAAAGCTCCTGGTCCGGATGGTTATAATGCTGGTTTGTTTAGGAAAGCTTGGCCTATCGTGGGTCTCGAAGTCACTGCAGCTGTGAGAACTTTCTTTAGGTCTGGTCAACTACTTAGGAAAGCTAACTCAACTATTGTGGCCCTAGTTCCAAAGGTCCCCAATCCATCGAAAGTAGGTGACTTTAGATCTATCTCTTGCTGTAATACAATTTATAAATGCATCTCTAAAATCCTTGCAAGAAGAATTCAGGTAGTACTTCCTAATTTAATAGATCCTGTGCAATCAGGCTTTGTGGGAGAAAAGGATTGCTGATAATATCTTCCTAACTCAGGAACTGATGAGAGGGTACCATAAATCTTCTCCCTCTCCTAGATGTGCCATGAAAGTGGATATCATGAAAGCCTATGACAATGTGAGATGGTAATTCCTTTGGGATGTATTAGCTGCTGTGAATTTTCACCCTGCGATGGTTAAATGGCTTCAGGCTTGTGTCACCACTGCTAATTACTCGATAAGTATTAACGGTGAAGCCACTGGGTACATTCATGGGAAGAGAGGGCTAAGGCAAGGGGATCCATTGTCCTCATACTTGTTTGTCATTGTGATGGAAGTACTCACTTGTTTGTTGAGGGAGAAATCCCTTCTTCCTGATTTCCACTTTCATTGGAGATGTGGTAATACCAAGATTATCAATCTCTGCTTTGCTGATGATCTGATAATTTTTTGTAAAGGAGATCTGTCCTCAGTCATCCACATTCGTGATGCTCTTACTGAGTTTCAGGAAATGTCAGGCCTATCCCCTAGTCCTGGAAAGAGTAGCATCTTCTTCTCTGGAGTCAATGCCACCTCTAGGTTAGCCATTCTGAATGTCTTAGAGTTTAAAGGAGGTACACTACCTGTTAGATATCTTGGTGTACCTCTTATCTCCACTAAACTCAAAGCCTCTGACTGTCAACGCTTAGTGGATAGTATTACTGCTAAAACAAAGTCTTGGACAAATAGAGATTTAACCTATGCTGGTAGAGTGCAGTTGATCAAGACTGTTCTGTTTTCCATGCAAACCTATTGGTCCTCCTTATTTATCATCCCTAAAAAGGTGATAAAAGAGGTGGAGGCTATCCTAAGAGCATTTCTTTGGTCAGGCCCTGATCTTAGGAGAACTAGTGCTTAGGTCTCCTGAGAACACTTATGCTCTCCTAAATAGGAGGGAGGTCTTGGGTTTAAATCCATGCAAACATGGAATAAGGCGGCCATTGCCAAACATATTTGGTTCCTCATTTCTGGGGGGGAACAATCCATGTGGTGTCAATGGGTCAAATCCTACTTAATAAAAGGGAGGAATTTTTGGAATCTGAAAATCCCTGGACAATGTACGTGGGTTTGGAGGAAGTTACTGACCCTCATACCATTGGTGCAACCGTTTATTATTAGTGTGTTAGGTGATGGCCACTCCACTTCCTTGTGGTATGATAACTGGCATCCACTTGGCCCCTTGATAGCGAACTTTGGTACCAGGATTGCCTAGATTCTGGTATACCTCAAGATGCTACTGTATCCCACATCATCCACAATTCAAATTGGGCATTTCCCATTACACAAACTATTGAACTCAATGAGATCAGAAGTTCTTTGCCACTTCTTCTCTCATTCAGGTCGGATGAGTCAGATTACATTAGATGGTCTCTTAATGCAAATGGTCCGTTCTCAATTGCATCGTATGGGATAAATTGAGAACTTCCTTCCCCAAAGTTGGTGTGGTTCTCAAGCCACATACCAAAGTGTAGCTTCATAACTTGGCTGGCTGTACAGCAAAGACTATCCACTGCTGATAGACTTATGCTGTTTGGCGTTACCAACTCCACTCAGTGTAGCTTTTGTCAGGGAAGTGAAAGTCATGACCACCTTTTCTTTAATTGTCCATTCTCCCAACAGGTGTGGGAAAATATGCTTACCAAACTTCATGTATCTTGGCACTCTCGTCCATGGTTTTGAGTGGGTCACTTTTCTCTCAAATAAAAAGGGTAAATCTTTGAGTGTTGTAATTACCAAACTAGTATTTACAGCTACAGTTTATCATGTGTGGATTGAGAGGAATATAAGGAAATTTCAAGGTACATCTTGTTCTGGGGAGGTAGTTGCTCATAAAATTTATTCCATGGTGAGGGCGAGACTTTTATCATTACAAGCGCTGCCACCGTCTCAAGCTGACTGGGTGGTAAATGAATGGAATCTTAGTAGCCAACATTATATTGGTGTGAATGGAAATTAATTTTTCTTGAATTTTTCTTGAAATTAATTTTTCTTAGCATGTAATTTACCCTTGGGAAATTTGCCAGGTGCAGCCATTGTGGAGGGACTGAATTCTGAATTCTATTACTTCTATGTACAAGGTAAATACTGCACTCTCACGTAGCTGATTCTGCATCTATTTGTGTGCTGTTAAATATTGGTCTAATGTGCGGATAATGTTGAAGGCTGTCTACTCCATTTGTGGGTAGCTGTTATCACTTTCTTTCGATTCTAATATTTGTATGTTGACCGTGAGGAGTGTGATTGCTTCCCCATTTCTTTGAGAGGTGATAATATATAGTGGGGTAATTATGTGAGTTCAAATGGAGGGAAAAGGTGGAGCCATTCTTCTTTGTCCTTTGCGAAAAGTAGAGAGGGAGGTAAGTATGTTGAGGGCGTCATTGGTTTTTTTTTTTTTGGTAAATTAGCTTGAAATTAAAAAAGGTTAACCGAATGTACAGCCTACAAGGGGCATACCCCAGGAGGAAAATAAAAGGGGAAAAAAAGATTGAAAAAAGTGCGATAACCCATGCACAACCCGCATGGAAAGTAGGATAGAGTAAATGAAATAACAAAAGTGCCAAATGTGTTAATATCATACCCCCGTTGCACTATCCATCTAAGTGGAAGGATTGTACAATGGGGTATGATATATATATATTGATACGAGAAGTAATAACATGAAAGTGAACTATTACCTGGCACATCCCGCCAAATTAGAAAATAAAATAAATAGTCTCGGTCAGAATTGACCAAATGATAACCATCACTGAGGACTTGCAACAACAATGCAAATCAGCATCAAGGTAGGCTGAACAGCTACTACAAAGGAACACGGCACCAAGAAGAGACTCGAACCAGAGATGACGGCATCCGACAAGGGGCCCCACCCTGCACACCACGCCCATTCCATCTGGCTTAATACTCCCTCATCCAAGCCTAAGGCTCGCCAGAAAACAACCCGCTCTCAGCCAATTACCAGTGACCACAGACTCCAGAGATGAGATAAGCAATCCAAGATACTAAAACTCCACCAAACCTAGAGAAACAAGCATAGAACCCACTTCTAAAGAACAGCTACTACAGAGGGACAAGGCACTGAGAAGAGACTCGAACTGGAGATGACGGCATCCGACAAGGTTACCCTCCCAAGTACCTTATACACCACGCGCGATCCATCCAGACTACTACACCCTCAACCAATTCCCCTAGACTCGCTATAATCTAAAAGCGGGACAGATCAAGTACCAAAACAGTGCATGACCACTGGAATGTAGCCACTTGATCCGCAAGTGAAACCTAGCTGCCCTTTTCAATCAGCGCACGACCACCAATCTAATCAATGACAGCCAGCGAAGTTATCCCTTTCAATCAGAGCACGACCACCAATCTAATCGATGACAGCTTGCAAGCTACCCCTTTCGATCTGAGCACAACTACCAATCTAGTCGAAGATAACCCCAGCCTCACCACACGACACTAAAGAACTAGGCCAGTAAAACAAAGAATCATGGAGTTAATGAAGCTCCACAACAAGTTGCAAAGCATTTGAGCCCCAAATTGGGCAATATGTGCCCAGTAAACTGAGCATGAATAAAGCACTAACGTCTTAGTGTGTGGACCCACAATTAATTAACCAAATTGCAAGTCCACTTCCTGCCTTTCACTTGTGCCAAATGCACAAGATAGTAAAGTAAGCCACACTTTCCCATTATCCCACATTCCAATGTGCCTTCTCGGGCAAAGCTACAAGAGATGTGGAAGGAACCCCAACATGGGAGTAGCAATATACTAATAAAATACGATAAATGGCCTTACCCATTTCTAGAGGTACAGCTGTGGTCCATTGCTCTTCCATGCCTGGTACGTTGAATACCAGCCCTGGTATTGCAAAACCACGTCCAAGTTCAATGAAGAACCCCACTACTCAGCATACATCCTAACCGGAGATCTAAAGGGATAAACCAATAGAAAGCTGCTACACAAACATATTTCTGTGCACAGATTGTGCACATATTTTGTTGTGGGGTCCACCACGGGTCCCACACAAACCATCCGAGCCGTTCATTAAATGTAAAACATTTTTTCCAAGGTCCCTGTAAAAAATAAGCTCAATCCGATACCTATAGGTGCTTCATCCAAGTATCTAACTTTTCATTCAGATTTCCGGATAATGAAAAGTTATATGGTTGGATCGAGCATCTATAGGCATTGGATTGAGCTAATTTTTAACGAAAACCCTTGGAAAAATGTTTTACATTTAATGAACGGCTCGGATGATTTGTGTGGAACCCGTGGTGGGCCCCACAATAAAATCTGTGCACAATCTGTGCACAGATTTGCTGTGTGGGTAGACTTTCTGAAACCAATAGCACCCATCCGGAGCACTATCTTGCTAACAATTTGACAACAAACAACGAAAGGTTAGGAGGTGGAGAAGAGCACCTCCTGTTTTCCCCTTGGTCTAACTTGATAATGGGTGAAGAAGGAGACCCCATTTATAAGATTGAAGATGCATGCTCTCGTAGAACAAAATAAGAGCCAAGAACTTAATCCGGCTTTGACATAGATCCACGGGTACCGGACGGCACTAGTAATACGGTGAACCATGGTGATGGCGATGAACCACGATGTTGACGTAAAAGATCTGCCCAAGATGAACCAAGAAAGGGTACACCTCACCTGGATGAAGACTTGGAGAGGGCCGACCCGGATAGGAATCATCTTGAACAGCCCTTCATAATTTCCGAACTGAGCTTAAATTACCTCAGAACGGATCTATGGTGAATTTTGGTGGATTTTTTTGGAGGGGGAGTGCATTTTCTCTCTAGAATCCAGAGAGAGAAGCTCTCAACCCATCCCGTCTCCCAGGCGTCATTGGTTGGTGAGCACCTATAAGGACAAGTGAATCTCTTATACTTTAATCTTCTGTGGCTAACATTGGAGTTACAATTTTGAGGTATGTACCTACTATTAGCTTGGGAAACCCTGTTTGTCACTTACAATGCTGCAAGTATTCAGACACTTGTAGCTTCTGTTATGAGTTATCTGATATGGCTTTAAAGTTAAGAGGATGTGTATGATAATCCTTGGATCTTGTGGCTCCATCTATGATCTCTCAATTGTATACCTGGTGTTCCAATGAAGACTTCCTTTTGCTGCTAATTGTTGTTGTAGTGGTAGCAACTGTTGACCATTTTGAGTTCAGTCCGGCAGTGGTTGGCCTTAATATCATTGCTCAAATTGTTGTTAAGCTACCTGATGTTGTATTTTCTTTGCTTTTCTGTTTATAGTAGTTTTCAAGTTGTTTTGGCCTATCCTTGGGGGGTTGTCTCTTGGATTGTTATGCTTTTCTAGGGGGCTGTCCTTAGCTTCATTATGCATTATTTTTTGCTGCTCAGTCTTGGCTATTGCTCAGTTTTTGCTGCTCAGTTCAGCAGCTTCCTTTTGTGGTTCAAGTAGTGCCATTCGGTGGTTCAAGTAGTGCTACTAGTTTCAATTAGTTCATATGCTGGATCTGTTTCGGTTGCTGCTGTTTTATTACTGTTTTGCTGCTGCTGCTGATCTATTTTCGGCTACTGTCCAGCCTTTGAGCAGATTGTTGCTGCTGCCGTTTGCTAGTCATAGATGGTTTACCCTTGTCCTTGAGGTGCAGAGCCAGGCCATGTGGCTGCTGCTGCTGCTACTGTGTGGCTGCCGTCCAGAAATAGGCTGCGTAGTTGGTTGCTATGCTGTGTGGACAGAAACTGGAATCACTTGATAATGTTTTGTTAAGACATGCTACTGCAATTCTGATATTTGCAATCCAGTAAATGCCGTTAGCTTTTGCTGCTCTGTTGTGGATTTTATGGTCCCAAACTATGGGACTTTAACGTGGATGAAGTGCAGAAGTGCAGAACCTCAATTTTGGTGTCATGTGGAACTATGGAGTGCTAGTTTCTAGATCTATTTGGAAAGTTGTTTTGGTGGCTGTTTAGTAACGTACCAATGCATAGTGTGTCTTGTGCATGCATCTGTTTTGACAATCAGATGTTTGGTTGAATCTCAGTTTCTTTGTAGGTTGCGCTATGTGTAATCATTTGTCATTTGTTTCATTTCCCTCTATTAGATGGATAGGAAACAGATGTTTTATTTACTTCTAATCCTATGTAGCCGTCTGGCGTAGGTTTTCTCTGTCTTATTTTCTTTTCTTTTCTTTTCCTTCTGGGGTATGCCCCTTGTAGGCTATTTATTCGGTTAGCCCCTTTTTATTTCAAGTTGATTTACCCCAAAAAAAAAAGGTACTATTTACACAGATCTCGTTCAGTGGCCTGCTTAGAGGGATCATTGGGGTGAGAACCAAGTTCTCATTGGATGGCTTCCAATTGTTGTTCAAGAGAGGCCACCATTGCTGACAATCACTAAACTCATTAGTGTTCAATTGTTTTAAGATCTCCTGTAATTGTTTCAATTTCTCACAAACACAGTACATTGGATTACCCAATATTTCCTTCCTGCAAATCTGCTTGATAGATTCTATAAATTTAGGATGCTCAGCCATAAAATTAAAGAACCGAAAAGGCCTTTTCCTAAGGGGAGTAGTAGCTGTCAAATACACAACAGCAGGTGAGTGATCAGATACTCAAGGGTTGAGAAAATGAGCACTAGACCAACAGAAATCTATGATCGTTTTTTCATTGACTAAAACCCTACCAATCTTAGTGCTAATGTGGGCATCTCCCAGTTGTTTACTAGACCAAGTATAGTGACAGCCCGAGTACCGTAGGTCAACTGATTTTGTTGAATGAAGACAAGAATTGAATTCCTCCATCCATGGCACCCAAGTCCTATCTCCACCAACTTTTTCAGTAGGGGATTTTATGGCATTGAAATCACCTAATACCACCCAAGGGGTAGCAACACAGAGTTGTTGTGAGGCTGCCCAAAGCTATTGCCTATCTAGATAACAATTAGCCCCATAAATGAATGTGGCATCAAAAGAGTATTGGCCATCACAAGTGGTTACCTTACAATGGATATACTGACTGGACTGGCACAGAACCTGAACTTGGAAAACCAAAGGGTTCCAACAAATCAAAAGTCTCCCCATTGTAGAGCAGGGATGATTGCTAACAAATTCCACTGAAGGAGCATAGCGTTGACAATTCTAGAAATTTTGGGTTCTTTGATTTTATACTCAATGAGTCCAACTAGAGATAATTTATTCTTAAAAACCCAAGTTTTTGCCTCCCTTTGTTTGAGAGGATCATTAAGACCCCTCATTTCCAAAAACCAAAATTTATAGGTGAACAATCCATAAAATAAAGCTAAGTACAACTACAATTGTACTTACATTACCGTTGTTAGATCGGTAATGGATTGGTTTTTACATTACCGTTCCCTTGTAGTTCATGACCCTTTTGCCATGGTTTGTTCGTCATCTTGTAGATGGATTACAAACCATGGATTGGTCACTTTATTTACCCTATCTCTTTGTAGCCATTTGGCTTTGTTATCTGCACTTTTCCTTTTCTTTCTTTTCTTTTCTTTCCTCCTGGAGTATGCTCCTTGCAGGCTGTACATTCGGTTATCCTCTTTTCTATTTCAAGCTAGTTTACCCAAAAAAAAAAAAGTACAACTACAATTTACAAGTCACTAGAAATGGAAATAGATAGTAACAGCTGAAATAACTAAATATGGACAGAAGAGTTACTTACCTGATCTATGGAAAGAGCTTTTTGTAGAGCCCTTTTGCCTCCCTTATCTGTCCAGTCTTGAAGGAGCCCCCCATTAGTAAATTCCTATCTGACATTGCACTAGGATCCAGAGGCTATTGATTATTGAGTTTTGCAGCTAATTTTGCAGCCTTCTTAGCTGCTGATCTGGATACTAGAGCAGCCTGCTAACTGGAGGGATTTAAGTTCTCACCACTGTCATTCACCTCTTCTAATTGAAGCTTAGGTGGGGGTAATTGCTGAGACAATGTATGTGCTACCTGTTCACTGCTAACAGTTAGGAGTAGGCATTCCTGTTGCTCAGAGCTGGTCAGTGCAGGCAACTGCTGATTGGGAACCGACTCATGAGAACTACTTACAAGTCCTACAAGTACCTTCTCTAACTCAACCTCAGAGTCAGCAAGCACTTCTGCTTGGGGACTAACTATAGCACGCTTGGAAGTATTTAAGGTACCATTGGTATTTGATTGAGGAAGGAAAATTGGATGTTTACCATTACCCACTAAAGTCCATTCTTGAGTGGTTGACTGGAGTTTGGGGGACTTTCTTGGAGCACTTGGTAGTAGCATGGCCAAAGACTGGACAATGTTTGCATAAAGGGGGTAGCACCTGATATTCAATAGGCACCACCACTGAGTTTCCCCCTACAGTTATTCTGACATCCTCGGAACTCATGTTCAGCACTAATCTCAATGCAGATTCTAGCACTGGTTGACTTTGTTTGAAGTAGGCCTGGTTGCTTTGAGGTTTTAGCTCTGGCATGGTCCACATGTAGCGGTTTACCAATTGTACTACCCTGTTCAGACACTCTTGGTTCCATAACTCAAGAGGTAAATTATGCAATTTAACCCAGGCTGGAATGTGGGAGGGTCGATCTTTAACTGGTTGCATCATGCGATGCCAATCCTTTAGGACTAAGTATTTCTGTGAAAAGAAATAAGGACCACCATCCAATATTTGCTGCTTAGCCTATTCATCACGGAATTCGAACAGATAGCAACCCGCAACATATGGCTTTACAGCCACAATAAAGTCTTTCCACTGGTATCAGGCAGTGGAAACTACCAAAGGATAGGGCATTTTCCCATCGAGGAAGTGGCCTGCTAAGTACCTGTTCCATCTACCAACATCTGTTAGCTCAACGTTTATTTCTACCTGGGCCTCTTTCCCTTTAAGTAGATCAGGATAAAAATCGAGTTTCATGTCCATTGATGGACTCTGTGATTGCAATAAGGAAGCCCAATTTTCGGTTTGGCTTTAGGAGTATTTGGATTTAGTCTAGGTTTAGCATGAGCTTGCTGAGGTAAAGTTTGTGGTTGTCTAGGTTTAGTGTTGGCTTTGCTGTAGCCCATGTTAGGATAACCTTCTAGGTACGGAATGCCTCTAGCATTGAAAAGAGTTTGTGGATTAAGATTAGAGGAAGATACCTCGTGAGGCTGATCTTGGAGTTGAATTGTAGCTCTCGCCTCTGCTTCTAGAATCAAGCCTTCTTCGAATAACGCTTGCTGAAGCTTCGATGAGGGGCTAGGGTTTGTTCTTGATTTAGGGTTGTGAGCCCCAAATCCAGATGAAGATGTGGTAGGATTGCTCAAACGTGGAAACTCCAGATCCAACATCTGTTCAAGTCTAGGGTTTTCCGAAAGTTGCTATTGACCCAAGATTCCCTCAATAATTCCTCTTCAAAAACTTGCTGCAATTTTCGAGAAGGACTAGTTCTCTTGAGGTCTTTAGGAAGAGACGTATTAGGAGAGGATTCCTTTGAGGGACATAGATCAAAGGGTTTGTGGGTGGAGATTATAGGAGAAGATCGAGCATTCTTCTATTGCCTTCGCATTTCATTAGAATCTAGGGCTTTGTGTCCTAGCCCTTTTGCAAATGAAATCGTACCTTCGGCCATAGTGCATCTAATATTCCCATGGCTCTGGCTCCAGGAGTTGCTTTTATTTGAGGGTTACCCTGAACTAGTGACCAATTCTCCATATATTTTAACATGGCTTTCTGTGTTATAGCCAATTCTTTAAATGCATCTAATATTTCCGAAAGTTGGTTTGAAGGAACCTCCTTTCCTCGATTGGGAACATTAGTTTCTTCTGCCTAAACTACTCTAGCACTCCTATAGTGCACATGTGGGGTTCGTCCTAGACCCAACATTGGTCTTGGACTTTGAACACCCGGGCCTATAGGTAGGCCTTCTTGTTTATTAACCCCTTTCTCAGATTCAACTTGAGAAATTCCCTCTAGTTCTGGACCAATTTGGGAATCATCAGCTTGTTTTCTTAGTTTTGGAGCCATATTTAACACCTTAGTGGGTCCCACTGGTCCATGCAACATCCATGAGGAGTCCCTCTGCATTAGAAACTTGTGGATTGGTGACAATTGGGACCTGTTCAGTCTCTCTTTTTGCCTACCGGCTTCTCCCATAAATGATATTCTAACAAAGTGCAGATGCATAAATATTCTCACCACTGACTCGATCACTTAGAAACACAATGCAGATGGATCTTTACCTCCAAATCAACCTACTAGGCCGCCCTCCAACCTCAACCTCACCCGCGCTCTCCTGGATTGGGCTTGGGTTTGGCACACAAAGGCTAATCCTATATTATCCATTTCTTTTGGTTGGCCATCCGAAACCATCTCAGTTCCAACTACTTTCTTCACTCGTGCAACATATCCTTCAATCCTTCTTGCCCAATTTGAAAACACTCCCTAGAATGCACTGACCACATCCTCTGCGTTTGACCTCCAACAAAAGAACTCTGGATATCCCTTGGTATACCTACAAATGACCATGTGTTTTTTTCTCGATCAGTGCGAAATGCAACTGCCAATCTAAATCCCTCTTTAAGGACATCAGCTGGGTTGTTATTTTTCCTTTAGCATGTTTGCACTTGTGCACCTCTCGCAAAAGTTTCATTTTCAAAAACACTGCCAATTGCGTAGTATTCAGAACATTCTTGCCAAGGCTCTAGAATGGGATTGTACCGTTACAACTGCAACCTCTTTTGAGAATTTGGCGAACTTGAAATTACACATCTCTCTCTTGATGAACTAGAGTTGGAGGTCATAGTCTTTGTGGAGATGGTGGCGGAGATGAAGTAATGGAAGTTGGATCAAATGATGGATGAAAACTATAGCAACCCTTTGCTTTACTGAAAGATAATCCTTTTTGGGTCTAGTACTACTGCTGCAATCGTACTGCATATTGTGTGTAGTCATTGGTAATCTTTTTGATAGACGTTCATTTTGTTATACTAGTAATTGAGCACGTGGTTCTTTCAACTAAAGGCTATTTTCTTTGAAAATATAAGAAAAAATAACTGATTTCTTAAAATCATGAATTTGGTCATTTGTGACTGCAATATATATGTTGCAAAACATGTGGACCTGCCTCTAGAGGTAGACAAACACAGCCATTGTAGGTTCCCCAGTCTCCTCTACATCATCATTTGCAACAGAAAGGACAAGAATCCTATTGGGTTTTTCCCACATTAAATGCAGTTTGAAAAAGAAAAGGAGATTTTAATAGAATTAGTTGGCTGAAGAAGTAAATGTGTTTTTGAATTGAGTTGGTGGCCGGCTATGCATTAAAGGAGCAACTGTGGCAATTGGGTTCTAGACTCTCCTTTGTTTAGTTGAAGAGTTTTTGTGTTAGCCACTCTCTTGTGTATATGAAATGGGCCTTGTGCCATGAAGAGGAGAGTAGGGGAGAGAGATTGAGCAGAGAGGAGAGGTACAGGAGCCCCTTCGGGGTCTCCCCCACCATGAGGTTTTGAGAGAGAGAGAGAGAGAGAGAGAGAGAGAGAGAGAGAGAGAGAGAGAGTAGATGAGAGGAAAATTGGAGTTGTGGAGGTGAGTGTAAAAATTGTATAGAGCCACGTGTTAGGAGCTCGGGAGCATTTTACATCTCACATTGTAATCTCTATTTTTCATATAGTGGAAGATCTCTCTCCCGTGGACGTACCCGATTTTGAGGAACCACGTATTTTGGTTGTGTGTTCTCTCGTGTGTGTTTTGTTTTTGTTGCTTGTGCTTCCATGGCGAATTGGTATCAGAGTATGAGAGTGGTGTCGGAGCAGAGGGAATATTTTTCCCAACAAATCCATGAGCCATTAAAAATGAAATCAACATACAAAACTTCTCCCTTTTAAAATGCAAGTAGAATGGGCCCACATCAGAATGTCTTAAGCAACAAAAGACGGATGCCTAACTTTCAAGAGAAGACTAAGATTCTGAAGTATGCTACCCCCCTATCCTATGCCCTAGTTCGTTCTTTCCCGACCAAGGAGAATCCACTAAGAAGCATAAGACGAGAAGCTGTGAGTCGGGGCTAGGAAGTGGCTACTTACTCATAACAGAAGATAGAGCTTTTCTTTTTCTTTTTTTTCCCGATCGTCAATCATTTGAGGAAGTTAAGAAGCCCTATAGTTTAGTTGTCTTGGTTCCCTTATCTTCTATCTTGCTCGTGCTTATTCAGGAAGATCTTGAACAGAGGTGATCTCGATCATCACCTCTGTTCACGTAACTGACGATACCGAATCAAGCTAGATGATGCTTCTTCTTTGTGATTGCGTAAAGAGTGTCTTTTTAAGCGAAAAAAAAAGTCTTTCATTGCCCGATGTGTCAACGGGCTTTTCGTGCCTATCCATTAGTAAGCAGGTTCCCTCGAAGCTCGGTAACTACGCCATTCATAGCTAGCCCGGTCGGTAAGCCCGATAGCTTTCTAGTATGAGTCTCTGCTCTTTCCCTATCAGATGGTGCAGCCAGCGGCTAGTTCTATGATCTGCTGGTTCTTCTCGATAGCTCTTTCCTATCTATTATATGGGACTGCCATCCTTGATTCAATCGATCTTATTGAACAACCTATTTCAACAACTTATTATTGTACACAAATCGGTTGTTCGATAATGGGTTGTTGTTGTAGCACATTTTACATCACATCTTTGACAGCTTCTTTTTCTGTTCTGACAAAAGAAGTTCTTTTATGTGCTGTTCGAGAAGGGCTTGTTAAAAAGATCGGATGAACTAGACCAGGGGGGAAAGAGGAGTCAAAAAGTGGACAGATTCATCGAAAAGGCTCAAGCTAGGAATCAGTCAAAAGGCAGAGTCAGTCGAAAGGAAGGAGGAATTTCAAAGGAAAGGTGCGTTGTCACCGCCCCTGGGTACCTTTGTGGTCAATTTCCTTTTTTGTTGATTTGTGAGAAAAGAAAGAGAAAAAAATATAATTCAAAGAACGTTGAGCTGCACGAATGGCAACAAATGCTGAAGTCAAAGAGGCCGAGACACCTATGATTAGATGTCTGTTGAGATTGGGGGTAGTTTTATTCTGGGAACCTATGGAATGACTGAGAATAGGTTGTTGCTGAGGATTGCAATCAACGATTCCCACTAATCAGGCTGAGCAGACGCAAGCATCTCTTCCGCCAACCCGGATTCATATAGCGCTTTAATTTGCTAATTTTGATAAGTGCCCGGTCTCCCCTGAAACTCTTAGTTGACACTGTTCTCTATCTTTATCTTTGGTCAAGTTTTTGATCGTCGAGTCAAGCTCATCGAGGAATCAAGCCCTTCCCGAATGGGGTACAGTCGAGATCTTAAGAGGAGGTTCATAGCAGGAGGGACTCAATCGAAACATCTCTAGCAAACCAAGTAGCGAACTGCTTATATTGCGTCTATCGCGTATTTTGAAGCAAAAAATCCCTTTCTTTCCTCAAGTATGATCATTTTTTAAGCCGGTTGTAAAAGGTTTTTAGGAGAAAAAGACGCCGTTTCCTAGCTAGATGCGGTAGTTTCTAGACTTCAATACCTAATAGCTACTCGAATATTGCTTCTAGTTGCCGAGTTGAGGCTATCTCTTTCCTAGGTTTGGCTAAGGCAAATGACTGAACCTGTAAAATAGGAAATGAAATGTTATCCGTCAACTCCCCTCTTTCTTCTTCTACTGATGCTAAGTATGCTTTCCCTCCAGGGATAGGACTGATGCCCGCTCGAAGCAGCCTTCATTGATATTGATCACTCTTACTATAGGATAAGAATATTCGTAACTAAGAGATTGAAAGGAAAAAAGACCTGACTCGGATAGCTTCCTGGCCTAGGTAGTTTGTATGTGGTTGTTAGCTTTCTTTTCCCTAGATTGCATAGTGCTGAGCTAAGTTCCGCCCATTCCTATTAGCTATAGTAGGAGGTTGACTATGTCCTCTAGGACAGAAAGGGATATGATCAACAATGCCATCATTGACTTCTTCCTCTGACCGAGCTTTTTGTTGATTGACTGAACCCAAACTTCTTTTCCAATCCAAGCAACCTAGGTGATCAAGTCTTCACATAGTTCCTTCTCTCACGCGCTTTTCCACGATTTGCCTGTGGTAAAGCAGCTCTATAACATCCTTTCACGTGAGGTTTCCACTATGCTAGGAGGGGCTAAAAGGTAGGAGGCTGGGCGTCTAGGTCACAATACGAGAACCTATTATCCTACCTCTTATTACTTGGGGTTCTATACCCCTTTTCTCAACATCAAAATAGGCCAGGGTTCATCTATTTTGATACAAAAACCATGACTTTGAGAGACCAAACCCACTTTGGGAACTCAAAGACCAGGAAACAGAAGCACGCTTGAGGCAATATGAATAGGGGATTGAGTGGGGATGGACACCATCCCTGCGGAATGGAAAGCAGGCAATCCAACTTAGTGAGCTCGAACGCGCGACCATGGAGACTCTATCTTTGGCGGGGGAGAATCAGTAAGTGGAATACCGGAGTGAACGGCAAGAGATGCGGGTTGCTTGCTTACTCAGTGGCATCCACAACTGGATTTTCTCATTGGTGAGCTAATAAGTGGAAGCGTTTAGGAAACGAAACGGCGTCTTTTTGGCCTCACACTAGATATTCTTCTAGATTGGATTTGAATAGAATCTCAATTCGTCCAATTTATCCATCGGTAGCTGCCCGAGAGAGCTCAGTTCAATCGGTGGTCTGTCTTCTAATACGAATATTCTCAACCCACCTTTTTGAGAAGCCTTTTTGTCTGGCATCGTGGTTTGGTTTAGAAAACCTTGTGCTTTTGCCATCAAGCAGATTTCGAAGAGGGGAGGTTACCACTGGGATAAATGCACTTGGACTCTCACTGCCTCTAGGAAATTTACCATCTCCTCCCTTTGGGAACATTTGAGATCACACTATCCTGTTATCACTTGGTCTAAAGTGGTATGGTTCTCAGGGCACATTCCTAGGTGTAGTGTGATCTCATGGTTGGCCATTCAAAATAGATTATCTACAGAGGATAGACTTGTCATGTTTGGCATGAAATCTACGTCCATTTGTAGTTTGTGTATGGGTGTAGAATCACATAATCATCTTTTCTTTGAGTGCCCCATAGCTACGCTAATTAGGGGAATGCTGTCCCCTAAGACTCCTCATATGGTTGGTTTGACCTCTTGACAACAATGGGTAAGTAAGTTGTCCACTTTAAGAGGTAAATCCCTAGCAGTCACAATTGCCAAACTTGTTTTTACAGTTTATGTGCACCAAGTATGGATTGAGAGGAATTATAGAAAGTTTCAAACCACTAGCTGCCGTCCTGGAGTGGTTGCTACCAAAATTTCAAATGAGGTTAGAAGCAGATTGTTGTCCTTAAAATCCAAGGGACCTTCTCAGTTACTCTCTATGTGGAACATTTACTTATGATGAGTCTTTACTAGTCTGGATTCTACTCACATCTTTTCATTTGCAGGACACAAATCAAGGGGTATACAGCTTCATAGGTATACTCCTTGATCCCTCAAGCTTTCATACCCAGCTGATCAATGCTTGCTGCCAAATCATTCAGAGCGACAACATGCACAGATGATCAATGCTTGCTGCCACACTCACTATCAGCCACTCATCAGGCTTCTATTACTGCTAAGAAGAACTATTATTTACTTCTATTATTCAGGTAGTTAATTTAATCCTTGTTGGATGATGGAGTGAAATACGGTTTATGAGTGTCCTTACCATATTGTTTGTTGACCTAGTGAGTTGTATGCTAGAGCCCCAACATTCCTTGAGAGAGGAGGGAATAATTAGTGGGGGAGTCAAGTGAGGTTCAGTGGAGGGAGTAAGAGGTTTCACAGCTTCTTAATTTGTTTGAGAGTGGGAGGTGTGAGGTATCAAAGAAGTAGAGGTTGAAGTGGTAATGGTTGAAGTAACATTTTGAAACTATAGCCACTGACTTATTTTGCTGCTGCTCTTACTGATTCTGTTACTGTTTTAACATAGTTATATTGTTCTGCTATGCTAAGCACATTGCTGTTATGCTGTCTTCGTTCGGCAGTCCAGTAGTGTTACAATTTTGTCATTGTTGGAGGTACACTTGGGCGTTTGGAAGCTCATGAATTAGGTGGTTTTCTGCTGTATTTAATGTATACAAGGTGCTGTTCTGTTTTCTGGTTTCTGTTATTGTTCAAACATGTTTCTTGTTCTGTTTTGTAAACATTGGAGTATGTATTTTATGCCTAACCATCTGGGGCTGTCGTTGGGATCTCCCTTCACAGAGGGGGACGTCCTCTGTAATATATTCTCTCCAAGCCTACTGCCCTTTTTAGAGAAGAAAGTGCAGCAATATCCATCTCTGGTCAGAGTAGTACTGCTAGTTGTATTGTCCATCTGCTGCTATGTTGCTGCTGCTGTTGCGGTGCTGTGTCGCAGCATCTACTGCTGCTGTTTTGTTAATATACCGTGAGGGGATACTGCTGTCTGGACATGGGTACTGCTACGGCTTGACTCATCACATGGTTGTAGCTCATTTTCACTCATTTGCGATCACAAATGGGCTGTTATGCCACGATTGTTGTCCTGTTATTGTGCTACTGCTGTTCTTTGTGTTGGAATCCTTTAAGGTGGAAAGTAAGTTGCAAGGAAGGTGTAATCAAAGGTTTCAAAGGGGGATACGTATCTGCTATTACTCCTATGTCAAGTTCTTTTGAGAATTGTATGTTGTAAGGTTGTTTTAAACCATGAGGTGCCTTAAGGCTTCCTTTTGAAGATTGGAGTTCTATGGAGTTAGTTACCCGTATTGTTGGTTCATTATTATGTGGAATCTTTTGTCAATTGTTTTCTCTTCCTCTATTTAGATGAACAGGAAACAATTGAATCACTCTCTCTAGTCAATGTAGCCGATTGGCATAGGCTCTCTCAATTTGTTTTCTTTGTTGTTTTCTTTTGTTTTTTTTCTGTTCCTCCTGGGGTATGCCCCTTGTAGGCTGTATATTTGGTTAGCCTTTTTTATTTTCAAGCTGTTTTACCCAAAAAAAAAAAAAAAAAGATTCACCAGCTTGTGCTTAAGACTATCAATCCTTCTTCTTATGTGATTAGTGTAAACCAGCTCAATCTGATCTGGAGGGAAGGGGATGTTCGATGCTTCGGTTGCTCCTCCTAGGCAGGTTGTAGGCCTCGAAATCGCTTCTTTAGGTGTCAATGACTGAGATGACCCTTAGGCCTATCAACGTCTAAGCCCATAGTAAACATATGATGAGCCCAAACAAGAAATCCAAGAACACCTATATTGATCATGGCATAAACCATGCCTAAATACCCGAAGACCAATTTTCCGGAAAAAGTCGAAACGATATGACTTATGATACCGAATCCAGGCAGAATGAGAATATACACCTCTGGATGACCGAAGAACCAAAAGAGATGCTGGTATAATCTGGCGTCTCCTCCTCCAGCGGGATCAAAAAAGGTTGTATTAAAGTTTCGATGGGTTAATAACATGGTAATTGCCCCTGCTAGTACCGGAAGTGATAATAAAAGTAGGAATGCTGTCACTAGAACAGACCACACAAATAAGGGTAATCTACACATACTCATTCCAGGTCCACGCATGTTGAAGATAGTTGTTATAAAATTGATAGAACCTAAAATGGATGAAACACCAGATAGATGAAGACTAAAAATGGTTAAATCAACTACTCCCCCAGAATGGCTGGTAATACCACTTAAGGGCGGATAGACTATCCACCCAGTGCCGCTACCCACTACTTAGGCTGAGCTTAATAGGAGCAAGAGACTTGGTGGCAACAACCAGAATGAAATATTATTTAATCGTGGAAATGCCATGTCAGGCGCACCTATCAGAATCGGAATAGACCAATTACCAGATCCACCTATCATAGCCTGCATAACCATAAAAAAGATCATTAAAAAAGCGTGAGCTGTTATTAAAACATTATAAAGTTGATGATTCCCACCAAGAATTTGATCGCCGGGTCGTGCTAATTCCATACGAATCAGTATTGAGAAGCATGTGCCCATCACTCTAGCAATGGCACCAAAGATGAAATACAGAGTCCCTATATCCTTGTGGTTAGTGGAGAACAGCCATCAGACCAGATTTGTCGTAAATTAAGATTATTTCGTTTCCTTCCTTATCAAAGAGGGGCCCCTTAGGCAGCGGGGCTTATTTATTTAAAAAGGGGGAAAGAAAGGGGGGATGGGATAGCTCCTACTAGCTCTCCCCCCCCCCCCCCCCCCCCCCCCCCCCGAAGAACCGCACATGCGAGTTCCCCCGCATACGGCTCAAGTGGCGAGTTCCTTCGCGCTTGGTAAGCGCTTCGCTGTAGCCAAGCTTCGACCGTGACTGCTCGACTTTTGCAAGTTCTTATCTCGACAAAATCTCTTTAAAGTCTCCTCTATCTCAGAGTTTATTCTAAAATAGAATAATCCACCAATACCCCTGCAATGGTTTGAGTTATATAGTGCCATCCAGGTTTGGAACCCACTCTTTAGAAGTTCATATGCACACATGCATGTGTCATCACCTCATTGGTCGGAGGTCCAAGGGGTCCATAGAATCAAAATATTATTCTTTTTCTATTTCGATTCTTAGTTGTTCTGAGAAGAGAGAAAGAGTAGAAACAAAGGGTACACTCTCTAGAATCTTTCCTCGGGGCTGTTCACTTTCACTTGGTTGCCCGGTGTCTTGAAACCTCTTTTCTTTCGGGGGCAGGAGTGGAAAGGTCTGAGAGAGCGCTTCTCAAAAGAATCGTGTGGCGCGGTGAAAGGTTTCCCGTTGGGGTTTCCGGCCCTCCTCGTATTCACCTACTTGTGGAAGAGGGGAGGTGAGTTGATACTCAACTCTCTCTCTCTCTCGCCTTTCTTCAGCTTGTTCCTGTTCGTTTATTCGGGACGGGGCAGGCAGCCCACATAGATGAAGAGAAGAGAGGGGGGATTCCTTGATATTAAGGTGTCAAGGCGGTCGAAGAAGACCAAAAGTGGAAGCAACCGAGGCTTTGGTGATTCAGTTGACTCCTTGCTGCCAGTCTGTGCTTGCTGTCATGCTGGCAAAAGCAGGGGTTTCGGTCGGTTTTACCTACTATTGATTTGAACCAATGACTCTCACCGTATGAAAGTGATACTCTAACTGCTGAGTCAAGTAGGTCAAGCTGAGTCAAGTCAGAAAAAATAGAGCCCTATAAAAGAAAGCCGCGTAACCAAAGTTCCCCTTACTATACAAGGGGGTGGAGTGCTAAGAAAGTGAAAGCGTTATCACTATACGAAATGAAGCAGTAGCTAGCACGCTAAGCTAAGATCAACCACTTGGAGAACGCGGAGCCTTTCTTTCTTAGTCGTCTTTCTTAATAAGTTAAGTGGATTCCAATTCATGCGGTCGTTCTCTGCTGCATTGGTGTTTTCACTCCCCACTCTTGACCATAACAAAATGTTTCCACTATATATCTCAGGAGTAATCAAAGGAAGTACGGCGGGTTCAAGTAGGAAATAATGTACTAAGAAGTAGGGCATACAACAATGGATCAATTAATTCAACAAGATCCCTTCGGATCAGACCAGGATGAATGGGATTGGTTTGACATCTCGCTCAGATATAAGACTCCCGCCGCCGACAGATGTCCCATGCCACGTTTCGTGAATAGCTATGCCCGAGAATGAATGAATTATGATATAGCGCCGAATAAGCCACTGCTTTATTCCCGACTCGAAATCCATAAAGGACTTTAAGGGAGAGAGAATGGGGGGTGAGGGGAACTGCTCAGAAATGTCTTAGTTGGTTGAGGGGTGATCGGATTGGTCAGTCAAAAAATAGGAAAAAAAAAAGGTGTGTCTAGTCTAGTGTAGCGAATGTTACTTTCTCAATCTATACTTTCTCTTCTTTCTCTCTCTTGACTAATGCTCCAGCTTCCCTCACTCAAAAGATCAGCCGTTGTGACGCAGGTGTATCGAGGTAGGCCGTGGATTGAATAGAGAAACACGGGCTCGTATTTGACAGATTTCGAGCAACCCCCAACCTTCTATAAGGCCACTACTCTCTCTTCCGGCTTTAAATGACCTGACCACTTTCATGCTTCGAATGAGAAGTTGCGCTTTCGATCTTGTTCTCAGCTCCGCATCTGGTCCTTTAGGCGAGGCTCTTTACTTTACAGGGTGGTTCCCTTTCCCTTTACGGTTCAGGAATTCGTGGTTGGCTTACTTTTGTTTGTTTGGTTACAGTTCATGCCCACTCGTCATGAACCCCCGCTCGCCCCGACGCTGAGTCCTAACTCTTCCTGTAGAAACCTCCTTCAACTGATTCAAGTGATTCAGTCAGTAGGAAAGTCAGATGCCTCTCTTGCAGTCCAAAACATTTCCTTTGAATGGATGCGGTTCTCCCCATTTTTTGTTGCGAAATATCACCTTTTGGAAATCTCAAATAAAGCGAAGTGGGAATATAGGTTTTTTTGAAGACCTCTCCCTTCTCCATTATTCTAATCTTTGAATTAGGTAGGACACTCGTCCTACTTCTAAGGATAGATAGAAAAGGTGGGACAGGGTTTCACTATCTCTTTTCTTTCCGAGTTTACTTGACTTCTTCTTTTTTTTCTTTATGCTGTTCGGAAAGACCAGTAAGTGGTTTTGGCATATCTTATGCAATCGATTGATTCTATCAGGTCCATTCTTTGGTAGTGCATAGGCTCCGGCTTCTTCCTCTAGCCGAGCCACTACTTGCGTGTGTGTAATTCATGGCAGCTTTTTATTATGGAGCTATTCTCTTTCTTGGATTTTCTTATAGGAGAAAGCGGTAAGTTAGTGCTGTTCTAAGGAAGTGGTAGCTGTTCCAGTACACAAAGAAGGTGGGTTGGGGCTTAGGAGGTATTTGATGTTGGAAATTTATGGAATTTCGGGTGAATGAAACCGGGACTTTGGAGGGTCTCCCGAGGCAACCGGTCCCGGGTTCGTTGAACCTGGACGCACCACAATCAATAGACGTATTGATTGTGGAAATTCGTAACCTTCCTCATCATGGTGAATGATCCCGTAACCTCCCTATCAATGGTTGAATTCATTGGCTGAATTCAAATCAATAATGAATGATAGCATTCATGTTCAAGGAGTTACTCAGCCCTCCTCCACCTATAAAAGGGAGGCTCACGTTTTTGACAAAGCACAAAAAACTTAGAGCACTCAAATACCATTCTGGAAAATTCGTTCTTGAGAGAGAGAGGCAGGCAGTAGTCAGTTCGCCAAGGCGGTCGACGGCGGTGTTCCGGCGGCTTGCG
This sequence comes from Rhododendron simsii, assembly GCA_014282245.1. Lineage (NCBI taxonomy): Eukaryota > Viridiplantae > Streptophyta > Magnoliopsida > Ericales > Ericaceae > Rhododendron > Rhododendron simsii. Next base: position 25,764,711 of record CM024954.1, read on the forward strand.
GTTTAGCCGAGCCAACCCTGGGAGAAAGGCGCCGACGCAACCTGCAACACCCACGGTAGGCGGCGAACATTTCTTAAGGAGACCGTGGTACCACACGGGACTCGGTTTGATGTTCAAATTCAGTTTGTATCTCGACTGTTGTAATTCTGTTTTGCATTCTGTTTTTTGCTTTGATTATGTAATTGTTGCATTATGAATGAAACTGTTTTCTGGATTCTCTATGTATGCCGAAAGTTTTTCCAACATTTGAACTCACGCTTGTTGCTTAAATATAGAAAGGGCTTGGCATTTCTATATTTGTGGGGGTTTCACATCACATTAGTCATTCCATTCCTTCGGGATAACCTAAAAGGTGCAGGCCCACTTAAGAATAGATGGGGTACTTTCTGATTTGAAAATAGGGTTATATTACGATGTATACGATGGGATATATAAGAAGAATAAGACAGGTTCTTCACTTGAGCCTATTCTGTTTGATTGATCTTGCCATTTTTTTCTGGTTGGTAGGTTTGTCTTTCTCTGGATCCTGCTGAGGTGAAAGACATGAGACATACATAAAAAATCGTTTAGATCCGGACCGGGCTCTCGAAAGCTCATGTGACCGGAGGTGGAAAGATATAGGCTGGAAAAGCAAGTTAATAATCACCGCAGGCCCTTATGCCCCGAGTGCTCAGCTTCGCCCAAGAAATGGAACTCGCTTCCGGGTCACTGTGCGAAGAGAGGTCTCTCTTGTAACAGGAGTGAAGAATGACCCAACCCGGCCACAAGAAGACAGGCAGAGTGGTGGGGCAATGGTACCAGACGTTAAGGAGAGAGAAGTGAGTTGGTCTAGATGAGAGTGCAGGCGAGTCTCATCTGTGATAGTCTAACCTGGATTAAGGATCTAGTTCCCTTCCTAGTCTAGGTTAGGGTTCCAAACCTGCCCTATCCTTTAAAGCCCCAGAGCTCGAGGTCTACTTATACCTAGATACATACAGCTTGCCTTATCACCATTTCAGAGCCAAGCCTCCTTTTCTGATAGAGGGGAGTGATAAAGACATCGATTTTTTCGGATCGCCTAATTCAATAACTTAAAAATAGGTGGAGTTCACCTTTGAAGCAGAGTTAAGTGTTGCAACAGGGGGCTTGTTCAGCGAACGGGAAGCAAAGTCTCCATACTAACAGGGAAGGCTTCGCTGCTATCCAGAAGATCCCCTTACTCTATACGGGTGCTAGCACTTTACTAATATAATATCAAGTAAAGGCTCTTCTTCTGTTCTACGAATCTAACTAATCTATACTACTACTAACTATAGTCAGACTAGGTCTTCTAGAGTGAACTACCATAGTCAAGTTTCTATATTTTGTGCTACTAGAACCACAAGCCGCACTATACTTGACTGAACCTCCTTACGCCGGTTCTAATAAAGCAATAAGAGAGGACTGACGTGTCAGCTTCGAGGGCGCCTTTTCCTTAAGCATTTCTTTCTCCATCTAAGGTCAGGGAACAACCTGAGCGAAAACCCGTTTTCTTACCAATTAGAAGAAAGAAGGAGCCGTTCGTCCAGGGAAACGAAGTAAGCTTTGGTGAGCGAGAAGCAGCCAGGTATAGGAGAAGGGGCGGTTGGCTTAGTAAAGATAGTAAGAAGTTCCACTTGGTGAACAGTGCCTCGGCTCGGTTGAGTAATTAATATAGCTCGGCTCGCAGCGGACTTGTTCTAGTGGAAAGACTTCTCTCTCTGGAAAAAAACATAAGATTTGTTCGCTAGAGCTCATCACTGAAGAATGGTGGCTTGACTTTTTGGAATTAGAGAAGAGCTTCTTCACGTGGGCAGCGTACGTACAAGGCTGTTCGGACCCCCTCCCTCTTGTATGAGGTGCGTTGCCATCGTCTCTTTCTCCTTTTCCAGGTTACGCGGCATAGATTCGTCGATTGATGAATCGGATCTTGAGCTCGCTGTCCCGCCGACGAACCAGTGACGAAGTAGAAAGGGAAGGCAATAGAAAGAGGTCTCCCTCTGTTTGTCTTCTTCTCGCCACAAAAGAGAGGAGGTACTACGGTCAATGAACTATTGATTTGAAAGCGTAATCCGGGCTAATATGTCATAGCGGTCATCTGCGGCAAAGGTTTCTATAATTGTGGAAAAGGAGGGAAAGGGCTGAAATCTCCATATCTGATCCAGGTGCAGATCGACCCTTACCTTAGCAGTGATAGAGATAGCATAGCTGTAGACGGGGGTGGGGGCGGGGCCAGAGATGGATTCTATATAATAACGGAATCGCTTTCATTGATTGCTTGCGACAGCTTATCAATGCTCATTAGCGGTGAAGTCCCTTAAACCAGAAGTTTCGAAAGCTTTTGACTAGGCCTACGTAGAGAAATTGACTTTACATACTGATATCGCATACCGAAGGGAAGGCCTAATTGCACCACTCCTCCTTACCTTCCACCTGCCGTCCCCCTCCTCTTTGCTTTGCTAGCATCCTTTGATAAGCAAGTTGAATGAGCCTTCAAAAAGAGGGGCCTGTTTGAGAGACTTTTGGCAGCCAATACGCATCAGAGCCCCCAAACAAGCCTTTCAGACTAATCAAGATGGCCTTTACATAGGCTTTCTGGGGATTTGCTTGTCATGCTTGTTTTAGCTTCGCTAGCTTTCCTTTTCAACTCAGAAGCACTTAGCCTTTCCAATAGTGTAAAGTGATCCAGCTGATGCTATAGTTCCAGCTCAAGCACCTATTTCCAGCAAGGTACCTTCATTCAATTCAAATATCAGATAGTGATTGCGCCAATTCTTTCATTAAAGAAAGATTAGCGCTTGCTAATTAGTTGAGTGTCATACTCAATCAATTAGGGATAGACTCTATCTCTTCTATACGACAGGCTAGTCCCCTATGTTAACTAGTAGAGCTCTTGAAGGGGAGAAGTCTAACACACAGAGTATTGAAGCTTATCTATTACATGAGTCCCACCCGAAGCCCCGACCTTACGCATCACTTTGATTGCTTCCGCCTACCCCACCCGCTCACGACCATCCTTAAGAGTTTGTGCTCGACTGGCCAATCAAGTAAATCAACCGAAGAACCGGACTGACGATAGTTCAACCAAATCTATCATTTGTCAGCTATATGAGATAACCTTTTCTCATTTTTAAAGTGCTTGTTAGGTCTAAAAAGAAATTCACTGATTTCACAGCTATATGAAATGAACTTTTTCACTTTGCATCTCCGTCGTATGAAGGGAAATCCCAATCACAGAATTGTCATCTATATGCGCATGCAAAATGAAACTTTAGATCGTAGGCTTATGAAGGAAATTGATGTTTAATGAAAAATCCCAGGAGAATCTGGTAGAACAGCTGGGAATAGATTTCCTAGCCCGGGGAAGGGAAAGAAAGAATAGAATACTCCTTACCATCCTTTCCAAAAGCCGAGCCCTTAATTGATTGAGTCAAAGGCGTGTATATCGCGCTTATCTTGAACCCTTTTGAGCTGAACAACGCTTACCCTTACCCCCTTGCTTTCTATCGATATGGGCCAGCCAAGGTGAAATCAAAGTCAGAAAGCGCCCTTGACTAGCTAGCAGCGCTTTCGGGGCCATAACTACCGGGCAACCCGTGGAGATCCTAGAAAGAATAAGCAAATCAAGATTCTTGGTGTATTTGGTGAAAAGAGCGATCCTAGTATTGACCAGGCCGGCTTCTCCTTTTCTGTCATGAAGAGGAAGAACAAGAGTCTGGTTGTGCTTAGGGACGACTTCCCCTACCACTGTGAAATAGCGCCCTCTTCTCTTAGTGTAGTAAGCTGGCGGGCTTCTCCCAAGAGAATGCCTTCACTCCACCCCCCATCAGACGCCTATGGAGAACTAAGCTACTATGACAGATGCCCCTCTTACTGGAAGGTATTGTTTGTATGTCATTCTCTGTTTTGCTTGCACATAAGGATCTGTTCTTACCTAGGGAGAAGCCATGGCTTCCAGGGTTGGATTACTCTAAGTTCTGCCCGCTCCATCGATATCCTTGACACGATCGTGACTCTTGCTTCACCCTCTCGGTGGTCGAAGATCAGTGGCTACGACATTCATGATCAGAATCGACTGCAGCTGCGTTGTTACCGGTTACTTGTGTAACTGCTATTGGTAGTGGTAATGTAACCACAGTATGGTTCAACCAGTTTGACCTAGGAGAATCAGACTTTCAATCTAGAGATCTTGAATGAGAGGCGTTAGCAGTTTCAATAGGGGATAGTACTATAGATAGGGGCAAAGGCTGCACTCTCTAGGCAACTTCCCCATCTTAGAGAAGGGATCAGGGAACAGATGGACTTTCTTTTCCTAGAACTTATACCAGGGGTGTTAGGAGGGAGAAGGAAGAAAAAGCAACTTTCAGAGAGGAAGTATGCGGCAGTGCTCTCGCATCGGTTGAAGCGGCTGTAAGAGCAGTACGGACTAGTTGTATGTACCGGTTAGCTGTCAATCGATGAAGAGAGCATACTTTCTAAACTTCTTACAGGAAGTAGTACCTATCCTAATGAGGATAGAGAAACTCGCGTTCAAAGCCTTAAGAGGGGCCTTTAAAAGAAGAGAAAGCAGAAACTCATAAAGTGATGATCGCAAACTGATGTGGTTTCATCGCTCATCGATAATTAACTGCCAACAGAAGATTATACTCCAATTACAACAATAGAGTTAGAGCAGGGATTGCCCTCTAACAGAGGGAGGGCGTAGTGATAGAATACAGTCTTATACGTCCTATCTTGATATAAACCTAGAGGAGATACAAGACAATGTTAGAAAACAACAGACAATTAGAAGAAAATCTTCTAGTATAAGAAAGCGAACTACTAGGATAGCAACTCAAACCTAGCTACAAAGCTACAGGCAAAGAGCTAGCTCGATATAATGGGTTCTAATTCAATCCGTCGTCCTTTAACCCTAGTTCTACGTCTAGTTACCTTTAGTTACAAAGAGTAGTAGTTCCTTACTTTCTCCATTAGGTTGTGTTTAGTATATTTATACTTCCAATATAAGAACGAGGCCAGGCAGTTACGGACTTAGGGGCTCTGCTGCCTTCAAGGGGCAGCACCCCCTACCCACACCTCAAAACTGCGTCGTTTTGAGGCCACTGATGGTCCCCCTTTTTGATTTCCTTTGTCCTGTTTGGTACTCTATAAATCGGGCAACTGTTGCAAGTTCAAATGTGAAAAAACGCCATTATAACCGTGAAAAGGGAATAGTAGATATTATAGCAATTCTTTTTTATACTATTATTTTTTACTTCTCTTTCCTAATTTCTCTTATATTATTTAATAATCTCAATAAAGTAAGTGTTCAAATTTTCAATCTGTTTGAATCGGTGCAAAAATCTTATTTTTCTCATCATTTTATCATAAAGAGTCGTAATTATTTTTTGACTTTAAAGCTTTCCTATTAGAAAACTAAGATAACTGTAGAACTAAACAAAAGTTAAAAGATTTAGATACTAAAATGAAAGCCTTATAATAAAAAATTAATTACAACCTTTTAGGATAGAATGATCAGAAAAATAAGATTTTTGCACCTGTTCAAACAGATTGAAAATTGGAACACTTAATCTTTTAACTATTTTTAATATATAAAAGTCTTTAAAAAATAGTTAAAAGAATAAGTGTTCCAAATTTCAATCCGTTTGAACTGGTGCGAAGATCTTAATTAACTGATTATTTTATCCCAAAAGGTCGTAATTAATTTTTGATTCTAAAGCCTTTCTGTTAGAGCCCTAAGATAAATGTAGAATCAAATATAGTTTAAGATTAAGATAAAATAAAAGCCTTATAATCAAAAATTAATTACAACCCTTTAGGTAGAATAAAATGATCAGTAAAATAAAATATTTGCACCGATTCAAACGGATTGAAAATTGAATAACTATTTTTTTAATATATAAAACTTTTTGGGATCCGGGCATTAAATGCACACTATTTCCAAAACATGCCATAAAAATTTGGCCAAACAATGTAAGTTATTTACGAAGATACCATTGATTTGTATGTGAAAGGTGGAGAAATCTGGACCGTTGGATTTGTTTGTATGGATAGATAAAATTTATGTCAGGGAGAAATCTGAACCATTGAGAAAGAATATTCTTAAACACCCTTGTGTTTTATTAGATAGATTCCCTTTTCACAGTTTTAATGACGTTTTTTCACAATATTTTTTTTCAACCGAACCCCATCATCCCAATATTATTAACAAACCCAACCCAAGTAAACACAATACAATAAGAAAGGAACACAGTACAATAAGAAGCGTTTTTCACATTTGAACTTGTAGCAGTTGCCCTATTTATAGAATACCAAACAGGACAAAGGAGAGCAAAAGGGGGGGGACCATCAGTGGCCTCAAAACTACGCAGTTTTGAGGTGTGGGTAGGGGCTACTGCCCCTTGAAGGCAGCAGAGCCCCCAAGTCCGGCAGTTACCAGGGGACTCAGGCAGGCCACTTGTGTACTTACCCTTTTTGAAACTATACATATTGATACTAGGAAATACACCATTAGGACAAAGGGTGCCACTTCCAATCTCAAGGGCTCACGGGCAGGCTTTGTCACTTGTCAGCTGGGCTCAATCCTTCAAAGGCTCCGATCCGAACGATCAATTACTAATCGATAGGAATGCACGGGCTCCTCCTAGTATAGACTCCTCTGAAATCATGGTATTGGACTTACGAAAGGTAAGACTTATTCCCTGCTATTGAACTCTAACAAAACTCTTCACAATGCTTAACGCCCTTATGTTCATTCTTTCTTTTCTTCTCATGTTTCCCAGCTCCTTTGCGGAAAAAGGTCTCCTCACAAGTAACTGCTTCAAAATAGAGTCCAGAAAGGGATCTCTATTGAACAACACACTAGAGGTAACAGTGACTCCTTCCAAACTAGCAACAACTACTGATGTGGAGACGTCAGAACATGGAAGTAGAGACCGCATCTCAGCACAAAGACAAATCACCAGCGTCTGGGCGTGAGGTATCTTCTATTCCAGACATTCCAAACATGAAGGGTACTGAACCTGAGAATTCTGCTCGGCTGGCTGTTTGCGAAATTCCTTCTGAAGATAAGAGATCAGATGCTTTGTTCTATCCTTCGACAAAAGTGGTAAGTGGAAGGGATCTTCATTTCGTGCTAAAGGTAGTTAATCCGACGAGTCAATTCTCAATGCGATGCTACTATCTGTTCGACAATCCTACTTTCGATGTCAACTTCTAGAGAGAGAAAGGGGGATATCCTTGAACACACCCACCATATTTTCTTTTCAATTCCTTCAATCTGTTTCAATCGGAGGATTAGGAGAAATCAAGGAGCTCATCCGTTCAACTGCTAGAGGTAATCGAATGCACTCGGAGTATCTCTCGGATTATACCAGATTTAGAGGTAATCACAGCTCTATTTGATAAAACTATGTCAATCGGGTATATTTCCACCCAATGTCACATTCGTAAGTGTTCGAGTGCTTCCAAGACACATTAACACTCGATGTGGTGTTGCTCTTCTCCAAATAGAAATGGGTTTACTCTGATTTGAGAAATCAGGTCTAATCGAAACTCAAGCTCTGCAAAAGTGGCCATGGATCAGATATTAATCGACTAAGCCTTCAATTAGATCCTTGTCTTCTTCCACTATTGCCGTCCATGGATGATCGTGAAGTTGGGTCTAATTGATTTGGGTTTTTTTTTGGGTAAATAATTGATTGATTTGGGTTTCTTCCTGTTCTTGGCTAGTTCAAGCAAGGGGGGGAGGTCCATGCATTTGCTAAATCTTTCGTTTATTTTGGAGACCTCGGCTTTGCTTCTCGGTTTCCAAAATCAGCTACGGAGATCTTAACAAGTCGTCTAGATGGGTACCAATTCTTCAACAAGTGGGTTTCGATACCCATCAACGAAGGGGTTTCGTTACCCATCATCACCAGAGGTGGGTCGCCGGTCGATTCACTTCATACCCACCATCGGAGTCAAAGCCCAAATGGTTCTAAACCATGGGTATCAAGGTCTGCTCATCTCAACTCCCGATCTCATTCCGTTCCGCTAAGGTGCAATGGTGGCATGGAGGTGGGTTCGTCCATGGTCGGATCTCTGCTCCTCACACGGAGATGGGTTCGTCCATGGTCGGAGGTGGGTTCGTATGGGTATTTCCTAGAGGCATACTGTTATTGTCGTCCTAGGTCAATTTATACTCTATTTTAGATTGGGCAAATTGATAATCAGATATGGGAGAAGTCATATTTCTGGTCGTTAGTCTCAAAGTGGTAATCGTATGTGGAGGCTTTCCACCATGGTTCTGTTCAGTTAGTAGAACTGGTGCCAGAATTTGGCTTCCAATTAGGTTTTGGAAAGAAATCTAGATTCGGATGCTATGTTTCTGTGTTTACTGGTTTTGAATGTTAATTTGTGGTTTTACAAAATCTATTGCTGGTATTGGGCAGTTGAGCTAGCTCCTGGTGGCATGTGCTAGTGCGAGGGACGCGCAACTATGCCCAGTTTCCTCATGCCAGTTTAGTTCAAGCTGGTTTTGAAATGTCTTTGACGTATATCCAACTTGAGAAACTCGAATGGTTCCTTAGACTTGTAGATCATTTTGAGAACCTCGATGGGTAGTCATCTGTTGAACTGAGATCGGGTTATCTTTTGGATTTAATTGACATCCCCGGTGTGTTGCCGGATGATGGGTAATTGCAGTAGATTAGTAATTGTAGTAGGATCAAAGGTTGTTTTTGCCCAATTCTGGGGCTAAGGTGTTAGCATTGTTGCTAGGCTTGTTTATAACCCAAGTTTCTTTGCTTCTCTGGGCTGTTGTTCTAGTGTAGTAGGGCTGTGATTGTGCCCGTCCTTATTAGATTAGTGGTGATTCACTGATTGAGCGGGAAGGTTTGGTTCCTTCTGCAGTCTTGTGTACCTCAGTTTGTGACCAGATGATTCAATGGTTTTGCACTGTTGATGGGTTGCTAGATGATTCGAAGGTAATGCTCTGTTAATGGCGGTCAGATTTGAGGCCCTTGTTCTGTCTCTCTTTTATGTTATAGGTAGCATTGTGTACTTGGTCGAGGGAGTATTAGACCGGTTGGATTAGGCGTGGTGTGGAAGGTACTTGGGGAGGTAGCCATGTCGGATGTCGTCATCTCTGAATCAAGCCTCTCTTGATGCCCGGTCCTCTGCAGTTTTGTTCCTTAGAAGTGGGTGCTATGCTTGATGCACCTATACTTTTAAAAGTTTCTTGCATTATTATTAACTTATTGGCCAAACGGGGTACGTAGGCAACTTATTGGCCAAAACTCAGAGCTGATTCCTAAACTTGATATGGATTCCAGGCATACACTGGTTCAGTCTCCATCTCTTGATTCATCCCTGGATAGTATTGCCCTCCTTCAGGGTCCTGAGTCTCCACCTAATTTTCTGCAAAATCTGACACGGATGCTAGATAATTCGTGCCTTAGTGAAGGAGTTCACCCCGTAATACAATCCAACCCAAACACCCCCCTTACATTACAACTAGCAGGCAATAATATATTATTAAGGCAGAAAAGTAATATAGAAGTAGCTCATGTAAATCTATTCATTCCTGACAATTCGCCTAGCAACAAGGGAAAATCTAGTCATGCCTGGACCATAATTAGGTTTTGCCTACCTTAATCATTACATCAAAATTACCACTGGACTCCCACTAGTTCTATCATCACAAAACATCACTGGACCATGCCACCTGCCAGGTTTTATCATCGCTAAATATTGTTGGACCGCCTGCCAGGTTTTATCACCACAAAATATCTCTGAACAACCCGCTAGGTTTTATCATCGTGAACGTCACTGACCAACCGTCAGGTTTTATCATCGTGAAACGTCACTAACCAACCGTCAGGTTTTATCATCACAAAACATCTCCGGACTACCCGCTAGGTTTTATCATCGTGAAACGTCATTGACCAACCATCAGGTTTTATCATCACAAAACATCTCTGGACTATCCACTGGACTCTCGCCAGTTTCAATTCATCACTGAGCTTACTTTGCCAGTTTCAAATCATCACATCCAACTCATCACATCTCAAAATCCTGCTTGCAAGCAAATCTAAAAATAAACTGTCCAAATTTATCCATTACTTAGCACCGTCTAAGTGAACTCTATTCGCATATCACCCCATGTCTCTAGGATCCAATCTAGCATATCAATCACAAATCGGAGCAGCATACAAATAATCACAATGATAATTGAAATAAATAATAAGCGTAGAAATCATGTAACTTTTTATGAATGAGCCGTTGCTCTTAATCTTGTATGGCCAATAAGTTAATAATAATGCAAGAAACTTTTAAAAGTTTTTATAAAATGGGGTACGTAGGCAGCTCCGCGAGCGTGACCAGCATTGCTATTTGCATGCATTTTGGTTTCCGTTTAAAGACGTTGGAGCAATGGATTGGGATGCCTATTCTTTAAACGTCACTCATACTAATGATTGGTGTTTGAGTTCTGTTAAAGAGGGACTATTATAGACACCCCAATTCGGACCTCGAAGGTTCTTTAAAATCCCCGACGATGAAATAAAGGAAACGATACGTTCGAGAGCTTAAATATGGACCCCCATAGCCCAGAAAGCCCAAAAAGGCCCAAAAGCCAGCCGAAGTCCATAACTGGACCTGGAACACTGCATGGGAGACTACTAAACTGTACGGTGTAGTAAATTTTACTGCACCGCACGTGGTTCTGAGGTATATCGCAAGGTGTTTCTAGAAAAAGTTTTGACTGGCTCAAAAAGTTGTCGCAAGTCTTGAGAAAGTTACTCTGACATTCTCTTGACATTCTTTTTCTCTTTCTACAAAAATTTCATTGTTCTTCTCCTCCAAAGCTTAGTACACTACTAGCTTTGGAACTCCACCACTCGAAAGCTCTAAACCTATAATCATCCTTCTCCATCCAAGCTCAAAGCCAAAGGTTTAAAGCAAGTTTCCTTGGGCTAAGCTCAGTCTTAGCCTTGAGGGGAGCTTTCTGTAGTCACACTTAACTTGTTTGTGCTAAGTGCTGGCTTAAAAACCATTTTCAGAAGCAAATGGCGAATCTTACAAGGGCGTGGAGAAGTCGGGATTCTCCATAGCTGATGGAACGGTCTCCATGGTGGAAGGGCTAGGTTGCAAAGCCATTGATTCCAACGAACTTAGAAGGAAGCAGAAGAACTCCACAGATCTCACAATTAGCCCTGAAACCCAATCGATGCTACCAGTAAACCCCTCAATCTCGTCCCAACTAGGGTTTGAAGCTCACAGCCCCAAATCAAGTCCTGCTCCGAAGCTTCAACAAGCCCTCTTTGAAGAGAACTTGATACTGGAAGCCGAAGAATGAGCGAATCATATACAAGGCAAATCAACTCTGTTCACAAGAAATATTAATTCCAAGAGCATTTGAGCAATAAAAGTTATATAAAAGTTTTAGCCTTCTGCCTTTTGAAAAAACCTCATTACCCTCTGACATGTAGGGCAATTTAGGCGATTTCTGACAAGGGAAATGTCTTGATCTCTCCCATGGCAGACGGCTCCATTTCCTTCGTGGAAGGATTGGGATGCAAGGCCCACGATTCCAACGAGGTAAGAAGGAAGCAGAAACTCTCATCCCAACATCAAGAAAGTTCAGTTCTCATAGAGCGTCAAACCCCTCTTTCACCTACTCCCAAATCGGCTAAGAACCCTAGCCCCTCTCGCAAACTCCAGCAAGCACTTTTTGAAGAAGGCTTGATACTGGAGGCCGAGGAACGAGCACGCACTGCTCATGGCACAACAAATCCCTCATGTTCTGGGCGTGGTGTCCGCAGTCCATTGACAGAGGCGGCTGAAGAGCAGGGCCATCATATTCAGGGCGATGGGTACCATACCGGTGATTCTAGCTTGGGACCTTCCCTAGGAAACGCAAAGGTACAATTATCGAACTCTAGGTCTCAGATCTTGTTCAATGCAAGAGGTGATCCCTATGAGAAGGGCGACCCCAATCTAGGTTACAAAATGGCAGATGTTCAGCCCCGTCGTCCTCATCTAGAGTCGGATTCTTCACAGAGCCGTCCGGCTTATGGAAACATCTCCAATCCAAACCAAAAATCCTCCTATCGAGGTCCCTCTGGAGGTTCTCAAACTCACCAGCTCAACCCACAAATGAATAATGGTCAAGTTAAGACTAAACCAAGGAACTGGGCCTCTCTACTTCAGTCTCAGAGCCCTTCTCTGGACATGAAGCTCGACTATTTTCCTGATCTTCAGAGAGGTAAGGAGGCTGTGGTTGAACTTGACATAGAAATGACTGATATAGGAAAATGGAATCGATATTTGATAGGTCATTTTCTGGATGGTAATATGGCTTATCCATTGGTTGTGTCTACTGCCCGGAACCAATGGAAGGATCTGTTTGTGGCTGTAAAGCCTAATGTGGCAGGATTTTATCTTTTTGAATTCAAAGATGAACAGGCTAAGATGACGGTACTTGAAGGCGGACCTTACTTTTTTTCTCAGAAATACCTTGTCCTCAAGGATTGGCATAGGATGATGAAACCTGCTCGTGAGCAACCTTCCAAAATCCCTGCTTGGGTTAAAATCCATGATCTACCCTTTGAACTCAGGAATCAAGACTGTTTAAGCCGAATAGCAAGCACAATTGGGAGGCCCATGCATGTTGACCAAGCAACCGCTAAGACGGCCAAACAGCCTGGCCTTCTCTATACTAAGTCCACAAGGGCCAGGATTTGCATAGAGATTAGTGCCGAACAGGAACTTCCTGATGAGATCACGGTGTTGGTGGAAGGAGAGTCGGTTACTGTCCCTATTGAGTACCAAGTTCTTCCTCCCATTTGTAAACTTTGTCATGTGTTTGGACACTCCTCTGAGCGATGTATTAAAAAACCTCCTTCTCCTCCCACAACCACAATTCAAGTTGGGTTACAACCGGACAATGGTACGCAAATGCCATTATTGGAACAGACAACAAGGAGCCCTATGCAACAGCAACTGGATTCTCTAAGGGCAGCCCTCCCTTACCCCAGAAGCAGCAAGCTACCACCTCAGTTAACTCTTTGGCTGAGGCAGAATCTGAAGAAGAACTACTAGAGGTACTAACAGGAGTGGTCAGAAGCTGCCATGAAGTCTCACAGCTGCCTCATAAATTGGAAGTCATGGGATGCAGAGCAGATGCATCTCGCTCAGCTGATCCAGGGGGTGGGGTGGTCAATCCCAAACCACTTGATCCCCATGGCTCAGTGATGCGGGATAAAGCCCCAGAAGAAGATCTTAAGGGGAACTTTCAAAAGGTCATAACCAAATCAGCTCAACGACGGATGAAGAAACTTGAACGGGAGCAACTTCTGAGTTCCCAATCTAGAGGAAGGAATTAACTCATCCATACTCTTTTGTCAGGGCAGTATGCTTACTCTCTCTACTTTCTGCCATTTTACAATTCGTTCTGTTTGAATACTTGTTTTATGTCTATGCACCCTCTCAATTTTGGTTTTTGGAATATCGGGGGTCTCAATGATCCAATCAAACAAAAAGAGGTTAAGTGTTTTGTAAATAAGAACAAGCTTTCAATTGTGGGTTTATTAGAACATAAAAAAAAGGAGGATAAAGCATCTAGAGTGATAAAATATGTCTGTCCTCAATGGAATTTTGTGAACAATTATCCCCAAGCACCTACAGGCAGGATATTTGTGTGTTGGGATCCTCAAGTTGCTCAAATTCAGATTATTGACCAATCTGACCAATTTATACATTGTGAGGTGCAATCTAAATGTGGTGACCCCCCCTTTTTTGCAACCTTTGTGTATGGGGAGAACAATTATCTGCTTAGGCAAACTCTGTGGTCTAGACTGCACCATCTGAGCACTACATCTCCCTGGATAGTGCTTGGGGATTTTAATGTCATACGGTTTCCCAGGGAGAAGGTTGGGGGAACTGTTTCTTGGCCTCATTATATGGATGACTTTAATCGTTGTTTGTATCAATTGGGGCTTGATGATCTTAAGTACACTGGTTGTTTTTTCACCTGGGCCAACAAACAGGACCCTACACATTTTGTTAGTACAAAACTGGATCGAGTGTTAGTCAATGAGAATTGGATGAAGGTGTATAATTCTTCCTATGCCCATTTCCCTACTCCTGGGATATCCGATCACTCTCCTGCCATTACTTCTATTCTTCCACGTCCTAGGAAATCGAATAAACCGTTTAAGTTTTTTGATTTCCTAGCAGATCACCTCAGTTCTTGGATGTAGTTCAGAAAGTTTGGATGAGAGTGATTATTGGGAATCCCATGTTTTGTGTCTGTGAGAAGCTCAAACTATTGCAAGGTGAGTTCAAACTTATCAATTCTAGAGATTTTAGTGATGTATCTGCTAGAATTGTTGACCTTAGACAGCATCTGGATACCTTGCAGCATGCTCTGAGCTCCCATAATCCTAATCCTTCCTTAGTTAACCAGGAAAGAGCAGCTTATAAACAGCTCCTCACAATGGTTAGGGCCGAGGAAAGTCTGGCTAAACAAAAGTCTAGAATTCAATGGTTGAAGTTGGGCGATCAGTGTACTTCTTATTTCTTCAAATCTGTAACTAATGCAAGAAATAGAAACAAAATAACCAGTCTGGTCTTGGAGGATGGATCCCACACACATGATATTGAGGTCATAAAGTCCAATTTTGTCAGCTATTACACTAACTTGCTAGGTCCTGTCCATCTTGATGCTTATCAAGGACGTAACAGAATTCAGCAATTAGTAAACAAAAGACTAACTGATACCCAAAAGTTGGCAATGATTGTGGAGGTCTCTGATCAGGAGATTAAGGACACATTTTGGTCCCCAAACCCTAGTAAAGCTCCTGGTCCGGATGGCTACAATGCTGGTTTTTAAAAAAAATCTTGGCCTATCATAGGCCATGAGGTTACTGCAGCTGTCAAGACCTTTTTCCGGTCCGGTAAACTACTCAGGAAGGCCAACTCTACCATGGTAGCTCTTGTTCCAAAGATCCCTAACCCATCCAAAGTAGGGGATTTTAGACCTATCTCATGTTGTAACACTGTTTACAAATGCATTGCTAGAATAATTTCCAAAAGACTCCAGGTGGTCCTCCTTGTGCTAGTTGATCCTGCCCAGTCGGGGTTTGTTAAAGGGAGGAGAATTGCTGACAACATCTTCCTTACCCAAGAACTAATGCGAGGGTATCATAAATCATCATCATCACCAAGGTGTGTGATGAAAGTAGACATTAGGAAAGCCTATGATAATGTCAGATGGGAATTTCTTTGGGATGTTCTGTCCTCTATGAATTTCCATCCAACAATGATCAAATGGCTTCAAGCTTGTGTTACCACTGCTAACTACACCCTAAGCTTGAATGGGGAGGCCACTGGGTACATTATGGGGCAAAAAGGACTAAGGCAAGGAGATCCTCTGTCTTCATACCTCTTCGCCCTTGTTATGGAAATTCTCACCTGTCTACTTAGAGAGAAATCCATGTTACCTGACTTTCATTTCCATTGGAGGTGTGGGAATACTAAGATCATCAACCTCTGCTTTGCAGACGACCTTATGATCTTTTGCAAGGGTGAGCTGTCCTCAATCACCCTTATTCAAGAAGCCCTCACCGAGTTCCAAGCTTTGTCGGGTCTCTCCCCAAACCCCGAGAAAAGCAGCATTTATTTCTCTGGGGTCAACATTACCACTAGATTAGCCATTCTGGACATCTTAAGATTCCATGAGGGCACCCTTCCAGTCAGGTATCTGGGTGTACCCCTCCTCTCCACTAAGCTCAAGGCTTCGGATTGCCATCGTTTAGTGGAGAGCATGATTGCTAGGACTAAGACTTGGACTAATAGGGATCTAACATATGCTGGTAGGGTTCAACTAATTAGGAATGTGCTTTTCTCCATTCAAACATATTGGTCGTCCTTGTTTATCCCTCCCAAAAAGGTAATCAAGGAAATTGAGTCAATACTTCGGGCTTTTCTTTGGTCTGGCCCTGACTTAAAGAAAACAGGTGCTAAAGTTTCCTGGGAGCATCTGTGCTCTCCCAAAGAGGAGGGGGGTCTTGGTTTCAAATCTCTACAAATTTGGAATAGGGCAGCCATTGCAAAACACATTTGGTTTCTAATCTCTGGGGGAGAACAATCCATGTGGTGTCAGTGGGTCAAATCATATTTAATAAGAGGTAGGAGTTTCTGGAAACTGAAAATACCGGGAGACTGTGCTTGGGGTTGGAGGAAGCTTTTGAATCTCAGGCCCTTGGTTAACTCATATGTTCTTTGTATACTAGGTAATGGGAATTCCACTTCCTTGTGGCATGACAATTGGCATCCTCTAGGCCCTTTAATGGATAGATTTGGTTCTAGAATGGTGTATGACTCAGGCATTCCTCAAGATGCCCTTGTCTCACACATAATAGAAGGTTCTAATTGGGCGTTTCCCATCACCCAAACATTGGAACTAAATGAGGTGAGAAACACTTTGCCACCTTTAATTCAGTCCAGGTTGAATGGGCCAGACCAAATAAATTGGACTCTTACTTCCAATGGTCAGTTCACAATTGCATCCTTATGGAACAAATTGAGAAATCCCTTTCCTAAGGTTCTATGGCATAAGGTAGTGTGGTTCTCTGCGCACGTATCTAAATGCAGCTTTGTCACTTGGCTTGCTATTCAGAATAGGCTAGCCACTGCTGATAGACTCGTGTCATTTGGGTTGAATGTTCCTCCACAATGTGGTTTGTGTCATGGGAATGAAAGTCACGACCACCTCTTATTTAATTGCCCATTTACCAACCAGGTGTGGAATACCATTCAGGCCAAACTCCATGTTACATGGCCTGCTCGATCTTGGGCAGATTGGGTAACTCTGTTATCAAAGTTTAAAGGCAAAACTCTCAAAAGTGTACTCTCTAGACTGGGATTTACAATAACTGTCTATCACATTTGGATTGAGAGAAACTTGAGGAAATTCCAAAATTAGTCCTGTACTTGGGAAATAGTTGTTCAAAAAATTTGCAACATGGTACGAGGAAGGCTTTTGTCACTTTCTAATCTCCCTCATTCACAAGCAGAGTTAATTGTAAATGAGTGGAATAATATTGCGCCCTAATTTACCCAAAAAATATTGCGCCCTAAATTACTTTGCTAGTTGTTGCTACTAATTGGCAATGTGATTCTACTGGGAAGTTTGTGCACAGTTTTGGTATTCTTGCAGGTTGCTACAAAGTTCTGAAGAGTCGTTGAGGGCTCAAGTAAATTGTGCAAGGAGGATCCAGCAAATTGTAAAAAACACAAGGACGGTTGTCCAACAAGGTAGGCAAGAGGGCCATAGGGAGGGCTAACTTCTAGTACTTCTATTTACCAGGTATATATCGTATTCTTTGGTAGTTCTCTTGAAGATGCTATGTGATCCCCTCTTTATAGTGTACCCGGTGAGGTGTGAGCTAGTGCCTCATCATTTCTTTGAGAGAGAAGGTAATATGTAGCGGGGGCATATGGTGAGATTTAGGGAGGGAGTTTGTAAAACCTTGTCCTAGCACAAAAAGAAAAGAGTGGGAGCTGTGAGCTTATCAAGGGAGTAGTAGGTGAGAACATAGTGCTAGGTCAACATTATTGATCATTTCTAATTACTGCTCATGCTTGTTGCTCAGAGTATTGTGGTAACTAGTCAATTCCATTCTTGGATTTAGCTTATGCTTGTTGCTCAAAGTATTGTGGTAACTAGTCAATTCCATTCTTGGGCAATTTAAATGTTTCATTGTTTTGCTGTTGCTACAACTTTTGAGTTGTAGATGTAGTGTATCTCACTACTCTGGTATTATACTTGCTGCTGCTGTCCGATGAATAGCAATTAGAGACTGCTGTTTTGCTGCTGTTATGTTCTGTCCGCTGTTCTGTTCTGTACGCTGCTGTTCTGTTCTGTTCGGTGAACAGTTAGAGGCTGTTGTTCATCTGTTCTGTACGCTGCTATTTTACTCTCAGTTGCTGCTAGTTCTGCCTTTGTTCGGTTTACTGCATTGTGATGTGCTTAGCTTTTGCAACACTGTTAGCGCTACTGGCTGTAAAAGTCCACTTCCTTAATTGTAATTGCATGATATGGTCTTAGCCGACTGTTGCCGCTACTATAATGACTGTGTTCTTTCACAGCTAATAACTATGTTATGGAGATGCTAACTCTGAAAGTTCTATCGATTCTTGATGGGTTCAATATGTTGTATAAGCCTAACCAACAAGGGCTGTTGTTGGGATCTCCCTTCGCAGAGGGGGATGTCCTCTGCATGGTATATAGCTACTGGTGTTCTGCTATAGCTTTTATTTTTGTCACAGGATGGTGTATCCGGAGGCTGTAATTTGCTGTTTCCAATGGATACTGCTGTGTTCAGTTGGGTACAATCCCACAGCTCTCTGTTTGTTCTAGTGTTGTTTTGTGAAGACCAAATCTAGGATCGAGGCAGTCAAATGCTGTCATCTACGGCTGCACACAGCTGAAATATGGGGGTTGATATCCAAGATCATGCCACCATTCCACCGCTCATGTGGAGTTCAAGTTCAACCTAAGTGCTCAAAGGAATTTGGAAAATCCAGTATTACTTCCAGCCGCCTCAAGTGCTGTTATGTGTGAAGTGTGCAGCTATTTCGGAGCAGCAGTTTGCTGCAGTCATCGCCATTGCTATCAACTGCTATTTTATTGCAGCATCGTGAGGTTGTTAGATCACTCCATGGATTGGAATTTTCATTACCGTTCCCTTGTAATTCACGACCCTTTTGCCATGGTTTGTTCGTCATCTTGTAGATGGATTACAAACCATGGATTGGTCACTTTATTTACCCTAGCTCATTGTAGCCCTTTGGCTTTATAATATGCACTTTTCCTTTTCTTTCTTTTGTTTCTTTCCTCCTGGGGTATGCCCCTTGTAGGCTGTACATTCGGTTATCCTCTTTTCTATTTCAAGCTGGTTTACCCAAAAAAAAAAGAAGTTATAAGCAAGTAATGGCGAAACTGGCGATTTCCGACAAGCAGCATGGAGAATAACTAATCTCGATGGCCGACGGTACTCTTTCCATGCCCGAGGGTCTGGGTCTCAAGGCCATAGACTCAAATGAACTTCGTCGAAAGCATCATCTCCTAAATCCACAGGAAAATTCCCATATACACTCTCCTCAGTTGGAAAACCCTAGAACCCCTATTCTATTCAAGATTGACGATCCGAACATGCTCATCTCAAATGAATCCAATCTTCGATTCATTAGTGGAGGTACAGATCCCACATCAACGTGAACTTCAACATCAACTCGGTTTGGGGCTCACAGCCCTAAATCGTCAAAAAACCCTAGCCCTTCTCGGAAGCTCCAGCAAGTGTTCATGGCGGAAAGCTTGAAACTGGAAGCAGAGGAGAGGCTTCATCACCTGCACGGCAGTTCATACCAATTTGAGCGACAGTTTGAAAAGGTACAAAATTCAGGCTATAATCCTAAAATACTATTCAATGCTCGTGGAAACCTTTATGTGGAAGAGGATCCAAATATGGGATATCCACTAGAGGACACTAAACCTAGGAATACCCCTCCCATCTTGCTCAACAAATTGTTGCTGACTGCTTAGTCCCCGAACTGGGGCTGGATTCCAAGTCCCCCTCTCATAAACCTCCACTAAGTGCAGGTCTTGCTCGGCCACAGTCTGCACCTACTCTACATCACCAATTCAATTCTAACATCCATACCAAGCCTCCTCTAGTTCACCAACCCAATCCCAAACCCAATACCAATCAAAACAAGCCTAAACCAAAAAACTGGGCTTCTCTCCTGCAATCCCAAAGTCCATCATTGGATATGAAACTTGAACATTTCCCTGACCTACAGAAAGGTAAGGAAGCTCTAGTTGAAATAGATGTGGAATTGACTGAGGTAGGAAAATGGAATAGTTATCTGGTAGGTCATTTCCTGGATGGAAAGATGGCTTATCCCTTCCTTGTTTCCACAGCTAGAAATCAATGGAAAGATCTATTCGTGACTGTCAAACCAGACATTTCTGGATTTTACTTATTCGAATTCAAAGATGAGCAAGCTAAGCTACAGATCTGAGAAGGGGGTCCCTATTTCTTTTCCCTAAAATACTTGGTTCTTAAGGACTGGCATAGAATGATGAAACCACTCCAAGACCAACCTACCGAAATCCCTGCAAGGGTAAAATTTCATGATCTGCCTCTTGAACTGTGGAACACAGAATGTCTTAGCAGGGTTGCGAGCACAGTGGGTAGACCAATCCATGTTGATCAAACAACTGCAAAGTCATCCAAACAACCTGGGCTTCTACACACCAAGTCCACCAAAGCTAGGATTTGTATTGAGATAAGTGCATATTAGGAACTACCTGATGAAGTAACTGTCAATGTTCAGGGGGAGACAGTTGTGGTGCCCATCGAATACCAAGTTCTCCCTCCCATGTGTTCTTCTTGCCATGTTTTTGGGCATTCTACCTCCAAATGTATCAAGCACACGGTTATTGTTCCTCCTCCTCTTCCCAAAGAGCAAGAATGGAGGATTGTGAATCATGGAAAACAGAAGGCGATCGACCAGCCCTCTCCTCACAAGAATGCCCATACCCCTCAGAATATTCCTTCTCCTATCCTGTCATTAGCTCCACTTCCTGATCCTTCTATCCAGGAGGAAGATGCTGAGGATTATGAAACAGAACTTTTGGAAGTGCTGGAAGGTGTGGTCTGTTCTGTGCTTCAAGGAACCTCTAATTCCGATAAGATCACCACTCCTCCTACCAGCACTAATAGCAAGCAGGCAGAGATCACAGTTCAATAACAGTTTAACAAGGCAGCAAACAAGGTTGCAAAGGCACCAATGATTGATACCAGAAGCAGTTCAAACCAGCAAAATACAATTGGTGCAGATAAAAAGGAGGAACCACCTGGTTTACTTCCTCATGCCACCTTTGATGTTAAGTTGAAGTTGGGAGGCTCCAATAAGGCTGCTCATAATGGCAAAAATAGGAGTCACTCCAAAGGCTCCTCAATAAACAAAAGGAAGTAACTTTCTCTCCTCTTTTTGTCCACAAGTATTTAAATAATGCTCAACTTGTGCATAACTCTTACTTTCATTAGTTGTAGCTAATTGTGGTAGAAATTTTTGTGTAGAATCAAATGGATAGCACACCGCTACTTTTTGGCTTTTGGAATATGAGAGGTTTCAATGACCCTCTTAAGCAAAAGGAGATCAAAAAATGGGTTCATAATAATAAATTGTCTCTTATTGGGCTCATTGAGCATAAACTCAAAGAACATAAGGCCACTAGGATTGTTAATCTCGTCCTACCTCATTGGAGTTTTATTAGCAATGATGTTCATTCCCTATGGGGAGAATTTTGGTTTGTTGGGATCCCACTGTTTTTAATGTCCAGCTTCTCTCTCAATCGAACCAATTCATACACTGTGATGTGCATTCTAGTGATGGCAAGTACTCCTTTGTAGCTACTTTTGTATATGGAGCTAATTGCCACCTTGAGAGACAAACACTCTGGTCTGATTTGCAAACTTTGGCTCTTGCTTCCCCCTGGGTAGTCCTTGGTGACCTTAATGCTATTAGGTCAACATCTGAGAAAGTAGGAGGAGATAAGCACTGGCTCCCATGGATGGATGATCTTAATGTCTGCCTTCAATCTGTAGAATTAGTTGACCTCAGATACTCTGGTTGCCATTTTACTTGGTCCAATAAGCAAGTTGGGGTTTCCCACATTAGCTCCAAATTGGACAGAGTGCTGGTCAATGAGAGTTGGATTAAGACTCTCTGCTGGTCCAATGCACATTTCCTTAACCCTGGACCCTCTGATCACTCCCCAACATGTATATCACTTGCCCCCTCCACCCCTCCTAAATGTAGGCCTTTTAGATTCTTTAACTTTCTGGCTGATCATCCAAAGTTTATTAACACTGTGCAACATGTTCAGAGGAGAGTAATAATTGGAAAACCCATGTTTGTGTCTGTGAGAAACTGAAGTTTCTACAAAAGGATCTTAAACAATTGAATACCAATGAATTCATCGGCCTATCATCTAGGGTTGCTTCTACAAAGCAACAGTTAGATGATATCCAAAGTGCCCTGGGTTCAAACCCTAGTGATACAGCTAATCAAGCTTTTGAGAAGAAATTGTGTAAACAATACCTTACTCTTGCAAGAGCTGAGGAGAGCTTTGCAAGGCAAAAATCTAGAATTCAATGGCTGAAACTGGGGGACCAATGTACCTCATTTTTCTTCAAATCAATCAGTAATTCTAGGAATAGAAATAGGATTACTAGCTTGGTTTTGGAAGATGGTATTGTCACCCAGAATATTAAACAGATCAAATCTTCTTTTATCAATTTTTATTCCAAGTTACTAGGTTCCCCTCATCAAAGCAGTTATGATGGCACATCTAGAGTCCAGCAGCTCATCACAAAGAAATTGTCTGAGTCTCAAAAACTTGATATGGTTTTGGAAGTATCTGACAAAGAAGTTAAGGACATTGTTTGGTCTCTTAACCCTCAAAAAGCCCCTGGTCCTGATGGTTATAATGCTGCCTTCTTCCATAAGGCATGGCCTGTGATAGGCCACGAGGTCACCTCTACTGTCAAATCATTTTTCAGATCTGGCCAACTGTTAAAGAAAGCCAATACAACACTGATTGCTCTTGTACCTAAAGTCCCTAATCCCTCAAAGGTTGGAGACTATAGACCAATATCATGTTGCAACCTCATTTATAAGTGTGCTGCCAAGATCCTGGCTAATAGAATAAAGTCTCCTCTCCCTCACTTGATTGATCCAGCACAGTTGGCTTTGTGCAAGGTAGGAGGATTGCAGATAACATATTCCTCACACAGGAATTGATGAGGGGGTACCACAAGCAATCCCCCACCCCTAGGTGTGCTATGAAAGTGGACATAATGAAGGCCTATGATAATGTTAGGTGGGAATTCCTTTAGGATATCCTTGCCTCTATGAACTTTCATCCCCAGATGATTAGGTGGATAAAGGCTTGTGTAACCACTGCCAACTACTCTCTCAGCTTCAATGGGGAGGCCATTGGGTACATTCCTGGTCAAAGGGGTTTGAGGCAGGGAGGCCTCCTTTCCTCATACTTATTTGTTATTGTCATGGAGGTACTTACTTGTATTCTCAAGGAGAGATCCCTACTGCAGGCTTCAACTTCCATTGGAAATGAGGATCCACCAAACTGGTTGATTTGTGTTTTGCAGATGACCTCATGATTTTTTGTAAGGGTTATGTGAGCTCTGTATCACATATTTAGTCCTCTTTGGAAGAATTTGAGTCACTCTCTAGGCTCTCCCCAAGTCCAAACAAGAGCAATATCTTTTTCTCAGGTGTCAATCCAACCACCAAATCTTCAATTTTGAATATACTTGGCTTTCAGGAGGGGTTGTTACCTGTTAGGTATTTGGGTGTCCCTCTCTTGTCCACTAAACTTAAGCATTCTGATTGTAAGATTATGGTGGATAGAATCATTGCAAAAACAAAATCTTGGACTCATAGGTACCTCTCCTATGCTGGGAGAATCCAATTAATTAAATCCATCTTGTTCTCCATGCAGACCTACTGGTCCTTTCTATTCATCCTTCCTAAGAAAGTCGTTAAAGAGGTGGAAGCTACTTTAAGAGCCTTCTTTTGGACTGGACCTGATCTAAAAACCTCTGGAGCCAAGGTCTTTTGGAAGCATCTGTGCTCCCCGGTTAAAGAAGGTGGTCTGGGTTTTAAGTCCTTGGAAATATGGAACAAATCTGCTATTGCTAAGCACATTTGGTACCTTGTGTCTGGAGGTGACCAATCCATGTGGTGCCAATGGGTTAAGTCTTATTTACTTAAAGGTAGGAGTTTTTGGTGTGTCAAGGTCCCCTGTGATCCCTCCTGGGTATGGTGGAAAATTCTATCTCTGAGGCCCCTTGTTCAGCCTTTTATTACGTACAAGCTGGGAGATGGAATGTCTACCTCTTTGTGGTATGACAATTGGCATCCCCTAGGACCCTTGCTCCCAAGGTTTGGCCAGAGAATTGTTTATGATGCTGGAATTAATAAGGAAGCCACTGTCCATGATATAATTCACAACAACCAATGGGCCTTCCCTATCACTCAGACTCTTGAACTCAATGAGGTCAGAGCTCAATTGCATAATGTGGCTTTTAATCCTACTGCTAAGGATTCATGCAAGTGGACACACAACACTTCTGGGAAATTCACTATCTCATCCCTATGGGACAACCTTAGAAGCCACTTTCCCATAGTGGCATGGCATAAAGTTGTGTGGTTTCCTGGGCATATCCCAAGGTGTAGCCTAATCACCTGGATGGCCCTTTTGCATAGGTTAAGCACTGAGGATAGGCTTGTTATGTTCGGCCTCAAATCCTTATCCCAATGCACATTTTGCCATGCTATAGAGAACCATGCCCATGTCTTTTTTGATTGCTCAATGGCCACCCAAATCAGGACCTTATTATCCCCTCAGACCCCCCATATGAATGGTCATCATGCTTGGCAGCCTTGGGTGGACTGCCTTTCTAACTTGAGAGGTAAATCTTTGGCCAACATCATTGCAAAACTGGTGTTCACAGTGTATGTACATCATATTTGGTTGGAAAGGAACCAAAGAAAGTTTCAGAATTCATGTTGTCGTCCTACTGTAGTTGCTCATAAAATCTCCAATGATGTAAGGGCTAGACTTTTGTCCATTACTAATTTACCTAGTGGTTCTGGACAATTAGAAGTACAATGGAACATTGTTTAGTGATTTTTTCACAACATTTACATAGTTTTGTTTTACTTCAATTACCACTTCCAAAATTCATGTTGTTTTGTAGAGTTGAGGACAAAAGCATGACATCCAGTTGAAGGCAATAGCTCCTAAATAGAGAGACTGAATTCTTGGCTGCTAGTACCTCCAGTGCTTCTATAACCAGCTCAGGGCTATTCTCACAAATATTACACTCATGGTGACAAAACAAGGTGTGCAAGGTTGACCTTCTCAGAGTTAGTTGAGCATGGGTTCTATTACTTCTATTTTATCAGGTATCTATCTTATTCTCAAAGCTAATCTTCAAGTGTGCCAGCATATGTGTGTACCAGTGAGTTGTGTGCTTGAGCCCCAATTTCTTGTGAGAGGAGGTAATATCTAGTGGGAGTCAATTTGTAAGGGAGAGGTGAGGGAGTGAGGATCCACCCTATTGCTTCTAGATGTTGGTGTTTTGGCCTCGAGGGAGTAGTAGGTTTAGCAGATAAAGCAATAGGCCTTCTATTTCCTTCTGTTTCCTTGTTGTCCGGTTTCATTGATAATGTTGTGGCATTTCATCTGTTGTTCATATCTACTGTTAGTTGCATCTTGGTACTACTGTTAATTGCAGTTTCCTACTGCTGTTACTGCTAGCCCTGTTGTGCTTGACTGTTCTGTTTGGTTCTATCTGTCCAAAGTAGCATTCTAATTAGTTTTGACCTATCCTTGGGGGGTTGTCCCTTGGAACGTGAATGCCTATCTAGGGGGCTTGTCCCTAGCTGTTGTTTACTCTCAATTCTGTTCTATTGATGCTGTCTGCTGTTTGTTGCTTCATATGGCACTCTGTTGGTTCATTTGGCTCTGCATTGAGCAGTTCTGTGTTTAAGATGTAGCTTTTGCTACTTCTGTAATGGTAGCAATTAGTTGCGGCTGCTATTGGTTCAACAATTTGCATTTGACCAGTCCGGACAGCTTCCAACTACTATCACTTGCTGCCATGTCTGTTATGTATATAATTAGCTTAGCTGCTGCTGTTGTCGAGCCCAACTGCTGCTATGGTTCGGCTAGTTCAGCTACTGATGTTGCTGATGCTGTTTTCTGCTACTGGTCTTTCTGTTGTGGCTTCTTAAGTCATTCCCAAATCAGGGAGTTCAAAAGCTTTCTTGACTATTCTGCTGCTTAAAAGCTTTGCTGTTTTGCTTTTCTGCCGTTACTGCTGTTCCGTGAGGAGCAGTCCCAGGATTGATCAATTGCTGCCAGTTAATGCTGCTTCTGCAGCAATTCTGCTGCTGTCCTAACTGTTTTCTAGCAAACCTACTGCTGCCAATTACTTCTGCTACTGTTGCAACTACGGTCGATGCAGTCTTGTAGTCAAAGCTGCTATGCTGCAGCTATTTTTGCTGTTACTCGTTGCGCTTTGTCAAGAAGGTGGCTATTGGGGCTGCTTTAAAATGCAACAAGTGGATGGAAATTCGTCTGATTCAAGGTTTTCATGGGAATTCTAAACGTTCATGCGTTCATGTGTAATTTTCTCATTGGTTCATAGGAAATTAATTTAGTATAGGCCATCAGCCTATTAGTATTAGTATTTTCGACCTCTTTTGCCCTTGGTTTTCTCCGTCATCTTGTAGTTGGATTAGAAACCCATGGATAGGTCATTTATTTTTCGTCTAGCTTTATGTAGCCACTCGGCATAGGCAACGCCACTTGGCACAGGCAACTCCACTTTTCTCTTATTTCTTTCTTTACTTTTCTTTTTCTCCTGGGGTATGCCCCTTGTAGGTTGTACATTTGGTTGTCCTTTTTTCTATTTCAAGTTGATTTACCCACAAAAAAAAACTCTGTTCACACGCCAATCACTGGAGGTACAACTCTTGATCCCTAAACATCTGTACAATGCTCGGGGGAACCCCTATGTGGAGGGTGATCCTAGCCTCGGGTATAGCCCCAAGTCTCTCAAATCTAGGTATCCCTCCGACCTATTTGCAGGTCTGACTCATCGCACAACACCTACTCTAAGGTTTGACCTCAAACCTATTTCCTCACCACCAATCCATCCAGGAAATGGCCTTCCACCTCTTCTTAAATTCCATTCTTCCGCACCCAAGCACCAACAGTCTAGCAACACAATCCTCCCTCACCAACCCCATCCTCATCAATGTAATTTTAAACCAAGTGAGGGATTTAAACCTAAAGCCACAAACTGGGCCTCAATTCTTTTGTCGCAGGGTACATCTATGGACACAAAACTCGAATATTTTCCAGACCTTCAGCGAGATAAGGAAGCTTAGGTGGAAATTGCTATAGAATTGACTGAATAGTGGTTTGATCGATTCCACAGCCGTGGGTCCCTTTCAACCTTAGAGAAGACACAAGGGCTCGTCGGTACAGTGGGTCGCAAGAACTACTTGCTCGTGGGCTTAAGGGCACTAGAAACCACCGGCGAGGGCAATGCTCGTCAGCTTCTGTGGAGTTCAAAACCCCGACATTTCTCTGGTGGTACGGCGGGTCAAATCGGAGGGTTCAGATCAGAGCTCTGCATCTGCCAGTGGTTCAGATCAGTTCTTTTCCAGCCGGAAAGAAGGCTTAGACTGCTTCATCTTCTCAGACGATGGGTGAAGAAAGTTTCAGCTTCGATCGGTGGTCGGAGGAACACAGGGTGGCCGGTCTGCATTTGTCAGACACTTATTGGCAGATAGATCGAAAGCTTACAAGGACGGCGTCGGAGCTGTGAGTTCCGGGGTCCTACCAGATATCCCATCCCAAATGCTGCTGGCTATTATTCCAATACGAAGCAGCTTGTTAATTTGCAGAAATATCATTTGGGTACCAACAGTACTCAGTCTCAATTCCGGAGGCTGCGGCTGAAGTTAATGGACTTAGGAGCATATATTCCATGTGCGAACTCAATGATTACAAAAATTTGTGCTTAATGGTATCAAACATTAACTGGTTGTGGTTTTTGCAAACCCGTGAGCTAGTTAGGTTATCTGATTTAATGTCAAAGTTGTTGCTGGACTGTTGGGCCAGTGTACTGGTACTTGAGGTTACTAGGCTAATTGAGGTTATCTGATTCAACTTGCTGCAAACACCAGCCTAGGTGTTGCAAACACCTTGACATGAGTGGGTGAAGTCGTGAGATCTCCTTTCTCTTGGAAATCAATCTCCAGCTGGGAATCGGTTTGCAGGTGGATTGAGGATAAAAATAAAATAAAAAACATAGATCAAGAGTGAATCCGTTTGGACCACTAGAGAATCGGCTGTTTGGAATAAGATCTGGTGTTTCATGGTTGTGCTACCATCATCTCTGGCGAGATTAGCCAACACAGTACGATAGCAGGTGAAAACTGGTAGTGCGTCAAGCCGCTTTTAGCCAACACAGCGCCGATTGGAGCTTGGATTACCTCTGCATCGGAATCTATGGTGGATTGTGATTGATTTTTGGAAGGGGAATGCATTCTCTCTCTAGGTTTAGAGAGAGAAGCTCTCAACCCCAGGTCTTGGTCTTTTTTCAATATGAACCGCTTTCCCTGAGCGTTAAACAATACCTTTGAATTAGGGTTTGATTTTTGTACCTTTGAAGGACTACGTTGAAACTGGTAAGTGTTTCCATGGAGGTGAGTCACCCGTGCTCTTGCTTCAGCTTCCCTTTTCAGTCCATCCTCGAATAATGCTTGCTGGACTTTCTGTGCAGCATTAGGGTTGTTGAGCAGATTATGGCTATGCGCCCCAAACCCATTAGAAGATGATGGAGGAACCGAGCTGCTAATTGCCGCCTCAGCTTCTACCCTCAACCCCTCTTCGAAAAAGACCTGTTGTAATTTCCGTGCTGGGCTTGTATGGTTGGACGATTTAGGGCTGTGAGCCCCAAATCCATTTGGGGGTGATGAATGCACCGACCTGATTCTGGTAGATTAAGGATCGACATCACCTAATGTTCCCAGTCCTAGGGGGTTTAGAGTAAACGGAATCCCACTTTTAGGGCTTTCCATATGTGGTACCTGTTTTTGCCGTAGCTCATTCGAATCCAAAGCTTTGATACCCAATCCTTCCGCCATTGAAATTGTACTGTCAGCCATGGATCTCACTATTTCTCCATGGCCATGTCAGAGATCACCCTATTCGCCTCACATGTTAGAGATAGCATCACAAACTTCTCTCTTTTCTACATAGGGCGACTTTATGTTACCCATACATTTGATTCCACCTCCACTAACCCAACAACACAAGACAATGGTTAAATATCTTCTGAATCATTTTCCCCCAATTTCACCCACAAAAACTTTAATCAAAAGACAGGCTTGTGGTTCGGTGGCTAGCGTTTGTACCATATCTTTAATACCTTGGGTTGTGAGTTCTAATCTCACAAAAAACAAAAAGCCGGTCCCGCTAACAAAAACTCCCGGGCATTAGTTTAAGACATTAGTTTAGTAGCAATAAATGGTGTACTTCTACTTTAGCGTGTTTTGTATTTATTATTCTCATTAAAGCTAATTGGTTTTCAGGGTAAAGTGGTAAAGTGGTGACATTTAATACATCATTGGAAATGTTTCAGTAATTTCCAGCATTACGCTTATAGGTATGTTATCCAGTCCCTTCCTCTTTCTTTCGTGATATATAAGATAAGAAAAAGGTGGTGTTTTATGTCACTTTGTATTAGAAAATAGAAGTAATCACAGCTTTATGTTGTTGCCTATTTTGGCCTAAGGAGCAAAATGACTTTTTTTTGGGGTCATTATTCACTTTTTTCTCGGATTTGTTAGTTTTTCATTGATTTTTTTGTGTGAATTATTGCTTCGTAATGATGAGAGAAATTTAAAAAGTAAAAAAATTACGATTGAAACTCAATTTTTGAATAAATTAAGATGAAAAAATTGGCTTATTGGCTTTTTCTTTTTGTCTTTATTCAACAAAATTTGGAGTTCGATTATAATTTTTTACTTTTTAGATTAATTTCATCATACTAACAAACAATAATTCACAAAAAAATTGACGAAAAACAAATGAATGCGAAATTTTTTGAACAAAGACAAAAAAAAAAAAAAAAACGTTAGCCCAAAATAGGACTAATTGGGCAATTAAATTTTATTCAGAAAGAAATTAGTTTGGTTAATACTAATTTTTTTTAATTTTTAGATTCTTCTCATCGAGACTAGCCAATAATCCACAAAAAAATTGGTGCAAAAATCTAAAAAAAAAAGTGGAAAACATTAAATGAAGACCCAAAAATATTTGTTTAGTTATTAAACCAAAACAAGGCCAACCAGCCCAAATATTTGCTTAGTTATTGATCCTCCTTCGTCATGTACCTCACGGAGTCCATTGAATGCTGTTCAAGGCTCCGGTTGCTCCCATTGGTGTTCTAGATTCAAATCTGTAATTGGAATGATGCTATATCCATTTGTAGATGGTTAGGAAACAAATGTATCTCTTGATGTTATTTGTTTTGTCTCCATCTCATTTCCTTGATAGACTATAGTATTATCCTTCATGTAGCCACTTGGCTTAGAGTTACATTTTCCTCAATCGTTGTTTTGTTTTGTTTTGTTTTCCTCTTGGGGTATGCACCTTGTAGGCTGTATATTCGGTTAGCCTCTTTTATTTTCAAGCTGATTTACACAACAAAAAAAAATCTTGGGGGCATTGAGGGTTATGTCCGGTCGTTACCTCCAGGGCCCCAGAATTAATCGTAGTGCGTGCAAATTGACTCAAACATTCGTTTATAACAACAAAAACAACCATTTAAATAAAATCTAGTTTAGCGTACGTGTTTAACATACTCAAAAATATTAGCAGTTAAATAGGGGTATAAGAGGTATGAATTTGAACTGTTCCCATAATAACTACTTATAGTTGAACGTAATTAATAGAGATTTATTGATGACATTGGGACTTATAAAACTCTCCTCATTAACAATAACAAAAACACTGCCCCAGGGGTAGCATTTGCCAAAAAAAAAAATTAAAGCAAAATCAAGGGATTGTCACCACATAATACAATAGTTCAATTATTGAATCTTAATAATTGATCTTATTAGTGTTGAGAAACCAAATCCCCAAAACCCAGTAATGACGCGTATATATTAGACAACAAAAATTGCAAAAAATCCAACAAGGCGGAATTAGGAATATACCACAACTCTTGCCTCACGAACGCTGATAGAATTTGTTCCAACACATCTTGATGTATGCTACAAATACTGTTCGACCATTCCTTACGATCTTCTGCCATATTCCCTTATACATGAATCACGTAACCGTTTGTGAAAACCCTACGTGATCGTTTGTTCTCTCTCACAGCCCACTTTTCTGATCTCTCAAAAAACGTGTCATCGACCTATAGAACAAAGCGGTATATTTATAGGGCTAGGGTAGGAACCTAAGGAGAAATAAATCTGGACTCCTTGTGTAAATAAGACATCTTAATCCGACCAGGATTCTATTTCTTATCACACAAATTACAATTCACCCCACTACAGAATTGTAATTGCACTCCCGTCCTTATCTCAATTGTATTTCGAGCTCCATATTATTAAATACTTATTAATCTCCCCAGGTTAAGATCACAGATACCCGTTGATTAAAATAAATTACTAACAATCTCCCACTAAATCAACATCTTATACCTTGAGACTATCCGCTTAACTTATTCGATATGTCAGATACAAATATTCACCTACAGAATTTGACATAATCGAAACTTATAAGCTTACTCAAGGGTGTATCATCTATCCCTATTGTGACGTGGATTCCATCAATAATTAATAGTTATCATATACATAATATTGCTACCCAACTCATCGAGACTCTTGACCGTATAAAGATCTCACTCTTTAATGAATCAAACGAACGCAGCGAAAAGGGCGACATGGGCGATTTGCACAGGAACCTTGGCGATTCTTACTGTCTCCGTTCTGATTGAGCAGGTGATTCTCATGGCTGATGGCACAATCCTATTAGCTGATGGGCTAGGCTTCAAAGCCCTTGATTCCAACGAGATCACACCCAAGTAGAGGTCAACGATGGATTCCTCAGCTTGCTTTCATCCAAGGTCGTCACAACCAGGGAATCGTTCCAACACTTCATCAAATCTGGGTTCTGAACCATGTAACCCTAACCTTACAAGCTCTGGTCCTCAATCATCTCCACATGGGTTTGGGGCTCATAGCCCTAATTCGTCCAAGAATCCAAGTCCTACTCAGAAACTCCAACAGGTGTTTTTTGAAGAGGGTTTGAAGCTGGAAGCTGAGGCAAGAGAGATTCATGCTAACCCTAAGAACTCAAGCCCTACTGAGCTGGGAAATCCACAGTCAATCATGTCAGAAGCGTCCAACCGACCTTCATCTTCAACAGATCTAGGATTTCTCGGTCCTACACCCCAACAAAACCCTAGCCCCACTCGGACGCAACAACAATCTGTTTTTGAAGAATGATTGATCTTAAAAGCAAAGGAGCGAGCGCACCATGATCTTCATCAACAACAACAACAAGAGGTACCCTCAACCCTTGTTCCAAAAACCCTAATTAATGCCAGAGGCACTCCATACCTAGAAGGAGACCCCAATATGGGCTATGACGAAGCTAATTCCAAACCTAGACGACCATGGTCTCCCAAAGGTCAGCCTCCTCAAGCTCCCAACAAACCCCAACGGGGTCCGAATGGGCTTAAACCCAAGCCTAAAAATTGGGCATCTTTACTGCAATCACAAAGTCCCTTTCTTGAGATGAGACTTAAGTTCCATCCTGATCTTTTTCGAGGGAAAGAAGCCCAGGTAGAAATAGATATTGAACTTACTGATGTTGGGCTGTGGAACAAGTATTTAGTAGGCCATTTCTTAGATGGGAAAATGCCTTACCCTTTGGTGCTCTCCACTGCCAGACATCAATGGAAAGAGTTGTTTGTGGCTATAAGCCAGACGTTGCAGGGTTCTACCTCTTCGAATTTAGAGATGAACAGGCTAAGCAACAAATCTTAGATGGGGGCCCTTATTTCTTTTCACAAAAATATCTAGTCCTTAAAGACTGGCATAGAATGATGAAGCCAGTCAAAGACCAGCTGTCTCATATTCCAGCTTGGGTGAGGTTGCATAACTTACCCCTGGAATTATGGAACCAGGAGTGTTTAAGCAGAGTGGCCAGTACCATTGGCAAACCACTTCATGTGGACCAAGCCACAGCCAAAACTTCAAGACAACCAGGCCTTCTCCAGACTAAGTCAACCAGTGCTAGAGTAAGCATTGAAATTAGTGTTGAGCATGATCTTCCGGAAGATGTGAGAATTACTGTGGAGGGCAATTCAGTTGTGGTCCCTATTGAATATCAGGTATTACCCTCAATATGTAAACAGTGCAAAGTTTTTGGACATTCTAATACCCAATGTTTTAAGAAACCTCCCCCAATTTCTAGTGATCCTAATAAAAAATGGACCAAGGTGGGTAATGGAAAGCAAGAGTATGACCTTACTTTGAGTTCTCCTTATAATACTTCAAGTACCTCACCTACATCAACCAAATGTGCTGCCATTATTCCTCAAGCTGGGATTGCAGAAGCAGAGGATGAGTTGGAAAAGGTGCTTGAACGTATTCCCAATCCCCAGTTATCAGCAATTTCCCACCATCCTACCACTAGCAATGTTGAGCTACTGGAAAACAATGAGGAAGCTGTTAGTAATTCTAAAGAATCGGGCTCATCTCAAAATAGTTTCTTAAAGGAGGAAGAGGGCAACAATAAGGTGACAAATTCCTCAAGTGAGCAGCCCATAGATGTTATCTCTAGTCCTGCTACTCTACTGTCCAGATCAGCAGTCAAGAAAGCTGCTAAAATAGCTGCAAAGCTTAAAGATAAAGAACCTCCTGATATTCTGCTGATGGGAGGCTCCACCAAAGCTGGATAGTTTGGCAAGCAGAAGAGCTCCAAGGGCTCTTTCCACAGTCCAGGGAAGTAACTTTCCTTCCTTATCTTTTGTCCACAATAAGTTATATCAGTTCTACTGCCTTTCACTCTCATCTATACTGATTTATAACTCTGTGGTTACATTTAGAATTGTACTATGAATTGCTCACCTATACTTTTTGGATCTTGGAATGTGAGGGGACTTAATGATTCTCTCAAACAAAGGGAGGCAAAAAATTGGGTCTTTAAGAATAAATTATCCTTAGTTGGACTTCTTGAACATAAAATCAAAGATCCCAAGGTCTCTACAATTGTCAACACTATGTTCCCCAGGTGGAATTTTGTTAGCAATCATTCTTGCTCTCCTGCAGGGAGAATCTTGATTTGTTGGAACCCTTTGGTGTTTAATATACAGGTAATGTTTCAATCTAGTCAGTATATTCAATGCCAAGTACATTCCTGTGATGGACATTATACTTTTGTTGCCACATTTATTTATGGGGCTAACTGTTCCTTAGATTTGCACCAACTGTGGATGGATTTACAACAGCCTAGTGTCATCACCCCTTGGGTGGTATTACGGGATTTTAATGCCATTAGGAATCCTAATGAAAAAGTAGGAGGTGATAGGACTTGGTTACCTTGGATGGAGGAATTCAATGCTTGCCTTCAATCAACTGAATTAGTTGACCTCAGATACTCTGGCTGCCACTTCACTTGGTCTAATAAGCAGCTAGGTGATGAGCACAAAATATTGTTACTTAGAGGACCCAGTATCACATGTTGTTAGCCCTTAATTACTTGTAGTTTACTAGATTATTATCTTTCTGGTTACTTACTTTGAATTATTAATTTTGCAGGAAAAGATGATAATTTTACCTATTTTAGCCGTGGAAAGGAAAGAATTGAAGGACACTACAATTGTTACCATGCACAATAAGGAATTGAATAAGAAGAAAAGGATTCTCTGTTTCTTAAAAGGAATTAGAGTTTGACAAAATAATAAAGTTTTCCTTCTAAATATATTTCGGCTAAGGCAGTAGAGGAAGTAGGGTCCAAAATAAGAGATTTGGTTTTAACCAGAATTGGGAATTTCCTCAGCAATTGGCTGCTATTTAAAGGAGACCGTAGATTACCACGGGGTACTTTTTTCTTTGACACAGTAGCATCACCACTTTGGCAGCAGCTTACGGAAGCCACGCCTTGCTATCACGAGCGACGGCAGAGAAGAAAAAGACGGAGAAAGAATTATTTGTTCTCTTTTCGTAAGCTTTGTTCAATGGAGTTTTATCTTTATTTGATTATGTTTTTGTACTCCATGAGTGGCTAAATTCTTAAACTAGGGTTGAGGATGAAGCCCCATTAATGACTATTATTTATATATTCATGAAATTTGTTTTTACCCGAATATGTGGTTTCAATTATGATTAAATTGTTCTTATTCCAAATCAACTGTTAGGGATAAATTCTGGATATGAGTTCAATCATGTTTTTCTCATGATTTGGAATTGTCTTTAGCATTGAAAGCTGGTTTTTCATCGTTAATTATAAAATTGGATATTTATTGTGATTTGTTAAAAGCGGATACAATTAATGATTTGATTTTATACTTGTGAGCGGAGAGGAACAAACATTAGACTTTTTGATGAACTTTCACGATGATATTTTCCGTGGTAACAGAATTAGCTTTCAGATTATCATGAAGAAATTTTGGGTAAAGTTAATGATCATGGATATATAATGATATGAGTTAATGGGTGTGGATTCCGAAACCTTAGTATTTTCTCCTTTGATTAAAAAGAAGCTTTAATTTTCTCGTTTTGATAATTTAATTCATTGTTTTTACTTTTCGCTTTTAGTTTAAAAACCAATCACAACTTTTGTCAACTAGGTTAGGGTTTAATCAATTTATATTATTTAGTTTTCCTATAAAAATCACAAGTCCCTGTGGGTTCGACCTCGCTCTTGCATTACTATACTTCGGTACGATTCGTGCGCTTGCGAGTACAATAAAATTTCACATCAAGTTTTTGGCGCCGTTGCCGGGGACTTAATATTTTTGCAGGGAAATCTAGAGAATTTGGATTGATTTTTCTCTTCACTAGTTTAGTTAGCATTGAAAACAAAACTGAAAAAAAAAAAAAAAAAAATTCCCGTGAATCTCTGATTAGTAGTGATTGCCTTTTGTCACTAATTATTTTTGTGCTTGCTGTCTCTTTATTAGTCCCACAGTAGAGCTATCTTTTCATTTGTTTTTATCGGCCAAGATTTCCAAGTTGGCTACGAGTGCTTGATTGAAATAACTTTGGGAACCACTGCAATTTCCGTGCACCTACTGTGGTTGGAGTTAGTAGCAACTAATTGAAGGTTAGTAGAATTTACTTTACTGTTATTATTTATTGTTTTCTTATTAACGTGTTGGTGAGTCAGTGTTTAAAAAAAAAAAAAAAGAAGTAGTTCTGTTGCATTTTTCAGTTGTTCCTCTTATCTGTTTTCATTTATAAGTTTATGTTTGGTTGCCGTTTGAAAAATTTAGAATTAATACCTCTTGATCCAGAAATTGAGAGAACCTTTCGACGCAGCTTAAAGATTCAAAGAGTAGAACGTAATCAAATAAAAATGGCGGAACTTGCAGAAGCTACAAAACCTTTAAGGGAATTGTTCTCACCCGTAACCACAAATCCTCCTTGTATTGTGTTACCCACGACAAATGCGACACATTTTGAGCTGAAACATCACGTAATACAACTTCTTCCTCAATTTCATGGGATTGAACGAGAGGATCCATACATGCATGTCAAAGACTTTCTTGAAATTTGTGCTACCTGTAGGTTTCAAAATTTTTCTGAGGAGTCTGTTAAATTGCGTCTTTTTCCCTTTTCACTGAAAGATAAAGCAAAGGCATGGTTAAATTCTCTACCCCCTGGTTCAATCACTTCATGGGACATCCTCGTTAAAAAGTTTCTTTCAAAATTCTTTTCAATGTCTAGAACAACTACTCTAAGGAGGGAGATTACTGATTTTTGTCAAGAAGAACATGAAAAATTTTATGAGAGTTGGGAGAGATTTAAAGATCTTATTTTAAAGTGCCCCCCTCATGGTTTTGAAACATGGAGACTTGTCCAATTTTTCTATAATGGTTTAACTCAGTCTAATCGCAATATGATTGAATCAATGAACGGTGGTGATTTTTTAAATCTTAGGGGTGAGGCAGCTTATGAGTTTCTTGAAAATTTGTCTGAGAGATCACAACAGTGGGATTTTACTTCTCATCGAGACAAACCAACTTCCACACCTAAGAGGGGGGGATTATATGAGGTAAAAGAAGATTCAGATATGAGAGTAAAGTTAGATAATCTTACTCGAAAGGTTGAGGCATTAGTTTTAAGTAAAACTATGGAGTCAGCCAATCAAGTTCAAAGTGAAGTGTGTTCTCTTTGCGGTAATCACATGCACACAACACAAACATGTCCTTCCATTATTGGATACTCTGACAGCTATGTTGAACAAGCGAACGCACTTAATAATTATGGAAAATCATTTGCTAGTCCTTTTTCGGAAACATACAACCAAAATTGGCGAAATCATCCAAACTTTTCATGGCGTCAAAACCAACCTTCTACAAATATAGGTGGGCACCCTTTCCATTCACACAACCAATCTCCCCCAGGTTTTCGTCCTCCTACACAATCATATCCTGCTCAATCTCAGCCTTTTTATGCTCCAACTCCCGTGTCTCAACCGAACTTCCAATCAGTTGCACCACAACAACAGTCATCCTTAGAGGACACTCTTAAAGCATTCATGGCTGAAATGAAAAGTACTACTCACTTGAATACTCAAGCCATCGCTAAACTGGAAAATCAAATGGGTCAATTGGCTAATCAAGTTGCAGAAAGAGAGAAAGGGAAGTTTCCGAGCCAAACTCTAATGAATCCAAAAGGGCAATTTTCTATAGGCAATACCTCTACTCCTTCAAATGAGCAACACCATGTTCAATCAATTATTGCCCTTAGATCTGGAAAAGAAGTTGATAATAAAGTTAGTGTGCCAACAGAGGAATTAGCTGAAGCTGAAAAAGAAGAGAATCATGTTGATCCTACTAAAGTCCAAGAGTCTATTTCTCCACCACTTATAATAGAGCCACCTGTTAGGAACTTTGTCCCTAAAGCTCCTTATCCTCATCGACTAGTAGCTCCTAAGAAAGGTGCACAATTTGGAGACATTCTAGAAGTGTTTAAGCAAGTGCAAATCAACATTCCATTCTTAGACGCCATTCAACAAGTGCCCTCGTACGCTAAATTTTTGAAAGATCTAGTCACTATAAAAAGGAAGACAAATGTTCCAAAGAAGGCGTTTTTAACTGAACAGGTTAGCTCCATTATCCAATGCAAAATTCCAATAAAATATAAAGACCCTGGTTGTCCAACAATTTCTTGCGTTATAGGTAACCATCATATCGATCAGGCTTTGTTAGATTTGGGGGCGAGTGTCAATTTATTGCCTTACTCAGTGTATTCACAATTAGGGTTAGGAGAGTTAAAACCCACAAAAGTAACACTCCAATTAGCTGATAGATCTGTCAAAATTCCTCGAGGAGTCATTGAGGATGTTTTGATTAAGGTTGACAAATTCTATTTTCCTGTGGACTTCATAGTCCTTGACACTCAGCCTGTCCAAAATTCTAGTGGGCAAATTCCTGTTATTTTAGGGCGTCCTTTCTTAGCCACTTCTAACGCTTTAATCAATTGTAGGAATGGCGTGATGAAATTGTCATTTGGTAATATGACTGTCAAGTTAAATATTTTTAATACAAGCAAGCAACCACTAGATGAAGATGAGGTTAGTACAGTTTGTATGATAGACACTTTGGTTGAAAATACTTTTGTTCAGTCAAGTTATGAGGATCCCTTAGAAGCTTGTCTAGCTCATTTTGGGTGTGAATTTGACATAGATGAATCAATTGAGCAGGTTAATGCATTATTAGACGCTGCCCCGTTAATAAGCATCGATGAATGGCATCCAAAAGTGAACCCTCTTTCACTCTCTACATCACAAGCACTTCCATCTATTGTGGAGCCACCTAAGTTAGAACTCAAGCCATTGCCAAACACTCTTAAATACAAATTCCTTGGCCCTTGTGAGTCTTTTCCAGTAATCATAGCCTCTGATTTAAATGATACACAAGAACAAAAAGTGTTGAATGTCCTACAAAAGCACAAGGAAACAATAGGGTGGTCCATAAATGATATCAAGGGAGTTAGTCCTTCATTGGTCATGCATAGAATCCATTTAGAGGAAAATGCTAAGACTTCACGTGAGCCACAAAGGCGTCTAAATCCTGCTATGCAAGAAGTAGTTAGAGCGGAAATTCTTAAGCTTTTAGATGCTGGCGTTATTTATCCAATATCTGATAGCAGTTTGGTGAGTCCTGTTCAAGTTGTTCCTAAGAAATCGGGTGTGACGGTAGTAAAAAATGAAGATAATGAATTAGTTCCCACACGTATTCAAACAGGTTGGCGTGTTTGCATAGACTATAGGAAATTAAATTCCATGACACGAAAAGATCATTTTCCTTTACCATTTATTGACCAAATGTTAGAGAGATTGGCGGGACATGAATATTATTGCTTTCTCGATGGTTATTCCGGTTATAATCAAATTCCCATTGCACCGGAAGACCAAGAAAAGACTACGTTCACATGCCCTTATGGTACTTTTGCCTACCGCCGCATGCCATTTGGACTATGCAATGCACCCGCCACGTTTCAACGATGCATGGTGAGTATTTTTTCTGACATGGTAGAACGGTTTTTGGAAGTGTTTATGGATGATTTTTCAGTTTTTGGATCTTCTTTTGATGAATGCTTACACCATTTGAACCTAGTGTTAGTGCGATGTAAAGAAAAAAATCTTGTGCTTAATTGGGAAAAATGTCACTTTATGGTTAAGCAAGGAATTGTATTAGGGCATATCATCTTGCATAAAGGTATTGAAGTGGATAAAGCTAAAATTGATTTGATATCTAACCTTCCACCCCCACGTACTGTAAAGGAGATTAGATCATTTTTGGGTCATGCGGGCTTTTATAGGAGGTTCATTAAAGACTTTAGTAAAATTGCTAAACCTATGTAATTTGTTGGCCAAAGATGCCCCGTTTGTGTTTAATGAGGAGTGCCTTCATGCTTTTGAGAGATTAAAAAGTGAGTTGACCTCCGCCCCTATAATTCGACCACCTGATTGGAATGTCCCTTTTGAAATTATGTGTGATGCCTCTGATTACGCAGTAGGCGCTGTTTTAGGACAACATGTCGATAAGCTCCCTCATGTAATTTATTATGCTAGTAAGACTTTAAATGATGCACAACTAAACTATTCCACAACAGAAAAGGAGTTACTAGCAGTTGTTTTTGCGCTTGATAAGTTTAGAGCTTATTTATTGGGTTCAAAGGTCTTAGTCTATTCAGATCATGCTGCATTGAAGTATCTGTTGTCTAAAAAAGATGCTAAATCTAGATTAATTCGATGGATTTTGTTACTGCAAGAATTTGATATTGAGATTCGAGATAAAAAAGGCTCCGAGAATGTGGTAGCTGACCATCTGTCTAGATTAATTGTGGAGTTCACCGAGGATTCATTGCCCATTTCTGAAACTTTTCCTGATGAACAATTGATGCATGTGTCTCAATTATCTTCACCTTGGTTTGCGGATATTGTAAATTATCTTGTAACTGGTGCGATACCTTTGCATTGGCCCAAACATGATAAATCTAAATTTTTATCCAAGGTTAAGTACTTCTTTTGGGATGATCCATACTTGTTTAAATATTGCCCAGACCAGATTATTAGAAGGTGCATTCCTGAAAGTGACCAACGAAGTGTCATTTCTTTTTGTCATGATTATGCATGTGGAGGCCATTTTAGTGCTAAAAAGACGGCTGCAAAAATTTTGCAGTGTGGATTTTATTGGCCTTCTATTTTTCAAGATTCGCATGCATACTGTATAGCTTGTGAGCATTGTCAAAAATTAGGTCGTATTACAAGGAGAAATATGATGCCTCTAAACCCAATTCTGATTGTAGAGATATTTGATGTATGGGGCATTGATTTTATGGGTCCATTCCCTAATTCCTTTGGTAATTTATATATTCTTGTCGCTGTTGATTATGTTTCTAAGTGGGTTGAAGCCATTGCATGTAAAACTAATGATCACAAAGTGGTGGTTCAGTTTTTGAAGGATAATGTATTTGCTCGTTTTGGGACACCACGTGCTATTATTAGTGATCGAGGTAAGCATTTTTGCAATCGAGTATTTGAGCATTTAATGCAAAAATATATCATAACGCATAAAGTTGCAACTGCATATCACCCGCAGACCAGTGGTCAAGTTGAGATATCTAATAGGGAGATTAAAAATATACTTGAAAAAACAGTGAACCCTAATAGGAAAGATTGGTCTTTACGCCTTAATGACGCATTGTGGGCTTACCGTACGGCATTTAAAACTCCCATTGGAATGTCTCCTTACCGCCTTGTCTATGGCAAGGCATGTCACTTACCTGTAGAACTAGAACACAAGGCATATTGGGCTACTAAACGACTCAATTTTGATCTTAACAAGGCAGGTGTACGCAGAAAACTTCAACTTCTTGAGCTAGAGGAAATTAGGGATGATGCTTACGACTGTGCCAAATCCTACAAGGACCGCATGAAAAGGGTTCATGATCAAAATATTTTAAGACAATCTTTCACTTCTGGTCAAAAAGTCCTTCTTTATAACTCTCGTCTGCATTTGTTCGCAGGCAAACTCCGTTCTCGATGGTCCGGCCCTTTTATCGTTCGCACTAGCTATCCGCATGGGGCCGTTGAAATTGAGAATCCTAAGGATGGTTCCGTGTCCAAAGTGAACGGGCAGCGATTAAAACCGTTTATAGAATTGAAAAGTCCAGAAGTAGAGGAAATCCTTTTGGAGGATCCTGTTTATCAAGATTGACCATTTAATCTGCCCAACTTTAGTCATCTTTGTATGCTACTCGATTAGAGTAATATTCTATCTTCTTTTATTATTATTACTTTTATTATTTTTTTCAACATTTGTAGGCTTAAAACAAAACAAGCATTCTGACTTCATTTCTTTATTTTTGGTTAGTGCATTGTTTTCTTTTCTTGTGTTTCCATAATTTGTTTTGCAGGTGTCGCACAGTTCAATCTCATCGCGCTTACCAGGTGTATCCTAATCCATCTCTTTTTAAGCATTTGTATTCATGACATTGAGGACACTGTCATATTTAGGTTTGGGGGAGGGTTCACCTATTATTTATATGTTTGTTCTGTGCATAGTCACTATAGTATATCATTTTTGTTACCTTCTAAAAAAAAAGTAAAAATTGAAAATTTTTCAAAAAAAAAAAATTTTTGGATACTTGATTATGATTTCCGACGTGGTTATTGGTTTTCAATTACTACTAGTTCGATTGTTGCCCAAGTTTGAGTCTTGATATGATTTTATTGATAGAGTTAAGCTTGTGAACATAGGCATTGATGAGAGACACTTATTTGGTTCGTATCACCTATGTTTGGATAGCGATTAATCACTCGTATGCATGCCTTTGCACGAGCACCGTCACACTTAGAGTTGGATTTGACCTTGAGTATCGTACATATATTTTTGATGCCTCAGTATGAGTCAGATGTCTTATTAAAATGCATAATGTCCTTTCCCCAAAAAAAGAAAAAAGAAAAAAAATGAATAAAGTGCTTGCTTTTTCGGGCTTTTCACTTAGTAACCGGGCCTCTTGCCTCAGTAAGCAGTGAGTGTTCGCGTCAAACGGTGGAGAGTTCCGTGATTGTCATGTGTGGTTAGCTTGGGTTTGTAGCCTTTTTGACTCGAGTGATTAAGTCCGTTGGGGTGTTCTCTACATCTAGTGCCCTAAAGCCGTTTGGTTTGGGTGTCATTGGCCTAAAACTCGCTACAAGGGTCAATTAGAAAGCTTAAGGGACCAAGGCATTGCACGACCACAAGAAAAAAAATATAGCAAAAAAACAAAAAAAAGAAAAAAATATGAATCAAGGGAGGGGCTATAATTTGATATAGGCATTTTGATGAGTATTGAGGCATTGAAGGTGCGTTTATTGTTTTCGAGGTTAATGAAAATCTTTGTGCGATTTTTCACTTTACACGCATGCTTTGTGATTTCTTTCTATCCAAATATATGTGGGAGGAACAATTTTTGTGCGAATTTGGATTAGAATGTTCACTTGTTTAACTTTGTTAATGGATGAAATATCTTGCCTCTAACTTGTGTTATTCTCACGCTAGTTACTTTGAGAGGCCATAGATTATGTTTTGGAATTCGAATCAAGTGTCATCTTCTTAAGAATTTTGTGGGTATATTCACGGCAAACCCTCACAAGACTATAACTCGTCCACTAGGGCAACTTAGGGGTTTAAAGGCTTGTTGCATGTGCTAATGCAATCGGACTCCTCCGAAAAAGGATTAGTTAGTTCTTTGGTTTCCTTTATTTTATTTTGTTTCTTTTGCTCGAGGACTAGCAAAATGTAGGTTTGGGGGTATTTGATGAGCACAAAATATTGTTACTTAGAGGCCTATCACATGTTGTTAGCCCTTAATTATTGTAGTTTACTAGATTATTATCTTTTGGTTACTTACTTTGAATTATTAATTTTGCAGGAAAAGATGAAATTTTACCTATTTTAGCCGTGGAAAGGAAAGAATTGAAGGACACTACAATTGTTACCATGCCAATAAGGAATTGAATAAGAAGAAAAGGTTCTTTTGTTTCTTAAAAGGAATTACGTTTGACAAAGAATAAAGTTTTCCTTCTAAATATATTTCGACTAAGGCAGTAGAGGAATAGGGTCCAAAATAAGAGATTTGGTTTTTAACCAGAATTGGGAATTTCCTCACAATTGGCTGCTATTTAAAGGAGACCGTAGATTACCATGGGTACTTTTTTTCTTTGACACAGTAGCATCACCACTTTGGCAGCAGCTTACGGAAGCCACGCCTTGCTATCAGAGCGACGGCAAGAAGAAAAGACGGAGAAAGAATTATTTGTTCTTTTTCGTAAGCTTTGTTCAATGGAGTTTTATTTATTTGATTATGTTTTTGTACTCCATGAGTGGCTAAATCTTAAATTAGGGTTGAGAATGAAACCCTATTAATTAACAATTATTATTTATATATTTATGAGATCTGATTTTAGCCGAATATGTGGTTTTATTTTGGTTAAATTGTTCTTACTCCAACTCAATTGTTAGGGATAAATTCTGAATATAAGGTCAATCATGTTTTTCTCATCATTTGGAATTGTCTTTAGCATTGCCTTTTGGTTTTTCATTGTTAACTATAAAATTGGATATTTATTGTGATTTGTTAGAAGCAGAAACATTTAATGATTTGGTTTTAGACTTGCGAGTGGATAGGAACATACATTAGACTTTTCAATGAATTTTCACAATGATATTTTCCATTATAACAGAATTAGCTTTCAGATTATCAAGAAGAAATTTTGGGTAAAATCTATGATCATAAATATATAATGATACGAG
The DNA here is from genome assembly GCA_014282245.1 of Rhododendron simsii. Taxonomy (NCBI): domain Eukaryota; kingdom Viridiplantae; phylum Streptophyta; class Magnoliopsida; order Ericales; family Ericaceae; genus Rhododendron; species Rhododendron simsii. Next base: position 25,808,924 of record CM024954.1, read on the forward strand.
TTAATGGGTGTGGATTTCGAAACCTTAGTATTTTCTCCTTTGGTTAAAAAGAAGCTTTAATTTTTTATCTTTGATAATTTTGCTCATTGTTTTTACTGTTCACTTTTAGTTTAAAAACCAATCACAACTTTTGTCAACTAGGTTAGGGTTTAATCAGTTTATATTATTTAGTTTTCCTATAAAAATCACAAGTCCCTGTGGGTTCGACCTCGCTCTTGCATTACTATACTTCGGTACGATTCGTGCGCTTGCGAGTACAATAAAATTTCACATCACTAGGCGATGCCCACATTAGCACCAAGATTGATAGGGTCTTGGTCAATGAAAGTTGGATCAAGGAATTCTGTTGGTCCAATGTTCATTTTCACAACCCTGGAGTGTCTAATCACTTCCCTGCTGTTGTATGTCTGACAGCTGCTTCGCGTCCAAAGAGAAGGCCTTTCAGGTTCTTTAATTTCTTGGCTGGACATCCGAAATTCATTGACATTGTTTAACAAGTTTGGAGAAAAGTAATCATTGGTAATCCAATGTACTGTGTCTATGAGAAGCTTAAGTATCTGCAGGAGGATCTGAAAAAGCTGAATACAAATGAATTCAATGACTTGTCATCTAGGGTGGCTTCCTATAAACAACACTTGGAAGCCATCCAAAGAGAGTTGGGATCCAATCCCAATGATCATGCAAAGCAGGCCGTTGAAAGAGATCTGTGCAAGCAGTACCTAGTGTATGCCAGGGATGAAGAAAGTTTAGCCAAACAAAAGTCAAGGATCCAATGGCTCAAGTTAGGAGATCAATGTACCTCATTTTTCTTCAAAACCATTAGTCAGTCCAGGAATAGGAATAGAATTTCTAGTTTGGTTATGGAGGATGGAACGGTTACCCAAGACATTGAGTTAGTTAAGCACACCTTCATTAGCTACTATACAAACTTGTTAGGAACCAAACATTTGAGTGGTTATTCTGGATCCTCCAGAGTGAACCAACTCATTACTAAGAAATTATCCCATTCTCAAAGTTTGGAAATGGTGCTTGATGTTACTGATAAAGAGATTAAGGACACATTCTGGTCTCTAAATCCTCAAAAAGCACCGGGTCCAGATGGTTACAATGCTGCTTTCTTCCATAAAGCTTGGCCATGAAGTGACCTCAGCTGTTAAACTTTTCTTTAGATCTGGTCAACTTTTAAAGAAGGCTAATGCTACCTTAGTTGCCCTGGTACCAAAAGTCCCCAACCCCTCCAAGGTGGGGGATTTCAGACCCATCTCTTGTTGCAATGTGGTCTATAAGTGTATTGCTAAAATCCTAGCCAACAAAATCAAAACTTTTCTACCATCCCATATTGATCCTGCTCAATCTGGCTTTGTTCAGGGTAGGAGAATAGCTGATAACATATTCCTTACTCAGGAATTAATGAGAGGTTACCACAAACATTCATCATCCCCTAGATGTGCCATGAAGGTGGATATCATGAAGGCTTATGACAATGTCAGATGGGATTTCCTCTGGGATGTCCTAACCTCCATGAATTTCCATCCTAAGATGATCCAATGGTTGAAAGCATGTGTCTCTACAGCCAATTACTCCTTATGCTTCAATGGCGAAGCAATAGGGTACATTCCTGGGCAGAAAGGTTTACGACAAGGTGATCCTCTGTCTTCCTACCTATTTGTGATAGTCATGGAGGTTTTGACTTGCATCCTAAAGGAGACGTCTCTTCTCCCTGACTTTAAATTCCATTGGAAATGTGGCTCCACCAAACTTGTCAATCTTTGCTTTGCAGATGATCTTATGATTTTCTGCTGCAAAGGTGAGGTGAGCTCCATCACTCACATTAAACAATCCTTGTCTGAATTTGAAGCATTGTTTGGTCTCTCCCCCAGTCCTACCAAGAGTAACATTTGTTTCTCTGGTGTCAACCATACCACCAAATCCTCCATCTTAAACATTTTGGATTTTCAGGAAGGGTCTTTACCTGTAAGGTACTTAGGGGTACCTCTTCTATCCACTAAACTCACGCACACTGACTGTAGAGTCAAGGTTGATAGGATTGTAGCCAAAACCATGACATGGACCCACAGGTACTTGTCTTATGCTGGAAGGATTCAACTGATAAAGTCAATTCGCTTCACAATGCAAACTTATTGGTTATCTCTCTTCATTATCCCTAAGAAGGTAATTAAGGAGATTGAATCAATTCTTAGAGCCTTTTTCTGGTCAGGTCCTGATCTTAAGAAGACTGGTGCAAAGGTCGCATGGGAACACCTTTGTACTCGTGTCAAGGAAGGAGGTTTAGGCTTCAAATCTTTAGAGATCTGGAACAAAGCTGCTGTGTCTAAGCATAGCTGGATCCTTATTTCTGAGGGGGAACAATCTATGTGGTGCCAATGGGTAAAGTCGTACTTACTTAAGGGTAAGAGTTTCTGGAGTGTCAAAACCACAAGTGATCCATCCTGGGCTTGGAGGAAAATTCTCAAACTTAGATCATGTGTCCAGCCTCATATAAAGTACAACATTGGGCATGGCCAATTAACCTCTCTGTGGTTTGACAATTGGCATCCCCTTGGTCCCCTGTGGCCAAGATTTGGACCGAGAATTGTCTATGATTCTGGCCTTCCCAAGGATGTCACTGTGAAGACTATTATTAGGAATAATCAGTGGGCATTCCCAATGACTCAATCTCCTGATCTTAATGAAGTCAGATCTGACCTACAAGTGGTCCCTATCAATGATACCATTGGGGATAAATGCACTTGGACTCTCACTGCCTCTGGGAAATTTACCATCTCCTCCCTTTGGGAACACTTGAGATCACACTTTCCTGTTATCACTTGGTCTCAAGTGGTATGGTTCTCAGGGCACATTCCTAGGTGTAGGGTGATCTCATGGTTGGCCATTCAGAATAGATTATCTACTGAGGATAGACTTGTCATGTTCGGTATGAAATCAACATCCATTTGCAGTTTGTGTATGGGTGCAAAATCACATAATCATCTTTTCTTTGAGTGCCCCATAGCCACACAAATTAGGGGAATATTGTCCCCTAAGACCCCGTATATGGTTGGATTGACCTCTTGGCAACAGTGGGTAAGTAATTTGTCCACTTTAAGAGGTAAATCCTTGGCGGTCACAATTGCCAAACTTGTTTTTACAGTCTATGTGCACCAAGTATGGGCTGAGAGGAATTGTAGAAAGTTTCAGAACACTAGTTGCCCCCTGGAGTGGTTGCTACCAAAATTTCAAATGAGGTTAGGAGCAGATTGTTGTCCTTAGAGTCCAAGGGACCTTCTAGGTTGCTTTCAATGTGGAACATTCGCTTATGATTAGTCTTTACTAGTCTAGATCTCTTCTCACATCATTTCATTGCAGGTCACAACTCAAGGGGTATATAGCTTCACAGTTATACTCCTTGATCCCTCAAGCTTTCATACCGAGAAGATTTGGTCTTACAGGTCACTATTCAAGGGGGATCAGCTTTCATATCTACGGTTGCTGCTGCTGTTCTATTCCAATTCAGCAATTGTAATGTTGTTTCGCTGCTGTAATAGTAGCAGATTATCATGGTGTGCTCTATGCAAAGTGCTGTCCATGATGTTTGGATGCTAAAGGGGAGGTCATTTCTCAAGGGTGGTTAGCTTGACAGCTATCCCTTGATCCATTCCAAGAGGCTGAGATTCAGCTACTACATCATTCATAGCAGCTACAGTGTTCAAAACAGCCACATTCATAGGCTTTAGAGCAGTCATATTCTCAGGTTACTACATGTCGGCATTCTATTACTTCTAAGTACCCAGGTAGTTAACTTACTCCCTATAGATTGACTTGAACTTTCTTAACTCATGAGTGCTCTTACTTTTCTGTGGGAAACCCATGTTAGTTGTGTGCTAGAGCCCCATCCTTCCTTGTGAGAGGAGGTAATAATTAGCGGGGGCATCATGAGAGAAATAGTGGAGGGAGAAAAGGGACCCTTGCTCTTGGTATTGGAAAAGAGAGTGGGAGTTGTGAGGATCCAAGGGAGTTGAAGAGTGAACTCTATACATACCAAGGGCTTTGTCTTGTCTGTCTTTGTCTTTTTTAAATATTTGATTGGCTGCCTCCGTTACAGTACAACCTGTTTAGCCTTTGATAGTTGGATCAACTCTTGACTCACGTCACTTCATTTCACAATGATCCCATCTGGGGTATTGGGCATAGGGTAGTAGTGCTTTTGTATGCTAACGTTGCTGAGATTGTTTGAGCAGGTGGCCCTCTGTTCTGAAGAGGCATTCTGCTAATGACAATTGCTTACATCTGCTGTTGTTCTGGTGTTCAACAATTGCTCTCTTTTTATAGTTTGAATGCTAGGTTATAGCTTGAATACTATTCGATGGTGATTTTGAGAAGTGCTTATGCATGTGTCCCAAGGATATGGCAATTCATTGGGTTGGAATTTTTGGCTACTGCTATGCATATTAATTGATCTGACAGCTGTCTCTTTGTTGTTAGACCATGGTTTTGCATGCTGGATCATGTCTTAGTCTCATTTCATATGTCCAAGAGTGATTCTTGAACTTAGCTCTCTTATCCTAGTAGTTTTTCAATTCGTTTTGACCTATCCTTGGGGGGTTGTCCCTTGGAATGTTTAAGCTTTTCTAGGGGGCTTGTCCCTAGCTGTTGCATCTATTGTCTGCTGCCATTATTCGAGTGGCTGCCCCTGTTTGCTCCTGATATTTTGCTGCTGCTGTTGCTCGCTGCTGCGGCCGCTGTTTGCTGCTGTAATGGCAGCAATTAGCCTTTTATGTACATCATTAGCTTAGTTGTTGTTTGCTGCTATGGTTCTGCTAGACCAGTGAATGCTGTTATTTTGGTATTCAAATTGTGGGCTACTGTTTGCTGCTATAAGGATGGCAAAAGATAGCAAATAGCTGCTGTCCACCCCGACTGTTGCTGACTACTGTACCTAGTTATGATAGGCACTTACTTAGGATAATGCTTTTGTAATGTCTAATGACTGCTGTTCCTGTTGCAACCTACGGATGCTGTGATATCTAGCCACAGTTACTCTTTTGCAGCTGTTATGCTACTGTCCAGCTGCTGAATGTCTGGTCTCCAGCAGATTGAGAAAGGCTGCTGCTGCAGCTAATGGTTATCAAAGGAAGCAGCTGCTGCCAAAACAATTTTGTTTTATCAGGCACCTTTTGTGTATACCTTCCCTTCGCATATGTTTCTCTCCGCTGTCTTAGATGGAAGTGAAACATGTGAACTCCAAGGTCGTTTATAATTTCCTAGCTTTATTGTGGTGGTAGTATCAATTGGGTCAGATTGGTGCTGATACCGGGGTCCAATCGGCCCTTTTATTGTAGGTCTTAGCTTAGTTCAATGTAGCCACTTGGCTTAGGTCAATTTTCTCAATCTTTGATTTTCTCTTTTTTTCCCTAGGGTATGCCCCTTGTAGGCTGTACATTCGCTTAGTCTCTTTTCTAATTCAAGCTATTTTACCCAAAAAAAAAAATCAAAGTAAACAATATTAAATATATACCTCTAATAATTATCTTTGGATTAAGAGCATAAGTATTCATAATAACCATAAGGTTCCAATTGTCTTATAAAGTTAGTACAAAGATAATTACCTTAATGCAGTCCCGTTCAATACACACAAAGTGTACTAGAACAATGAGTTGGAACTAGACCTTTCGCTGTAGTCAAGACAGACCAACTAAACATTGTACTACAGTCTTACCGATGGTGTGTCCCGTTTCATCTAACACTGTGAACCATATCTTATATTTCATAAGAACCGATGATCTGATCTTCTGCGTGTAAGCCGAACTATACACTCCGGATCATCTCCTTTGTAAAATAAAAGACACACATGCATAACATACAATAATATTGTGCAAATATTGCCCATAAAAGATTCTCATCAAAAATGGATAAAACTGATTCATAAATAGTAGTCAAATATTAATCCATTATACAAAAGCATAACTTTTAGTATAATTTTCTAACAAACTCTCACTAAGACTCAAAGTCATGCTGCCACCCATATCTCACTTCCATTCCCTCTACATGACTATCAAAAGTTTTACCCTGTAAGCTGTTCGTAAAAGGATCTGCTAGGTTGTTTACCAATGCGATCTTGGACACAGTTACATCACCTCGCTGAACGATCTCTCAAATCAAGTGATACTTACGCTCGATGCGTTTTCCTTCTTATGAGTCAATGACTCCTTCGAGTTAGCAATTCCACCACTATTGTCGCAATAGATGTAATAGCTAATTGCACTAAAGGAATCACATCTGGATCCATCAAGAAGTTTCTAAGCCAAACAGCCTCTTTGGCTGCTTAAGAAGCTACCACATACTCTGCCTCTATGATGGAATCAATCATAGGAAAATTAGCCATAAGGATGGTAAAATAGTTTTCATTTAGGGGAAGGATGCCAACAAAATAATTTTCAGTGGAGGTCCTTTAGCTTTTTGGGTTTTTTAGCCTTAAGGCCAAAAAAACTTAATTATGGTATATTGATTTCAACTTAACATTCATAGTGTCAAACCATTTATTAGAATCATCATTATTCATGGCTTGTGAAAACGAAACCAGGTCTTTCTTAATCCCAATGTCGAAATTCGATTCTTGTAGATACACCACTTAATCATCTGGAATGGTATAAACTTTCTTTCCCTCTCAGATCTTCTCAGAACTGCCAGTTGTGGTGGTTCTACAATATTTTTCAATGGCAGTATCTACATGTTGTTCATTCTCCTCAACTTGTAGAGAATACAACAAATTCCTATCCGAATTTACCAAACAGAGGTATCAATGCTCTTTTTGGGTCCTTGAATTCACAGATTTTCTCAACACAATCTGTTTAAAGGAGAGTCTGTGTATCTTTTATTTGGATAAATCAGCTTGAAATTGAAAAAAAAAAAAGGATAACCGAATATACAACCTACAAGGGGCATACCCCGGGAGGAAAAGAAAAAGAAAAAGAAATAAAAATAAAAATAAAAGAGAAAGCCTAAGCCCCCAGGCTACAATGAACTAGATGAAAAGGGAAGCTCTGTTTCCTATCCATCTAATAGAGGGATACAAAACAGATTGCAAAAGGAATGCATTTAGTGAACCTGACTAGCAGGAACACCTACATGATAATATGAGTAGATATCTTAGAAACTACTGAAATACAACCAAATATAACGCTAAAACATTTCGAAAGCTAAAGATGAGCTTCCGAATGCCTAGTTGCAGTCTGGTTGAACTTCAAATCCACATGAGAGTGGAGGAGTAATTTGGAAGAGTTGCACCTCTCGGAACATCGTTCAACTTCAAACAACAGCAAAAAAACATTTCAATTGTTGATTTGAACACAATAGAATAGTAGTAGCAACAGCAGCTTGTTGCCATAGGATCAAACCATCTTGGTTGAAGCAGCCATAACAGAAAATATGGTAACAGAATAGCAGCAACTACTGTAAAAAGTAGCAGATAGGATACACTATCTTGGATTGAAGCAGCAGCCTTAACCAAAACAGAAACAAAATCATTATCAGAACAGCACCAGCCGATATAGATACAGTAACATAACCCTTGTAATCATAGCAGCAGCTACTATAAAAGGTAGCAGAGTAACAACAACTATTTGGAGTAGCAGCAGCAGTAACAAGACAGTAATAGCAGCAATAGCAAGACAGCCATAATCCATTAGAACAGCAACAGTAACCGCTAGAGACAAACCCCCTAGAAAAGCTTAAACGCTCCAAGGGACAACCCCCCAAGGATAAGTCAAAACATTAGAGAAGTTACATAGCTTAAGATGACATAGTAGCAGGTGAACATATAGTACAGCAAGATAGAATTTCCATATTAGTGCTAGCAGACAGATCAGAGAAGAAAATGAGACACACCCTGAAACCAAATCAAAAGAGCTAACTTCAAGGAACTAGAAGAGCCTATTGCATTATTTGCTTACCCCACTACTCCCTCGAAGCCTATCTCATCAATAATCTAAAGGCAAAAGGACGAACCTCTACTCCCTCAACTCTCCCTCACAAAATGCCTCTCAGTAGTTATTATCTCCACTCACAAGAAGATTGGGGCTCAAACACACAACTCACGGTTCACACATAAGATGGCTCACACAACTCTTCCAAAGAGCTGAGATAGCCCAACCCAAGGCGTCCAAAACTGAAAGCAAGAGATGGATTAGGCATAAAATGGTAGAGAGTTTACAAGATATATACCTCATACATAGAAGTACTATTAACCAAGAACCTTTCCAGCTCCTCCTTTGTAACCTATAAAATTTTAAGATAACAAGTCTTGTAGATAGCATATTCGATAGTTGTAAAATATATGAAGCAAGTGTCAAATGAATATCAACATGTAATATGAATGACAATTAACTTCCTACAAAGTTCCATGCATTAACAACCTGATTTGCTTGAACTTGTGGAAGATTGGGTAATGAAAGAATTCTTGCTCTGACCATTGAACAAATTTTATGAACTACTACCTCCCAGGTAGAAGGATTCCCCTGGAATTTCCTCACATTCCTTTCAATCCACACCTGGTAGACAGTGATTGTAAAACCCAATTTAGTGATAACAGCTTAGAGAGATTTCCCTTTTGTATTAGAGAGTAAGGAGACCCAATCAGCCCAAGTTGTAGGGGTCCACGAAACATGAAACTTGGACTGAATAAAGCCCCACACATGATTGGAAAATGAATAATTGAAGGAGAGGTGATGGTGGCTTTCACTTCCTTGACAAAAACTACATTGAGTTGAGAGAGGAAGCCCAAAAGACACTAGTTGATCAGCTATGGAAAGCCTATATTGAATAGCTAGACTGGTGATACAAACTACATTTGGGAACGTGACCAGAGAACCACACTAATTTGGGCCACAACACCTTGGGGAAAGAATTTCTCAATTTGTCCCAAAGAGAGGTGATTGTGAATTGGCCATTAGGAGTGAGGGACCACCTGAATTGATCATTCTCATTGACCCTGGAGGGTAAGAGGATAGGCAGTGCACTCCTTACCTCATTAAGCTCAAAAGTTTGAGTAATTGGGAATGCCCATCTTGAGTTCTGAATAATGTGAGATACAGTAGCCTCTTTTGGTATTCTAGAATCATAGACAACTCTAGGACCAAATTTGCCAATCAGAGGTCCTAATGGATGCCAATTGTCATACCACAATGAGGTAGAGTGACCATTACCTATGCACTTTGGGTCTAAGATTCAAAAGTTTCCTCCAAACCCAAGAGCAATTACTTGGTATCTTCAGGTTCTAGAAGTTGTTCCTTTTTATTAAGTATAATTTGACCCATTGGCACCACATTGACTGTTCTCCTCCTTAAATAAGGAACCATATGTGCTTGGCAATAGCTGCCTGGTTCCAAATTTGCATGGACTTGAACCCTAAACCTCCCTCCTGTTTTGGAGAACATAGATGTTCGCAAGAGACCTTGGCACCAGTTTTTTTAAGATCAGGACCAAACCAGAGAAAGGCTCTGAGGATTGACTCAACCTCCTTAATCACCTTTTTAGGGATGATAAACAAGGATGACCAGTAGGTTTGAATGGAAAAGAGAACATTTTGGATCAATTGGACCCTTCTAGCATATGTAAGGTCCCTATTGGTCCAGGACTTTGTTTTGGCTGTTATGCTATCTACCAACTCTAAGAATTTCAGCTTGGTAGAAAGGAGAGGAACTCCAAGATATCTAACAGGCAAACTACCCTCTTTAAATTTTTGGACATCTAAAATGGCTAGTCTAGTGGTGGTGCTAACTCCAGAAAAGTAAATACTACTCTTACCAGGACAAGGAGAAAGACTAAACAGGTTTAAAATTCAGAGAGTGCATCTTGTATATGATTGACTGAGGTCAATTCTCTTTTGCAAAATATCATTAAGTCATCAACAAAGCAGAGGTTGATAAGCTGATTCCTGCCACACCTCCAATGGAAGTGGAAATCAAGAAGGGATTTCTCCCTTAGAAGACAAGTGAGAACTTTCATGAGAATCTCAAAAAGATAGGACAAAGGGTCTCCTTGCCTAAGACCTTTTTGCCCTAATATGTATCTAGTGACTTCACCATTGATGCTCAGGGAGTAACTAGCAGTAGTAACACAGGCCTGAAGCCAACTGATCATTGTAGGATGGAAATTCATGGAGGATAGAACATCCCATAGAAATTCCCATCTAACATTATCATATGCTTCATGATGTCCACTTTCATAGCACCCCTGGGAGATGGGGATGTTTTATGATATCCTCTCATAAGCTCCTGGGTGAGGAAGATATTATCAGCAATCCTCCTCCCTTTTACAAAATCAGATTGAACATGATCAATTAACCTAGGGAGGACTGTTTGCAATCTTCTGACAAGAATTTTGGAGATGCATTTGTAGACAGTATTACAACAGGAAATGGGTCTAAAGTCCCCAACTTTTAATGGATTAGGGACTTTAGGAACAAGGGCAACAATGGTGGAATTGACCTTTCTAAGCAATTTACCAGACCTAAAGAAGGCCTTAACAGTAGAAGTGACTTCATGACAATGATAAGCCAAGCCTTTCTGAAAAACCCAACATTATAGCCATCAGGACCAGGAGCTTTGGAAGGGTTGAAAGCCTAGAATATGTCTTTGATTTCCTGATCAAAGACCTTAGAAATCATGGTAGGCCTTTGGATGTCTGTTAGTCTTTTCCTGACTACTTGCTGGACTCTAGATTGCCCAATGTATGGAGAAGGATGAGCTGTCCCCAGCAAGTTCGTGTAGAAATTAACAAAGCTGGACTTGATAACATTAATGTCATGAGTAAGGGACCCATCATCTAGAACCAGGCTAGTTAGCTTACTTCTATTTCTAGTGTTACTCACAGTTTTAAAGAAGTAGGAAGTGCACTGATCCCCAAGTTTCAGCCACTGAATTCTGGACTTTTGATTAGCCAAACTTTCCTTAGCTCTAAGCAATGTTAGAAGCTATCTGTTGACCACTCTCTCTTGGCTTATGTCGGATGGATTAGACAATTGAGAGCTCATACCTTTTTGCAAAGTTTCTAGAGTTTGCCTGGAATCAGCAACCCTGTTAGAGACATCACTAAATTCCTTACTGTTCATTTGTTTAAACTCAGATTGCATCAACCTAAGTTTTTCACAAACACAAAACATGGGATTTCCAATAATCACTCTCCTCAAGACTCCTTGAACTACAGTTAAGAACTGAGGGTGATCAGCAAGGAAATCAAAAAACTTATAGGGTTTAATAGACTTCTTAGGACCAGGGGTGATGGTCACAATGGTTGGAGAGTGATCAGAAATTCCTGCAGTGGGAAAATGAGCAGAAGAACAACTAAAAGCATTCATCCAATGTTCATTAACAAGGACACAATCCAACTTTAAACTGACAAAATGGGAGGGGTCTTACTTGTTGGCCCGGGTGAGAAAACAACCAGTATATCTAAGATCCTCAAGCTCAATGCTATAAAGGTATTGATTAAACTCATTCATATGAGGAGGCTAGACGGAGGTGCCCCCAACTTTCTCTCTTGGGGCCCTGATGGCATTAAAATCCCTTATTACTATCCAAGGAAAGGAAGAGATCAAATGATGAAGACTAGACCATAAGACCTGTCTATCCAGATAGTTATTAGCCCCATATACAAAAGTGGCCCAAAAAGAGGTTCCCCATGCTTAGAATGGACCTCACAATGCATAAACTGTTCAGACTGATCCAAAACTTGGATATTTATAATACGGGGATCCCAACAAACAAAAATTCTACCTATGGGAGCCTGGGGATAGTTGTTCAAATAACTCCAATAAGGGCAGATATATTTCAGAATTCTATCAGCCCCAACTTCCTTTGTTTTATGCTCTAATAAACCCACAATGGAGAGATTGTTGTTGTTCGCAAAACATTTGACCTCCTTTTGTTTGATTGGGTCATTAAGACCCCGAATATTCCAAAATCCAATATTAAAAGGATGCACAGACATAAAACAATTATTCAAGCAGAACTAAGTATGTGGCAAAGATGGAAGTACTAAGATACTACCTTGACAAAAAGGATATGGTATGCTATTTTCTTCCTCTGAATAGGGAACTTTGTGACTGCTCCCTTGCAAGCTTTTTCATTCTTTTTTGATCTGATGTGGAGAGAACCTTGCTCCCTACCTTTGAAGCTTGGGGATCAGGTGGCTTAAGAGAGTGATTGATTCAGATCAGTAACCATTCCAGCCCTAGGTACAACTGTGGAGGATGGCTCTTTTCCATTGCCTGTGATTTCCAACTTGAACTGTGGCTGTGAATCAGCCTCATTGGAGCTTTTGACCACTCCTTCTACAACCTCCAATGGTTCTCCTTCAGATTCTGATTCACTCAAAGGGTCAGTTAAAGCTGCTAGCCTGTTGCTTCTGAAGCATAAGAGGCATAACTAAAGGGGAATCCATTTGCTGCTAGATGGGATCTCTTGGTGCTTGCTCCATAGTAGCTATGAGCTTCTCTTTCCCTGTTTGAGACCCACTTTGTACAGTAGATTTGGGAGAAGAAGAAGAGTTGAGGGTTTTCTTGGTCCACTGCTCTGTTAAATGTACAAACACCTTACATTGCTTACAAATGGGTGGGAGGACTTGATATTCAATGGGGACAATAATTGTTTCTCCTTCAATAATGACTGTAACCTCTTCTGGTAGATCTTGTTCAGCATTGATTTCTATACAAATTCTAGCCTTTGTTGACTTTGCATGTAGAAGGCCTGGTTGCTTAGCAGTCTTACCAGTGGCCTGTTCCACATGTAGGGGTCTCCCAATTGTGCTAGCCACTCGACTTAAGCACTCTTGATTCCAAAGTTTAAAGGGTAAATCATGAAATTTAACCCATGCAGGTATTCTGGTAGGTTGATCCTGGGCAGGCTTCATCATTCTATGCCAATCCTGGAGGACAAGATATTTCTAAGAGAAGAAGTAGAGACCTCCTTCAAGGACTTTCATCTTGGCCTGTTCATCCTTGAATTCAAATAAGTAGAATCCTGCTACATTAGGATTTACATCCACAAAGAGATCTTTCCATTGGTTTCGAGTAGTGAACACTAGTAGAGGATAAGCCATCTTCCCATCTAAGAAATGACCTACCAAATATCTATTCCATTTGCCAATTTCGGTCAATTCTATGTCTATTTCAACCAAAGCTTCCTTGCCTCTCTGAAGATTTGGATAATGTTCAAGTTTCATATCTAAGGAAGGGCTCTGAGATTGGAGAAGTGAGACCCAGTTCTAAGGATTAGTTTTTGTTTTAGCCTAACTAGGATTAGGTTTGGCATTGAAATGGTGAGTTTGGGTAGTATGAGCTTGATTTCGAAGTGTGGGTAGATGGTTGTGGTTGTGTAAAAGGTTGCTTGGAGGTTAAGTGTGAGGCAGTTTAGTAGTTAGATTATGAGTAGGAGAGGTAGGCATCGGAATCGAATCTGGTTGGAGAGAGGAGGAACCAGAAACACAACTTGACTTTCGGAGTCTAGTGTCCTCTAGACTATAGCCGAGATTGGGATCTCCTTCCACATAAGGATTTCCCTTGGCATTGTACAAAATCTTAGATTTAGGTTTAAAAACTTGTACCTGTTCTTGATGATCGAACTAGCAGTTAATGTCCTGTAAATGGGTGGCTCGTTCTTCAGCTTCCCTGATCAAGGCTTCCTCGAAGACTTGTTGAAGTTTGCGAGATGGACTTGAGTTTTTGATCGATTTAGGGTTGTACGCTCCAAACCCAGATGGAGATGTAGCAAGTATAGCACTTCTGCGGGAGGATCCTAGGTTGAGGTCACCTGATATGATCACCCTTGGTGTTTCTAGATCCGGCGAAGTCGGCTAAGGCTATTGAGATTTCGAATTTACCGAAACCTGTTGCTTACGCCAAACTTCATTGGAATCAAGGGCTTTGAGGCCCAACCCATCTGCCAGAGCTATCAAGCCGTCAGCCATGGATGATTACAGCTGTATTAGAAGAAGTAGCACTGTGTATCTTGTTCAGTCCACTTCATCAATCGTTTTCCACATCCGAAGAACAGGGATCTCTTGCCGGTTTTTAGTTCTTCCGATCGAAGCTACAGCGATGGGAGGACTTCCCTCGGGGAGTTCTCTAGATCTACTGGTCAATGGATCTTGTCTGGAAACCACCAACACATGGCTCCTGTTCGGGTTAAGGCTGAGATACAGCAGTGGCACGACAGTAGGGCGTAATCATCCATGGCTGTTTCCATCGAACCATTGATACTGGGGGTGGGAACTATTCACTCCAAAATCAGAGGTAGTCTTAACCCAGATTACTCATGAAGTGGATAATCGAGTGGCGTAACCCCTTTTGCTCGTTCTTATGGAGTTCGTTATAATGGGTTTCGAGTGGATTCATCCACCTAGAACCGGAACTAGAAATCTGCTGTGGGCTATTTTCATCTTAACATTTTGTGCAATACTACAATCGATTCACAGAGATCTTCAAAGCAGATGCTAGTTCTAGCAATTGCAATAGCTGGATGTACAGGATCACTGTCCGAATTACCACGGCTGAAGGTAATGGACTCTAGATCTAGTATTCCAAATGAGAACTCATTCAGCAATTAAGGAAATTTTGTAGTTAATGGTTTTGATCATTAACTGGTTGTGGTTTTGCAAACCTGTGAGCTAGTTAGATTATCTGTTTAATGTCAAATTTGTTGTTGGACTGTTGGGCCAGTGTTCTGTTAGTATCTATGGAACCATCTTTTGGTTTCATCATTCAAGCTCTTTTTTAAGCTTCTTTAAATCCCTAGATTCTTTGCTTCAGTAGCCCAGTGGTGGTGCTTAGTACGATTGTGACCGTGGCTATCATTGATTAGATTGGGGTCTTGTGCTGATTGAAAAGGGTAACTTCGCGGCTACCATTCAGTAGATCAGTGGTTGGGCTTTGATTGAAAGAGGTAGCTTCCAGGGTTGTCTTTGATTAGATTGGTGGTCGTGCTCTGGTTGAAAGGGGTAGCTTCGCTAGCTGTCATTGATTAGATTGGTGTTTGTGCATTGAATTGAAAGGGGCAGCTTGGTTCACCTACAGTTCGAGTGGCCTCATTTTAAGGCTCCTCTTTCTGTCCCTCTTTTAGATTTTAGCGAGCCTAGGGGATTAGGTTGAGAGTGTAGTACTCTGGATGGAATGGGCGTGGTGTGCAGGGTACTTGGGAGGGTTGCCTTGTCAGATGCCGTCATCTCCAGGTTAAGCCTCTTCTTGGTTCCTCGTCCCTCTGTAGTAGCTGGTCTTTAGAAGTGGGTATTTTGCTTGTTCTCTGGGTTGGTTGGAGTATTAGTATCTTGGTTTGCTTATCCCATCTTTGGATTCTGTGGTGGTTGGCTGTTAGCTGAGGGAGTAGTAGGCCGGATGGATTGGGCGTGGTGTGCAGGGCCCTGTTGGATGTCGTCAACTCTGGTTCGAGCCTGTTCTTGGTGTCATGTTCCTCTGTAGTAGCTGTTCAGCTTCCCTTGATGCCGTTGTGCTATGTTGTTGCTAGTCCTCAGTTTGGTTATCAATGGGTCATCTCTGACAACGACTATTATTTTATTTCCTAGCTTGGCGGGATGTGCAAGGTAGTAGTTCAAATTCATGATATTACTACTCGTACCACTTCATATCATAGCCCATTGTACTATCCTTTCATTTAGATAGGTAGTGCAATGGGTGTATGATCTCAACACACATGGCACTTTGTCATTTTATGTACTCTACCTCAAACTCCATGCGAGTTGTGCATAGGTTATCGCAATTTTTTTTCACTCTTTTTTTTTTTCCTTTTCTTTTCCTCCTGGGGTATGCCCTTGTAGGTTGTACATTCGGTTAACTTTTTTTTAATTTCAATCTAATTTACCCAAAATAAAATAATAAAAAATAAAAAATAACAACATCTCGACAAGGAAGAATTGTTGGGATATCAAATCTTACTTCATCGAAATTGACCTTTCTTGATTTCTCACTCCCACTATTCTCGCCATTCTCTAGGAATTTCGCATTGCCGGTTTCAACTATCCTCGTACTATGGTTAGGGCAGTAAAATTTGTAATCCTTAGACTTTTCTGGATAACCAATAAAATATCCAGAAATTGTTCGAGAATCTAACTTTTTCTCTTGTGGATTATATATTCTAGCTTCTGCTAGACCCCAAATATGTAAATGTCTTAAACTGGGCTTCCTACCAGTCCACAACTCAAAAGGAGTAGTCGGAACTGCCTTACTAGGAACCTTGTTTAAAAGATACATCTCAATCTTTAATGCTTCACTCCACAAGGAAATGGGTACATTTGAAGAACTCATCATACTTCTAACCATATCCATAAGTGTTCGATTACGCTTCTCAGCAACATCGTTCTACTGTGGAGGCATTGTGTATTGAGCACGAATGTTTCGCTTTTCTAATAGTTTAGCGAATGAGCCAGGATTTTGGCCTGACTCATCATATTATTCATAAAACTCACCACCTCTATCCGACCTCACTATTTTGACCTTTCTGTCTCATTGCCTCTCAATCTCAGTAATGTACACCTCAAGAATGTCAACGGCTTGAGACTTTTCATGAATTAGATACACATAACCATAACGTGAGAAGTCATCTATAAAAAAAGGTGATAAAATATTTTTGTCTAATAAAACATGGAATAGGACTTTTGCAAATATCAGTGTGAATTATCTCAAGAAGCGCATTGCTTCTGTTCTTTGTGTGTTTGGTTTGCTTTCCCTTACTGCAATCCACACAAATTTCAAAATCAATGAAGTTTTGGTTTTCTAAAATCTCATTCTTCACTTTCTTTCAATTCTATCCTTAGAGATATACCCCAATCGTTTATGCCATAGGGTAAATGATTTTTCATCAATTTGACCATGTTTTAAACCAACATCCGAATGCAGGTCACTAATGATTGTGCAAATTCATGATTCAAGGGAATTTCACCAAAACCAACCATTACTGAAATAAACATCAATTTGAGTTTTCAACAACCAAATGAAACTGGACATCCAGAACAATCTAATCTAGATAAAGATATCAAATTCCTAGAAATGAAGAGAACATAAAAAGTGTCTTTAAGATCTATCTGATGACCCGCCTCTAAAACCGAGCGATAGGTACCAACAGCTACCACCTCAGCTTTGAGATGGTTCTCCATATAAACAAATCTCTCACTTTCCTCCGATTTTCGGGTTGAAAAGTATCCCTGCAAAAAATTCGTGAGTCGTAGCTCCAGAATCTATCCACCAAGTATTAGAAGGAATTTCAGCAAGATTTGATTCGTAACATACAAAAAAGAAAGATTATTATATTTCTTTTCGAGCCAAGCCTTACGCTTGTTGTAGTCCTCCTTCACATGTCCCTTATTGCCACAAAAGTGACACTTGACAGTAAAACCATTATGAGCCTGACTACTTTTCTCAGGTTCACTGACTTTCATTGGTGAATATTTTCTCACTTTACCCTTTTCTTTCATAGCAACTTAAGTCATTGCCAATGCAGTGTGATGCCTTTCCTTCCACTACAGCAAAATTTGATTCTGGCGACGCACTATAGTATGTCGGCAAAGGGTTTTGGCAACGCAAGTCCTTGCCTCGGCATTGCTATGTCGGCAATAATATTTGCCAATGCAAACACCTCCGTTGCCAAAAGGCAATAGATTTGGCGACGCTTTGCATCGGCGAAAGTATGGTTGATGTGGGAAACATATTACACATTTGCCGACATGTTTTGCGTAGCCAAAAGGTAGCCTATTAGCGGCACCAGTTGTTGTGTCACCGAATGGTTACTTGACAAAAAAATATAATTTTCTTGCGCTTCCTAGGTTAAAAACCCGAGTCATCCGACTACACAAGCCTTTGTGCGTAAGGCTCTAACCAACTGCACTATACACACTTTCCATTATATATTTGGAACATCTAAATATATATATATATTAAAATTGAATCAAACGTGATATTAAACCTTTAAAACATTAAAATTAGCAATTTGATAAACATAAAAATTGTAGCCCTTTGTGTTATTGTTCAAACCCAATTTGAATTATCCCCAATCAAAGTTAATTTATTTAGTATTTTGGGTATTACTTTTACACATAATTGTGATTGAGGTAATTCAAATTGGGTTTGAACAGTAACACAAAGGGCTAACAACTTTCATGCTTATCAAAATTCAAATTGGGTGGAGCAATTTAAGTATTTTGGATTGAAAGAAGACTGGGTCTTCTTGAAACAACGTCGTTTTATGTTATTGTATTTTAATAATTTTCTTTTTGCAATTGTTAATTTCTTATACTCTGTCCATCCCAATTTAAATGTCCCCTACGAATTTTAGTGCATTTTCACTTTAATTTGATGTAATTTTGAAAATGAACAAAAATTCGTAGGGGACATTTAAATTGGGATGGACAGAGTAGATACTATATCTATGTATTAATTTCACGGGTTCACTAGATATTTTTTTTAATTTCTCATCATTACATACTTGATCAAACGTAAAATACTATTCTAATAAAGAATCTACATCCCAATGAAGGGGCTTTCAAAATTGGATAGACCCAAAAATTTAAAAGAATGATTAGCACAAGACCTTGGTTCAGAAATAAATAAATTCAATGTATACCTTTCAAAGGTAGTGGTCAGCTATTTTTTTAAATGATCGATCTAAACTTTTAGCATTTAATGTCTTATCAATTATATCATTTTTGCCAAAATTGGTGATAATCAGATGTCAGCAACTATATGATCGTAACACATTCAGTGGTTCCTAAGGCATTAAAGTCCTACAGTGTACAACTTGAGGGCCGCTTGAACTATTTTTTTAATTTACGAGAATGATTAAAACACTAACCATGATGGTATTGATCATCGTGATTGTGATGCGGTCATCTGGCTACTGTACATTAGACTATAGCATAAGACATTTCTAATGGCACGTAGTTGTCGGCTCATTTTTTTGAATGGTCATTACAAATGTGTTATAATTTTGAATGTATAGATTATAATTTTGAAAATCATTTAATGTTTTGGTAACAAGTGGGATTGATTCGGTAATCATTACAAAAAAATTCATTTTCTGTCCAGCTTGAACCAGTACTGGCTTTTGCCCAGTACCGGTACATAGTGCCCAGAAGTTGTGTTTTTTGGCATTTTGAAGCCTCTTGAACCGGTATTGGGAATTACCCAGTACCGATACATAGTGTGTTTTTTTCTGCAATTTTTAGCACTCATTTCAGAAGCCTATAAATACCCCCTTTTTGTCATTTTTCACCTCCAAACTCACGAAACAACCCTAGAAACACCCCCTCTCACCTACCCAACTCCAATCTCACCCAAAACTCTTGATTTCAACCTCAAATCTCCAAGATCCAAGGGTTTCCAACCTCAAAATCACTTGAATCTCACATTTGGTGAGCAAGGGGAAAGTTTGGTGTTCCTTCTCTAATTTTTTGGCACTCACCCACGTTTTTCTATCTCTCCTCTCAATCACTTGTTGATCTTTGCTTGTTTATCATGTTTTTGGGTAATATCCTCTCTAGATCTTGCACTTAAGCTTGGGAGTCGCTTGTTCTTGAAAGATTTGGACTTATTTCTCTTGGTGGACCTAGGGTTTTGCTCAAAACCCACTTTGGTAGGGATTTCTCTCTTCCTCTACATGTTTTGTCGTGATTATGTGTGATTTTGGTGTTTTTATGACATATATTGATGAATAGAATGGTTTATGGCTTGAGGATTGCATATTTCCATTGAAAGTATTATTGTGGACTTGAGTGTTATGATTCATGAGTTGTATGTGATGTATCTAGTAGTGTTTGCTCTTGTGTAGAATGAGTCTATGGTATCGATGTTGGTTGTGATAATATGGTGGTCGTTGATGTGATGTGATTGTGGAGTATATTGTGTCGCAAGGTGTGGAAACACAATTTCGCTAGGGGTGGAGTACATTGTGTCGCAAGGTGTGGAAACACAATTTCGCGAGTGGTGGAGTACATTGTGTCGCAACGTGTGGGAAACACAATTTCGCGAGGGGTGGAGTATATTGTGTCGCTAGGTGTGGAAACTTAATTTCGTAAAGGGTGGAAGATTGTTGGAAGGAGTGGGTGTGTGTGTGTGTGTGTATATGTGTATAAGAATGTTATGACATTTTCGTAAATGGTGTTAACGTACATTCGTTTGGATTTGATGTCTAATTTATTTTACTGTATTCATGCTTATCGTCTCATTACATATAGATTTTGTAGAGAATTTCCTACTGGGCTAGTGTAGCTCAGCAAAATCCTTCTTTTCAGGTTCAAACGCAAGGCAGTAGATCGCATAACATGGTGAATTGAAAACGAAGACTTTTGGAAGCTAACGTAACTTAGTTACTCATTCATCTTTGTAATTAACCTTCTTTTGATAAAGATGGATTTGTAACTAATTTTTTTATTGATCTTTTGACATAACATTGTAATGTACTTAAGTTTTTGTACATGTATTTAAGTTAATTTGGGCCGTGGTGCCAGGGTTGTAATATCTTAACTTGAGGACCTTGTTGTAATTAAGCTGGTGGGAACTTCTTTTGGGTATTATTCATATTATGCGAGAATCTTCTTTAAATTTGGTTTATTTATTTATGTTTAAAATCAAGGGCGTGACAAATTGGTATTAGAGCGACTAGGTTTGAATACTTTGAGACCGTGGGGAGACTTCCAATCTCATGGGTTCAAAAGTCACACCTTTTGCATAAACATATGTGTGTTTGAGTGCATTGACATTATTTGGATTACTTGGCATTGCATTTCAGTATGGTGGAGTAGCGTAGAGTTGTTTTACCCATGTTGGGATAGTTGGAGGCTTTGACCTCACGAGATGGTGTTGATATTGATGAATTTTTCTTTTCTTATAACTTGTAGTAAGATGCCCCCAAGAACACGTACTAGAGCAAGTGAGGCTGAGAGTCGGGGTGGTCGTGGTCGCTGTCAGAGTGGCCGTGGTCGTGGCCGAAGGGAGCCAATCGAGGATGAGGTTAGCTTTCAAGGTGAGAATCCAAGTGGAAGTCCGGGAGGATGGGCCGGGCACAGTATAGGAGAGGAAGAACCGGTAGCTCAGAATCCTTTTGCTAGGGATTTCGTTGTGGCTCTTGCAGCTGCAAACCTTCTAAACCCAGCTCCTAGAGAGAGTGCAGACAGTCGTGCTTTGTCGGCGATGAGAGAATTCAGTCGTAGAAATCCACCAACGTTCGATGGGTCGAGTAGTGACCCTCTTGTAGCCGATCATTGCCTCGCTCAAATTCGAAAGCTTTTCAGGGCTCTTGGGATTACGAAGGATGACTTGCGAGTAAATATTGTAGCCGTCCAACTTACCGGGGAAGCAAATGAATGGTGGGAGTCGGTTTTAGAATCGAGGAAGGACGCGAGGAGAGCGGCAAGGACCACGGCTCAATCGAATGAGCAGGATGTGGAGAACTTAACTTGGGCCGAGTTTGAAGCGCTCTTTGAGGAGCAATATTTTCCGGAGACTAGCCATGACCAATTAAGGGAGGAGTTCGAGAAGTTGGAACAAGGGAATATGACCGTATCGGAGTACGCTTTAAAATTTCAATCTTTGTTTCGTTTCGCACCCGAGTTAGTGGCTATCGAGGAAAGGAAGTGTAGGCAGTTCGAGAGATGTTTACATGAAAACGTGAATAAGTTTGTTATGGCACAACGCAAAGGGAGGTTTTCCGAGGTTGTAGAGTGTGCAAGGAGTATTGAGGCTCCTAAGGAAGTGTCAAGAAATACTAAGGCTTGGGAACCGAGGCTACCGGTAGGAAGTGTGAGCTCTTCTTTGGGGAGTTTTGGCAACCAAGGGAGGAAGAGGCAATGAGATCAGTTTTCAGCTTCGCAGGTTCCGTCGAACTTTAGACCTCCGTCATCCTTTTCTTTTGGGACTCGAGGAAATGTGAATAGGCCTCCGATCGTGTGTCATGAGTGTGGCCAAGCGGGGCACATTCGTGCCCAGTGTCCGCGGCTGTTGGGTACATGCTATACTTGTGGTAGGAACGACCACTATGCGAGAAATTGTCTGCTTGGGAAGGAACACGAAGCGAGTCGGGTTCAGTGCAGCAACCAAGGAGTGATCAGAGTTCTGGTCGGCAATCATACCGAGGCACTCAGAGGCAGCAGCAGCCTCACTTTCGTCGAACCACGTCAGTTCAGGGATCTCAGAGTGAGAGAGGAGCGAGTTCTTCGACGCCTACACTGGGTTCAGGTCAGCGGGGTGGACATGTTCAAGGTCAGGTGACTCAAGGAAGGGCTTTTCGCGATCACATCCGCTATTCCGCCTCCACCACCTCCTATTACTTCTCAGATCCCGGAGACTTCAGTTGTGAGGGGTACATTTCCATTGTTTAATTCCTTTGCTAGAGTATTATTTGATTCCAGAGCATCACATTTATTCATCGCTGCATCTTTTGCGTATGCTTTGGAATTGGAAATTGGGAATACTCGTCCTCCGTTATTCGTTGAGACACCTATAGGGGTAGATCGCAGTTAGATCGAATTTGCCGGGATTGTGAACTCATTATTCGAGATCGTTGTTTTACCTTTGACTTCATTGTGTTGAATATGTCGGGGTTCGACCTCATTTTGGGCATGGATTGGCTATCTACATTTTATGCTACCATAGATTGCTTCAAGCGTCGGATCCGTATCTGTTCACCTGGGGGTTCTTGTTTTGAGTTCTTTGGGGAGCGTCGGGAGCCGTTAAAGCCATATTTGTGTGGGTCTAGGGAGCAAGAATCGTTGTACGCCTTATTAGCGAGCATGGCCTTCGATGAGGATGTGTCCGCACGTGGGGAGTTGCCCCTTGTTGTCTATGATTTTCCGGATGTATTTTCGAAGGAGTTACCTGGTTTGCCACCCGAGAGAGAGAGATGGAGTTCACCATCGATTTACTTCTTGGCACCACTCCCATTTTTGTACCTCTTTATCGTTTCGCGCCTGTCGAGTTAAGGGAATTGAAGACTCAGTTGCAAGAATTAGAGAGGTTGGGCTTCATCCGTCCGAGTACGTCGCCATGGGGAGCACCGGCTTTGTTTCCTCAGAAGAAGGATGATCCGTTTGTGCATCGACTATCGTAGGTTGAACCGTGTTACCGTAAAGAATAAGTATCCAATGCCTAGAATTGACGATTTGTTTGACCAACTTCGAGGTGCAACGTGTTTTTCTAAGATCGACTTGAGGTCCGGTTACTATCAATTGCGGGTTCGAAGAGAAGACATTCCTAAAACCGCTTTTCGTACTCGATATGGCCACTACGAATTCGTTGTTATGCCCTTTGGATTGACGAACGCACCGGCGACTTTCATGGACTTGATGAACCGCATCTTTCGTGCCTATCTTGATCGCTTCGTGGTAGTCTTTGTTGACGATATCCTTATCCACTCGCCTTCGGAGGAGGAACACCTATCTCACCTTTCTATCATTCTTGAACTCTTGAGAGAGCACCACTTGTATGCCAAACTTAGTAAGTGTGAATTTTGGTTGTCCGAAGTCAAGTTCCTGGGTCACTTTTTTTTTTTTTTTTGGGTAAACCAGCTTGAAATAGAAAAGTGGATAACCGAACTTACAACCTGCAAGGGGCATACCCCAGGAGGAAATAAAAGAAAAGAATGAAAAGGAAAAGTGCAGATAACAAAGCCAAATGGCTACAAAGGGCTAGGGTAAATAAAGTGACCAATCCATGGTTTGTAATCCATCTACAAGATGACGAACAAACCATGGGAAAAGGGTCGTGAACTACAAGGGAACGGTAATGTAAAAACCAATCCATGGACCGATCTAACAACCTCACGATGCAGCAATAAAATAGCAGTTGATAGCAATGGCGATGGCTGCAGCAAGCTGCTGCCCCAAAATAGCAGCAACACATCACACAGAACATCACTCGAAGCAGCTGGTAGAACATCTCCATAACTACTGGAATAACAGCAGATAACCAAAACTACTGGAATCAATCGTAATACTGGAGTTTCCAAATTCCTTTGAGCACTTAGCTTGAACTTGAACTCCACATGAGCGGTGGAATGGTGGAATGATCTTGGGTATCAACCCCCATATTTCAGCTGTGTGCAGCCGTAGATGACAACAATTCACTGCCTCGATCCTGGATTTGGTCTTTACAAAACAACAATAGAACAAACAAAGAGCTGTTGGATTGTACCCAACAGAACAAAAGCAGTATCCATTGGAACCAGCAGATTACAGCCTCCAGATACACCAGTAGCTATACAACATGCAAAGGACATCCCCCTCTGCGAAGGGAGATCCCAATAACAGCCCTTGTTGGTTAGACTTATACCACATATTGAAACTATCAAAATTCTATTGAACTTCTAGAGATAGCATCGCCATAACATAGTTAGCAGCTGACAAAGAACACAGTCATTATAATGGCAGCAGCAGCCTGCTAAGACCATATCATGCAATTACAATTTGGGAACTGGACTTTTAAACTGGACAGCTGTAGTCGACAGCCAAAACAGGCCAGGACTGCAGCAGGAAAACAAGCCAGTAGCACTAACAGTGTTGCAAAAGCTCAGCACATTACAATGCAGTAAACTGAACCCAAAAAAAGCAGAACTAGCAGCAACTGAGAAGTAAAACAGCAGTGTACAGAACAGAACAGAACAGAACAGAACAACAGCCTCTAATTGCTATTCACCGAACCGAACAGAACAGAACAGCAGCGTACAGAACAGAACAGCAGCAAAACAACAGCCTCTAACTGCTATTCACCGAACAGCAGCAACAAGCATAACACTAGAGCAGTGAGATACACTACATCAACAGCTCAGAAGTTGTAGCAACAGCAAAACAACAAAACATTTAAATTGCCCAATGGGAGCAGCACTTAGATAGCTAAGACAGCTAAATCCAAGAATCGAAACGACTAGATACCACAAATACTCTGAGCACAGACCACAAGCATGAGCAGTAATTAGGAATGATCTCTGTTGACCTAGCACTATGTTCTCACCTACTACTCCCTTGATAAGCTCACAGCTCCCACTCTTTTTTTTATGTGCTAGGACAAGGTTCTACAAACTCCCTCCCTAGATCTCACCATATGCCCCCACTACATATTACCTCCTCTCTCAAAGAAATGATGAGGCACTAGCACACACCTCACCGGGTACACTATAAAAAGGGGATCACACAGCATCTTCAAGAGAACTACCAAAGAATAAGATATATACCTCATAAATAGGAGTACTAGAAGTTTGCCCTCCCTATGGGCCCTCTTGCCTACCTTGTTGGACAACCCACCTTGTGTTGGCTTTGCAATGGCAGCTCCTTGGTAGAGGAGGTGTTCCAAGTTGATCCTTTGACTCCACAATTTGCTGAATCCACCTTGCACAATTTACTTGAGCCCTCAACGACTCTTCAGGATTTGGTAGCCACCTGCAAGGATACCAAAACTGTGCACAATCTGCCCTATTGAATCACATTGCCAATTAGAAACAACAACTAGCAAAGTAATTTAGGTCGCAATATTGTTCCACTCATTTACAATTAACTCTGCTTGTGAATGAGGGAGATTAGAAAGTGACAAAAGCCTTCCTCGTACCATGTTGCAAATTTTTTGAACTATCTCCCAAGTACAGGATTGATTTTGGAATTTCCTCAAGTTTCTTTCAATCCAAATGTGATAGACAGTTATTGTAAATCCCAATCTAGCGATTACACTTTTGAGAGTTTTGCCTTTAAAATTTGATAACAGAGTTACCCAATCTACCCAAGATTGGCCTGTATGGTATTCCACACCTGGTTGGTAAATGGGCAATTAAATAAGAGGTGGTCGTGACTTTCATTCCCATGACACAAACCACATTGTGGAGGAACATTCAACCCAAATGACACGAGTCTATCAGCAGTGGCTAGCCTATTTAGAATAGCAAGCCAAGTGACAAAGCTGCATTTAGGTACGTGCACTGAGAACCACACTACCTTATGCCATAGGACCTTAGGAAAGGGATTTCTCAATTTGTTCCATAAGGATGCAATTGTGAACTGACCATTGGAAGTAAGAGTCCACTTTATTTGATCTGGCCCATTCAACCTGGACTGAATTAAAGGTGGCAAAGCGTTTCTCACCTCATTTAGTTCAAATGTTTGGGTGATGGGAAACACCCAATTAGAACCATCTATTATGTGAGAGACAAAGGCATCTTGAGGGATGCCAGAGTCATACACCATTCTAGAACCAAATCTATCCATTAAAGGACCTAGAGGATGCCAATTGTCATGCACAAGGAAGTGGAATTCCCATTACCTAGTATACACAGGACATATGGTTTAACCAAGGGCCTGAGATTCAAAAGCTTCCTCCAACTCCAAATACAGTCTCCCGGTATTTTCAGTTTCCAGAAACTCCTACCTCTTATTAAATATGATTTGACCCACTGACACCACATGGATTGTTCTCCCCTAGAGATTAGGAACCAAATGTGTTTTGCAATGGCTACCCTATTCCAAATTTGTAGAGATTTGAAACCAAGACCCCCCTCCTCTTTGGGAGAGCACAGATGCTCCCAAGAAACTTTAGCACCTGTTTTCTTTAAGTCAGGGCCAGACCAAAGAAAAGCCCGAAGTATTGACTCAATTCCTTCATTACCTTTTTGGGAAGGATAAACAAGGACGACCAATATGTTTGAATGGAGAAAAGCACATTCTTAATTAGTTGGACCCTACCAGCATAGGTTAGATCCCTATTAGTCCAAGTCTTAGTCCTAACAATCATGCTCTCCACTAAACGATGGCAATCCGAAGCCTTGAGCTTAGTGGAGAGGAGGGGTACACCTAGATACCTGACTGGGAGGGTGCCCTCATGGAATCTTAAGATGTCCAGAATGGCTAATCTAGTGGTAATGTTGACCCCAGAGAAATAAATAATGCTTTTCTCGGGGTTTGGGGAGAGACCCGACAAAGCTTGGAACTCAGTGAGGGCTTCTTGAATAAGGGTGATTGAAGACAATTCACCCTTGCAAAAGATCATAAGGTCGTCCGCAAAGTAGAGATTGATGATCTTAGTATTCCCACACCTCCAATGGAAATGAAAGTCAGGTAACATGGATTTCTCTCTAAGTAGACAAGTGAGAATTTCCATAACAATGACAAAGAGGTATGAAGACAGAGGATCTCCTTGCCGTAGTCCTTTTTGCCCCATAATGTACCCAGTGGCCTCCCCATTCAAGCTTAGGGTGTAGTTAGCAATGGTAACACAAGCTTGAAGCCATTTGATCATTGTTGGATGGAAATTCATAGAGGACAGAACATCCCAAAAAGAAATTCCCATCTGACATTATCATAACCTTTCCTAATGTCTACTTTCATCGCACATCTTGGTGATGATGATGATTTATGATACCCTCGCATTAGTTCTTGGGTGAGGAAGATGTTGTCAGCAATTCTCCTCCCTTTAACAAACCCCGACTGGGCAGGATGAATTAGCACAGGGAGGGCCACCAAGAGTCTTTTAGAAATTATTCTAGCAATGCATTTGTAAACAGTGTTACAACATGAGATAGGTCTAAAATCCCCTACTTTGGATGGGTTAGGGATCTTTGGAACAAGAGCTACCATGGTAGAGTTGGCCTTCCTGAGCAATTTACCGGACCGGAAAAAGGTCTTAACAGCTGCAGTAACCTCATGGCCTATGATAGGCCAAGATTTTTTTAAAAAACCAGCATTGTAGCCGTCCGGACAAGGAGCTTTACTAGGGTTTAGGGACCAAAATGTGTCCTTAATCTCCTTATTAGAGACCTCCACATTCATTGCCAACTTTTGGGTATCAATTAGTCTTTTGTTTACTAATTGCTGAATTCTGTTACGTCCTTGATAAGTATCAGGATGGACAGAACCTAGCAAGTTAGTGTAATAGCTGACAAAATTGGACTTTATGACCTCAATATCATGTGTGTGGGACGCATCCTCCTAGACCAGGCTGGTTATTTTGTATCTATTTCTTGCATTTGTTACAGATTTGAAGAAATAAGATGTACACTGATCGCCCAACTTCAACCACTGAATTCTAGACTTTTGTTTAGCCAGACTTTCCTCAGCCCTAACCATTGTGAGGAGCTGTTTATAAACTGCTCTTGTCTGGCTCACTAAGGAAGGATTAGGATTATGGGAGCTCAGAGCATGCTGCAAGGTATCCAGTTGCTGTCTAAGGTCAACAATTCTAGCAGATACATCACTAAAATCTCTAGTATTGATAAGTTTAAACTCACCTTGCAATAGCTTGAGCTTCTCACAGACACAATACATGGGATTCCCAATAATCACTCTCCTCCAAACTTTCTGAACTACATCCAAGAACTGAGGGTGATCTACTAGGAAATCAAAAAACTTAAACGGTTTATTTGATTTCCTAGGACTTGGAAGAATAGACATAATGGCAGGAGAGTGATCGGATATCCCAGGAGTAGGGAAATGAGCATAGGAAGAATTATACACCTTCATCCAATTCTCATTGACTAACACTCGATCCAGTTTGGTACTAACAAAATGTGTAGGGTCCTGTTTGTTGGCCGAGGTGAAAAAACAACCAGTGTACTTAAGATCATCAAGCCCCAAATGATACAAACAACGATTAAAGTCATCCATATAATGAGGCCAAGAAACAGTTCCCCCAACCTTCTCCCTGGGAAACCGTATGACATTAAAATCGCCAAGCACTATCCAGGGAGATGTAGTGCTCAGGAGGTGCAGTCTAGACCACAGAGTCTGCCTAAGCAGATAATTGTTCTCCCCATACACAAAAGTTGCAAAAAAGGGGGGGTTCACCACATTTAGATTGCACCTCACAATCTATAAATTGGTCAGATTGGTCAATTATCTGAATTTGAGCAACATGAGGATCCCAACACACAAATATCCTACCTATAGGTGCCTGGGGATAATTGTTCACAAAATTCCATTGAGGACAGACATATTTTATCACTCTAGATGCTTTATCCTCCTTTATTTTATGTTCTAATAAACCCACAAT
The DNA here is from genome assembly GCA_014282245.1 of Rhododendron simsii. NCBI lineage: Eukaryota > Viridiplantae > Streptophyta > Magnoliopsida > Ericales > Ericaceae > Rhododendron > Rhododendron simsii. The sequence continues at coordinate 25,837,941 of CM024954.1, forward strand.
TGATAGCTTGTTCTTATTTACAAAACACTTAACCTCTTTTTGTTTGATTGGATCATTGAGACCCCTAATATTCCAAAAACCAAAATTGAGAGGGTGCATAGACATAAAACAAATATTCAAACAGAACGAATTATAAAATGCCAGAAAGTAGAAAGAGTAAGCATACTGCCCTGACAAAAGGATATGGATGAGTTAATTCCTTCCTCTGGATTGGGAACTCAGAAGTTGCTCCCTTTCAAGTTTCTTCATCCGTCGTTGAGCTGATTTGGATATGACCTTCTGAAAGTTTCCCTTAAGATCTTCTTCTGAAGCTTTATCCCGCATCACTGAGCCATGGGGATCAGGTGGTATAGGAGAGAGTGTTTGGTTGACCACCCCACCCCTTGGATATGTTGCAATAATTGCTTGAAAGTAAGGCATGGGTTGATCTTGTTTCCATCGAGGCTAGCAAAGGATATAGATGCATTCATCTAGACCCCTTGCTACTAGCATTGGTATCTATTTCCTACTCTACACTTCTTCATCAGGCTGCCTCGTAATCAACTTTTATCAAAATTAGGATTTAAGTGAAGGAACATGAAGACTAGAGTGTCATAGCTTCATGAAGATTCCATGCAATTATTGATTTCTGATTGTAACAGGAACATTTATTACTACACTTGTTTATTGCCTTTATGAATATTAAACAGAGTTCACTATTTGCTTTATTTATTTCTATTAGCAGTTAATGTCAAAATCAAAGATCGTTGTTTTATTGCTAGTGAATATTCGGATCTAGCAAAACAATTTTGATTGGGTTGCTTTGAGGGTCTTACAACTTTTGCTCTATGTTGTATGGACTCTGGTACTGGTATCAGGTGTTTTAAAGGGCACAGAAGCATCAAACCTCTCTTAATCCTGAGTGTTATATATAATAGTGGCTGAGGGTCTTACAACTTTTGCTCTATGTTGTATGGACTCTACTGCTTTGGATGTGTCTGCTACTGCTTTCAATGTCTGCTATTTTCTGTAGTGCTGACCAAACAGTTGTTTTATGATGTCAGTCACTTTTAATTCATTGTATTCACCTATCCTTAGGGGGGTGTCCCTTGAAGTGTTTAGGCCTTTTCTAGGGGGCATGTCCCTAGTTCTTACTGCTATTTGCTGTGTGGCTACTATGGCTGCTACTGTTACATTACTGATGCAATTGTTGTTCTGATGTTCTGTATTTTATGTTTTGGTAGCTGCGATTTGCTATCTGTTATAGCCTCTAATCAAAGTAGATTGGCAGCTATGTGGTACTAGTCCCTCTCGGTAGCTGAGTTCTTTTGAGTGAAGTTCTGTGTGTTTGCTACCATGACCCAATCGGTCCATTTTCCTTTTAGCCCTTGGCTTAGATCAATGTAGGAAAGTAGCCTCACAAGTGGGGAAGGACACCAACCAGTGAGTATTAGAGAACACCCTATCAATCCTACTCTTATTATCACCTGAGCCTCCTCGCTTGTTAGACCATGTAAACCAAAAACCTTTAGCAGGTAGGTCATCATGGAGAATATCAGATAAACATTGGCTTAGCAACAACTTGTTTATTGCATTGATTCTTTTTAGTGGAATTATTCTTCTTCGTTTGACATCAAAGCTTCTTTTTGTTCTCCTCTTATGCTCACGTGCTATGATCTTTGCTAATAAATGTTTCATTTTAATTCAAGGCACCTAATTATTTCAGCATGCATGTAATTCCTGCACCTAATTGTTTCATTTTATCATCTTTAGGATTGATTTCAGTGCTTTGAAAATCAAAATTTTGGTCTAAATGTTTTTATAACGGGGAGGTTGTATTGTTCTTGACATTTTAGGTGAAAAAATATGGACAAGAGTTGGATGACAATTAAGAATAGACTGAGCAAAGAGTACCGAGATGGGGTAAATTCATTTGTTGACTTTGCAGTCACAAATTTGGGTTCCGATGATCAGATTCGTTGCCCGTGTTTAAAATGCATGAATGTGGAACGCCATTTTAGCATTGTTCTTGCGTTTCACCTGATACAAAATGGGATAGCTCCTTCTTACAAGACTTGGGTCCACCATGGGGAAACTATACCTATGAATCAACAATTTGTGTCGAACAAAAGCCGTCAGCCTATTGGAGAAAGTGTTAGGGGTGGAGTGGCAACAGATGAACATGAGAATCAAGACGACCTGGAACGCTTAGTTAATGATTACTATGCAGCAGCAATCATGAATGATGAGGAACTAGATGAGTTGCCTGACAATGTTGAGATGGAGAATGTGCGCAACTTTGATAAATTAATGAAGGATGCCCATCGAGAGTTATACCCCGGATGCAAGTTTACTTTACTATCATTTGTCATTAAGCTACTTCATGTTTAAGGTGTTGAATAAATGGAGTAACAAGTCCTTTGATGCGCTGTTGGGGTTATTGAAGGAACTCCTATCTACAAGTGATCAAGACATTCCGGAAAACATTTATGAAGCAAAGAAGTTCCTACGTAGGGCTTGGGCTATGTGCCCATTCATGCATGTAAGAATGATTGTGCACTTTTTTGGGAGGAGAATGCTGATCTTGAAAAGTGTCTTGTTTGTGAGCAGCCTAGATACAAGCCAAATGATGGCAAGGGAAAAAATATTCCTCATAAGATCTTAAGATATTTTCCTTTGACCCGTAGGTTGCAAAGGTTTTATATGTCGCGCAAAACTTGTACAATATGAGGTGGCATAAGGAGAAACGAGTTAATGATGGGGTATTAAGGCATCCGGCTGATGGTAAGGCATGGAAGCACTTTGATCGACATTATCCTGAGTTTGCTAGAGATGCCCGAAATGTGAGGTTAGGACTAGCTACTGATGGAGTCAATCCCTTTGGTAACATGAGCAATTCCTACAGCTCATAGCCTATGATTGTCATGCCTTACAACCTTCCTCCATGGAAATGTATGAAACAATCTTACTCTATAATGTCGTTGCTTATTCCTGGACCAATTGCACCGGGGAGAGATATTGATGTTTACTTAAGGCCATTAATTGACGAATTGAAGGAGTTATGGGAACGTGGTGCAGTCACCTATGATGCCTCAACCCCACAAACTTTTCGAATGCATGTAGCTGTTATGTGGACCATCAACGTTTTCCTTGCATGGTAATTTGTCCGGGTGGACTACTAAGGGTTACTTGGCTTGCCCAATTTGTAACGAGCATGCATCATCGCAAAGGTTGAGAAGTAAGTTAGGTTATGTGGGAGCTCGCCGATGGTTGCCTAAAGACCATCCTTGGCGAAGGAGTCACCTCTTTGATGGTAAGGTGGACCATCAGAAGAGGCCTATGGACTTAACGGGTGAACAAATATTGCAGCAAATGAACAAGGGGACATACAAGCCATTTGGCAAGCATCCAAGCAACAAAAGGAAAAGAGGAGATCCAATATTAAATTGGACCAAGAAAAGCATTTTTTTTGAGCTTCCTTATTGGGAGAAACTCTTGCTGCAACACAACCTTGATGTGATGCATATAGAGAAAAATATATTTGAAGCTTTGCTTGGAATACTATTAAGCATAGATGGGAAGAACAAGGGCACAGAAAAAGCACGTCAGACACATAAGCGTGGGGGTCAACGTCCTCACATTGCAGATTTTTACAGTTCAACCCATTATAATCAAAAGAAGAAGAAATGGATAGCTCCGATATGTGAGCAACTACATGTAAGCATTGTAATAGAAGTTGCATCCCACACTATTTTTTTTTATTTCATGAAATTTATTCAATCCATATTTCCTTTGCTATTAGCTACTACTTGAGGCACGCCAGAAAGAGGATGAGGCACTTTGCCAAGAGACTGACGCGCTTGGGTTACCAATCACCATCCCATAAGAGGAGATGCCGATAGAAGTTCTTGTTAAAAAGTTTTATGTGAAGGAATATGGTGTTAGTTTGAAGTCATCATCATCGAAGAGGTCTAGTGGTCAATCACATGAAGAGGTGCGAGTTCTGAAGAATGAAGTTGAGACACTCAAGGATGTGTGCAAACAACAAAACGATTAGGTTGAGACTTTGAAAGACTTGTGCCAAACGCAAAAGGAGACAATCCAAATGCAACAGGAGAAAATAAATGCATATGATGAAAAGTTTGTGCGCTTCGAGGCTGTTATGTCCATGTCCGCTTATATGCATGAAAATCCTATTGGGGCGGGCTCTAATTGTCAGTAAGTAACTTTCACTTCATTAGCCCTTAATCTTGGATTTATATATTTATAAGATTTCTGCAAAAGTAAATGTCTTGATCCGTATCAAGTTTCAGAAAGTCCTAACATCGTGTGATATGACTTTTGGGACAAAAAATGATGACTGCAATTTGCTTGAAATTCTGTTTCTTGATAGAGCACGGTGATACTAGATAAAGCTTGTTGACGGTTGTTTGTATCTTGGTAAATTCATAGGGCTTGAATTGAGGCCGTGAAACGCATATAAATTCTAGCAACCACTGTGAGTATATCAATGCCTTAATTACCTTATTTTTTTCAGAGAAGCGCTACTCCAAACTAGAGTGTAGTCAATTGGCTTCATTAGAGCAAGTGAGACATTTTTTTCTTCCACATCTTTTCCAACAAAAACATACCCAAAAAGTGGCTGGTTGATGTCTAATAGACTTGGAGGCCTCCTAGATCAATGATTTCACTTCCAAATCCTCCACCTGTTATTTGAACCAAAATTATGAGAGCAAGTATGAGTTACATAGGTTGGCTTAAACGGCTATTGTCACGGAAATCAACAGAGGAGTCTTACTGTGTTCCATTTTTATATTACTGTTTTTTTTTGGTGGCAATATAGCGTTCGCATGTTATAGTAGTTATCCAGTTACAACAAATAGGTCAGTTTTGCTCCATCAGCTTGAACAAAGACCTGGTCACTATTGAAGAGGAGATTATGTCCATGACACTCACACGAACATAATCCTCTACGCATAGGAAACCATGACGATCGAATCAGGTAAAAAAATACTTATGGGAGCAAATGAGGCATTCTAGCAAGTTGATCCTCAAACGCCACCCGAACAGAACAAGATAGAAAATAAAATGAAACAACTATGAAATGAACACAATGGTCTAAAGAAAATTAATGATGTGAAGTGGTGACCAGAGAAAGAATAAAAATAAAAACCTGGTGGCTAAGCAGGTGTTGGAGAGGGAAGCTTGAAAACTTTGTCCATGGACAATGCTTTGTTGTTCTTGGAGGAGAAGGAGAGACACAGAGAATTCCCATTGCTCAAGTGTTCTGCAAAGAAAGATTAAGGGCCACTAAAGGAGGTTCTGAGTTATATATACACATCTAGATTGCTTTATCCAAATGGGCATATTCTAGTCATAGGGTGGCTTGGGGAATAAATTAGACCGGTCCCCAATCTAAAGTTAGGCCCATAAGTGGATTTGTTGTACAAGTTATCTTGTTGTTTATTTCTCTTCATTCCTTTTATGACTTCTCTTTTAGACTAAGCTTTCATTTCCAGGTGCTGAATTTTCATTTTCCTTGTTTATTGTCTGTTCAATATGCACTTTGTTTTCATTTTTACATGGTATCATTATGTGTGTATTTTGGGGTAAAAGATGCCCATACTTTGAGTGGCCAAAGAATCAGGATGTAATGATCCCTCTAGCGACCTTTTTTTATGGATATATACTTTAGGATGTTCAAGATTAGCTCGTGATGCAGTCCAAACTTATCACAATCTGAAGGATGTTAATTTCTTGTATATGAGCTTGATTCGTGTTCGATGGCTGAAAGCTTTTTTTTTTTTCAAGACTAGCTTGTGATGTAGACAATACCAACGTGTCACAATTTGAAGGATGTTAATTTCTTTTAGAAGTCGGTAAGATGCTTCGCTGTAGGGTCCCATTTGTCGTTGCTGTAGTTTTCATGTGCTTATAAAAGCTGTACAACTAAAAGATGGGCTTCTTGGCTTTGAATAGCCACGCAAGTGTGTCAGGAGCGTGTCCATGTGTCAGATATTGTTACATATATATTTACTTTTTTTTTTTTGTTTTTTTGCAATTTTGTACAAGTAAGGAGATGGAGTTGCTTTTTGGAATCTAACCAAGATGGAGTTGAAGACTTTTGGTATTTATTTTTGAAAGCTAACCAAGATGGAGTTGAAGACTTTTTGGTAGTTATTTTTGGAAGCTAACCAAGATGGAGTAAATGGAACACTTGTTTTGAGTTCTTTTTGGATATGGATATTTTGTAGTTTTGGTAATGTTAAGTTTGAATGCTTATTGTTGGAGGATGAACGTTTTGAAACGTTTTGAAGTTGGATGATGAATGTTGACGTAATGGATATTTGGTTTGAATGATATTTTGCTTCTTCGCAATTTAACTTTTGCTAAGTTGAGTCATAAGATACAAAAAAAAATCTGAAATTTAATTTGTAAGCAGGTGAAAACAATATATGGAATAAATTGTATTGCTACTAAAGTCTTCTTTTTGGTGACAAAAGAGATTGTCACTGTTGTGTGTTTACTACTACAAAAGGTTATTAGTGACACACAATCGGTTGTCATGGTCGGTATTTTTAGTACAACCTTTGTCACAAAATAATTCTCTTCCGTGACAACATGATGCTATCATTATTACTATCTGTGACATAATCACCTTTGTCACAGAAAATTTCTCTTCCATGAACCATATTATTGTCACTAATACTTTCGGTGACAACTGTGTCACGGAAAATTTGTCTTCGGTGACACCAAATTCTTGTCACTGTTGACAACATTCCTTGACAACTAAACAATTTTTTCACCCTTGACTTTCAGTGTCATGGATATATGACACCTCCTCTTGTGTCACCAAAGATAATAGGTAACAAAATTTGGACGTTTGGTGACATTTTTGCATGTCACTGATGGTGTTTTTTGTTGTAGTGACCCCTTAAAAGGGTGTTCCATATGCACCTATTCTATGGTGCTTTCATAACTTTTTAACGTGTTTCGAAATTTTTGTTCTAGAATTCATAACTTTTCAACAGTACGATTCGTAACATTTTCATTATGACTTATAACGTTTTGGTGTATCTCGTAACATTTATATGATTCGTAACTTTTTAGCAATACGATTTGTAACATTTTCTCTATAATTCATAACATTTTAGGGGTGCATGTGATACACACCTAAATATGCTCCATGTCTCATTATCAACTATGGAAATAAATCTTCGGAAGGCACGTATGACTGGGATTCATGAACCATAACAGACAAAATTTAAATACCAACAAAAACCAAAGATCACCCTTGCCATAATATAAACTGCTATTCACGAACGTCGGTTACTTGAAAACAAGTGAGTATCACAGTAGCATAAAATTGGGTTCGGTGTTTCGGTTTACTCGATAGGCAATAATTCGACGCATGGCAGTATATTTCACATGATTAAATTACAGATGTATTGATTTAGAAAAACTATGCTTTGATACCAACTGTAAATCTATATCTATATTTAATTCATTATGCAGAAAACAGATATAATAAGGATCTTGAATTCAACACATCTCAAGAACAATAAATAGTGTACCCTTGTTGGACATTGCAATTAGAGGGAACAAACCCCTTAGGTGATACTTTAATTCTTTGCTCACCTTCTTATCTCTGTCTCTACTTTTTTAGAATAACCAAATAATTTAAGTGATGGAAAACCGTAGGAATAAGGGGTGAGTATTCTACCTTTTATAGAGGAGAGAAGAGGGCCTTAGAGATAATTATTAAAAAATACCTAGTCCATCAAGGTCTCTTTTATTATCAAGAGTTTTTTTCCATCTATAATTCTAATTAGTTATCGTAATGAACCATATCACTTCATTGGCTTATCTGATAGTGGAGTTCTTTGCTCACCTTCTTATCTCTGTCTCTACTTTTTTAGAATAACCAAATAATTTAAGTGATGGAAAACCGTAGGAATAAGGGGTGAGTATTCTACCTTTTATAGAGGAGAGAAGAGGGCCTTAGAGATAATTATTAAAAAATACTTAGTCCATCATGGTCTCTTTTATTATCAAGAGTTTTTTTTCCATCCATAATTCTAATTAGTTATCGTAATGAACCATATCACTTCATTGGCTTATCTGATAGTGGAGTCCCATATGCACAAAACATAGAGGCTAGTCGGCCACACTCATTGGAAAAACCTAACAGTCTACACTTTCGGAGCCAGACTCAAGGGGTTAGCCACATGGTCTTGGCTTAGGAATTAGGATTTTCCTCCCTGCTAAACTCTTAAGTTCAGTTCCCCTTGCTAGTAATTCTTATATAGGACCACCTCACCTGACCCCGTGCAAGCGTGTGAAAAGGACTGTAGGGATTAATTCGAGGTCGCACAACTTGGTTCAAGACCCTCCATTACCCAAAAGGAAAAAATCATCTTGATTCAATTTTATGCAGGACTTTCGTCCCTGCTCTAATTGGGTCTCCGCTAGTGCATTGTGACATTTTTCTTTCAATTAGTTCTTGTGAATGTAAGTTTGGTCCGGACACCTTGAATTATGAGACAAAAATAACAGGACAGACCGAGGAAATAATTTGAACGTAAAAGGTGATTAGATTGTGTGGAGGTAGTTACCAACTTGCAAAGCAATAGCAGAGAGAGAGATGTCACGGGGATCTTTGCCTGCCACTTGAAAAGTAAATCAACCATTAAAACTCCATGAATAATGGATCATGAATCATGCAAGAAACACTTTTTTGGAGTCTTTGTTCAACTATACGGATCATATGTATATCATGATTCATGTCTATGAGAAACTGGTGTGTAAAAGTAAACCCCGTGTGAAAACTTGAAGATCCGTGTACAAAAGTAGAATTCCACAATTGTAAAGTGAAAACCATTAGCACCAATGTCCGACATTAATGTCATGCAAATGGAGAAGGTTCAAATTTGTTTGAAATTACCGAAATTACCCTTGAGGTTTGTATAAATCACAGATTGCTCCCTCACGTTTTGAAAATTACAAAATATCCCCTCTCTCATGTCAAATTACTTCATTGTCATGATGAAGCCACCAGAAAATTGGACATTATTTATCTGACATCAATATTTTCTACTTACAATGGACCAAACTATCTTCTTTTTTAGCCCGTGCAAGGCTATTTTCACTTCTCTGTAGTCTTTCACAAGTTATTAAAGGATAATGTGACCCATTATAATTAGCATTTAATGGTATCATATAGACTTTGTCGAATTTTTATCCCCTCTCTCATGTCAAATTACTTCATTGTCGTGATGAAGCCACTAGAAAAATGGATGTTATTTATCTGACATCAATATAATTCTACTTACAACGGACCAAACTATCTTTTTTAGCCCGTGGAAGGCTATTCTCACATCTCTGTAGTCTTTCACAAGTTATTAAAGGACAATGTTACCCATTATAATTAGCATTTGATGGTATCATACAAACTCCATTGAATTTTTAAGCGGCTGCATTACCACAAGGAGTAATTTGTTATGATACAGGGGACAATTTTTAATTTCCAAACGTAAGGGGCAATTTTTAATTTTTAGAAATCTCACGGGTGGTTTTGGTATTTTACCCAATTTGGTTCTAGAAAAATAGCGAAAGTTGCATTTGACATTTCACACCAAGGTAATGCCAAATTTGTTTAGATAATTGGAGGGTAGGTTAATGCATGCACGCCAGTTGAATATAAGGGACTGCATGTGCATATTGAAATTATTTTTTTTTTATTTATGATTTTGTTGGTTGATTCCTTTCATATAGGAGTAGTATTTTTTATTTTTTTTCCTGAGTGCATGGGCAAAACTACCCGTTCTAGCGTTCAAACCGTTTTATGCACGGGCAAAATAAACCCGTTCTAGCGTTGTGCCCGTCCGATGCACGGGACAATTAATAAAAGTAGGTTTGAACGGTTAACGCTGGAACGGGTTAGTTTTGCCCTTGCATAGAACGGGTTGAATGCTAGAACGGGTAGTTTTGCCCGTGCATAGAACGGGCACAAACGCTAGTAAAATGTTAAAGTATTGAATTTGAACTTAAAAGTACTCTAGAAAAACAATGTGGGGCAATTTTTTATTGTATCAACCTAAAAATCTCGATCATCCATTCCGAAAAACGGTCCAGCAAGTAGTACTGTAATTGATTGTCTATAATTTGTTCCGTGACCTACTACTTGTAACTATGATCTCATAGTTAATCGTCATCTCAAATGTGAATAATCCCAAATGTAAATAATGTAAGTACTAAATGCCAATTTAGAAATCTATCTTTAATGGATCAGTATACTTCTCTAATCAAAATGTAAAAATCGACTTTTCTAGCCACCACAAATTGTATACAAAAAGTGACCTTACTATTAACGAAAAGAATTTCAATTCCAAATGATTACGAAACAGTACTAAGAATATTTTCAGAAGTAAAAAACTAATTAATCGAATTTGCTAAAAATCTGAATTACTTTCAATTGTCAAGACCATAAACCTGCCAAATGAATTCAAATGAAAGGTTTGAGCACTGAAACCAAATGTAGGTGATCACAATTTGTCAATTTGATAATCAAAATCTAGAGACAAAAAAGTGAAAACACCATTAGAAAAGGGAATGTGGGAATATTAAAGAAAGAGGCAAGAAAAGTGCATGGATACAATTTTTTTTTAACCTTTGAGCAGTTTTTTTTTTTTTGCTAATTAACCTTTGAGCAATTAATGAGAACTAACCAAACATTGTAGGGAAGTGAGCAATCTCCTAATGCAGTGTAGTTTTTGAACATAGCCTCTTATTTTTAAAATTTGCGGAACAAAAACTCGAATCAATTTCATTAATTAGGAGAGAAACTGTGAGGAAAGTAATATATGATGCATGAGAAAGATATAGCTGTGGACTTACTACGTATGGATTAATTTGTAAACTTCACCTTCTGGCAGCAATACAGAAATGGTGAGGAGTTGCATGAGAAAGAATAAATAGTAGAAGAACAGGAAAATATGGGAAAATGAGGACGTGGGGTTTTTATTTTTTGTTTTTGTTCCTGAAAAGAATGGGGATGAGGAGCTTAGACGTGGTGGACGTGGTGTTGTAGTGGGCAGGTGGCATGCTGGAAAGGAAGGAGGGCATGGAAGTTGGCTAACATGGGGTATGGACTATGGACGTGGGGATAATTTCCCGAGTGTGAGACAGGTGACGTGGAGTTTTTTTTTGTTTTTAAACAAAATGAAAAATCTAGAAATTAAGGATTGAGAGTTTGGAGGCTTTTTGAGAGATTAACTACATTCTCTTAGGATATTGATAGATAGATTTTTTATTTTTTTTCCTGAGTGATTCCTTTCATATTTATGTAGTGCTTTGGTAACCTTCCACTTTTTGTGGAAAATTTGTACGGTGGTTTTGTTGTTGGGTTGTGTTAGGATCGACACACACACGCACACGATTTACAAGAGTATAAACAGTAAAGAATCAACACAGACATATACATGGTTTCCAAAATCGGATACGTCCAAGGGAGCGAGAGCGGCTGCTGTTCTTTATTATCACAGTATGAAATAGGTTTACAACATAGAGTATTTATACTGACTCTATTCGAACCCTAATATGATATTTGGTCTGTATCCCAAAAATACCCATGTACGAACCGGCCGTCGCTCCTCTCTGCTCCACTCGTTGCGCTTCGCTCCGCTCCACTCGTTCCGCTCTGCTACGCTTCAGCATCAGGCCTTCTTTCTAGAACTCCATAAGCCACAGTTCTAACAATCTCCACCTTGGCGAACTTACTCTCGCCCATTCAGAAGATAACCATCACCATCCAGTAAGTTAGGGGGATGCCTCCCTTTTCCTAGCACCGAGAGACATTAACCAAGTCCAAGCAATGCTCGACTTGTCTACAGTAACCGTCTTTGTTAACATATCTACTGCATTCTCAAAAGTGTGCACCTTTTCCAGTATCAAATCACCTGCATCAATCAACTCTCTCACCTTGTGAAACCTCACGTCGATATGCTTGGTTCGAGCATGATACACCCGATGCTTTGCCAAATAAATGGCACTCTGACTGTCACAATGCAACCGAACTCCACCTTGATCTGTGTCAAGCTCCTTAACAAACCCTTTCAACCATAATGCTTCCTTAGCAGCCTCAGTCACCGCCATATACTCAAACTCAGTAGTAGATAGAGCCACGAATGGTTGTACCATGGATCTCCAACAAATAGGCCCACCCACAAGTGTATACACATAAACCAGTTGTAGACCTTCTGTCATCCAAACCCCTAGCATAATCAACATCCACATACCCCACAACTGAAATCTGACCCCGTTGCCTACCAAACGTAATCCCACGATCTGAAGTTCCTCTCAAATATCTGAACATCCACTTGACTATCTTCCAATGCTCTTTGACTAGTTTGGCCATGTAGTTACTGACTGTGCTAATTGCATGTGCCAAATCAGGCCTCGTACAAACCATTGCATACATTAAGCAACCCACTGCACTTGCATAAGGCACCCTTGACATATCTTCAATTGCTTCATCTGACACCGGACACTGAGCTGAAGATAATCTGAAATGACTTGCCAATGGACTGCTGACCAGTTTGGCATTATTCATACTAAACCTCTCCAACACTTTCACCACATAATTCTTTTGAGATAACCACAACTTACAAGCTGACCTATCTCTGCGAATCTCCATCCTAAGTATCTTCCTAGCCGCTCCAAAATCCTTCATGTCAAACTCTTTACCCAATAAAGACTTCAACCTGTTTACCTCAACCATACTCCTTACAGCAATCAGCCTATCATCCACATAAAGAAGCAAGAAAATATAGGAACCATCATTAAGACTCTTGCAACAATCATACTCACAGCGTGTGTACCCAATCTGTATCATGAAAGAGTCAAACCTCTTATACCATTGTCTTGGAGATTGTTTCAGCCCATAAAGGGACTTATTCAACTTACAAACAAGATGCTTAGTCTCTGGCTGCTTGAACAACTCAGGCTATTCCATGTATATGACTTCCTCCAAATCACCATGGAGGAGTGCCATTTTCACATCCATCTGCTCTAACTCCAGATCATAGCTAGCCACCAATGCCAAGATAATCCTGATTAACGTATGCCTCACCACTGGAGAAAAGATCTCATCAAAATCAATCCCCTTCCTCTGTGAATACCCCTTTGCCACTAACCGAAGCTTTGAACTTTTCCATCTCCTTTTCTGCTGTTGCCTTTTTCCGTTTGTATACCCACATACAACCCACTGGCTTCTTTCCCTTGGGCAGTTCTTTCAACTCCCAAGTCTTATTCTTATGCAAAGACTCCATTTCCTCCACCATGGCTTCAATCCATCTGTCCCTTTCAGAACTCGTGATAGCATCCTGAAAAGTAGATGGATCCCCACTAGTAGTAGTCAATACATAAAAAACCAAGTCATCAAACCCATACCTCACTGGTGGCTTGATAGTGCGCTTAGTTCTCCCAGCGACCAAGCTTTGCTGCTGCTGTTGATCAAGCTGTTCATCTGGCTGAGTATCACTTATATCAAAACTCTCCATCTCAATCTGTATGCCCTGCTGTTTACTGTTCACTTCCTCTGACTCAGAATTTTGAACCTTCTGATATGCCTTGATCATACAGTCCTCAGCAAATACCACATCCCTACTGATCACCACCTTCTTTGTCTCTGAACACCCTTTGATCCCTTTCTCATAACCAAGAAAGATACACTGTCTAGACTTCGCATCAAGCTTTGACCTCTCATCACTGGGAACATGAACAAAGGCTGGACACCCAAAAATTCTAAGTAGTCAACCTCTTTCTCTGTCCACATCGCCTTAGCTACCTTCCCATCCAAAGTAGCACTCGGTGACCTGTTTAAAACAAAGCATGCCGTACTCACTACTTTTGCCCAAAAAACCTTCGGAAGTCCCGCATTCAATCTCAAACACCGTGCCCTTTCTACTATAGTTCTGTTCATCCTTTCTGCCACCCCATTCTGCTGTGGTGTCTTCTAAACAGTAAAGTGCCGCTGAATCCCATGTTCCTCACAAAATTTCAAAAAAGGCCCATTCTTGAATTCTTTTCCATTATCTGTCCTGAGGCACTTTTAATCTTTTTCCCTGTCTAGTTTTCCACTTCAGTTTTCCACACTTTGAACTTAGCAAAGACTTTAAACTTGTGCTTCATGAATTACACCCAAACTTTCCTTTAAAAATCATCAATCAAGGTCAAGAAATACAAAGATCCTCCTTTCGAAGCTACCCTCACTGGCCCCCAAACATCTGAATGAACGTAGTCAAGAATTCCCTTCGTTCTGTGAGTTGCATTCCTAAACTGCACCTACACTGTTTCCCCAGAGCACAAAACTTATAGAAATCCAGTTTACACGATTTAACCCCTTTCAACAGATTCCTCTTATGCAGCTTTAACATCCCACGCTCTCCCATATGTCTCGACCCTATATGCCAAAGCATAGTATCATCAGTATCGTCTGTTGTAGTGGCAGCAGCTCCACCTACAACTGTACTCCCTACCAACTTGTAAATATGACCAAGAACTTTACAAGCCTTCATCATCACCATAGTTTCGCAACCTTCATGACTCCACCCTCTGTTTTATACTCACAACCATTAGAGTTTAAGGTTCCCAACGAAATCAATTTCTTTCTCAAATCTGAAACATGTCTAACATCCCCCAAAGTCCTCACAACACCATCATACATTCTGATTTTAATTGTACCTATTCCTATGACTTTACACGATGCATCGTTACCCATAAGAACATTACCACAATCCACTGACCTGTATGTGTTGAACCATTCCTTGATAGGAGATATGTGAAAAGAACATGTTGAATCCAAAATCCACGAATCTGCCATGTGATCTGAACTTGCTGAGACCAAAAGCATATTACCATCATCTGACTCCCACTCCACAACGTTTACAGAAGTTGATCCATCTTTCCTCTCCCCTGCCTTTCCCTTCTTCTTCCAGTCAGTTCCCTTTCCCCTTTGCGGACAGTCTTTCTTCATGTGCCTCGGTTCATGACACCTGTAACACTTGAACTCAAACGTGCCCTTGAACCTCTTCTTTGACTGAGACCTCCCATGCCCCGAAATTTATTTGCCCCTCTCCTTGTTCCTGCCCCGATCCCCGTACCCCTTAACCACCAGACCTTCACCCTGCAGCGATTCTGTTTGTTGCTTGCGTTGATTATACGCCAGAAGGGCTGCAGTGACTTCCTCCAATTCTAGGGTTTCTTTCCCCCAGAGTAAGGTTGTAACTAGGGATTCAAGAGAAATCAGTAGTGAACACAGTAACATGCATCAGCGCTTGGCCTTCCTCCTCAAATTTTACGTCAATCCGTTGTAAGTCGCTCACAACCTGATTGAACGTGTTGATATGCTAAATCAGATCAGCACCCTCGGCCATCTTCAACCCAAACAGTTTCTGCTTCAGAACCAGTTTGTTCGTGAACGACTTTGATATATACCTGTTCTCCAGTTTAGTCCAGACCCCAGCCGGCGATTTATCACCCAACACATGATACATAACTTCGTCTGCAAGACACAGACAAATCGTACTCACCGCCTTCATCTGGAGTTCTTCCCAATCGTCTCTCGACATGGCTTCTGGCTTCGCCTTCAACCCTTTGTACAAGCCCTGCTACACCAACAAATCCTTTACCCGTTGTTGCCATAATATGAAATTCAAAGTTCCATCGAACTTCGAAACATACGAACTCGATGACATCGTTCTTCTGTGTGATCTAAAATAGCTTGAAGCCCTTATACCACTTGTTAGGATCGACACACACACGCACACGATTTACGAGTATAAACAGTAAAGAATCAACACAGATATATGTGGTTTCCCAAAACCAAGTACGTCCACGGGAGCGAGAGAGGCTGCTATTTTTTATTATCACAGCATGAAATAGGGTTTACAACTTAGAGTATTTATACTGACTCTATTCGAACCCTAATTTGATATTTGGTCTGTATCCCAAAAATACCCTTGTACTAACCGGCTGTCGCTCCGCTCCACTCATTCTGCTCCGCTACGCTCCGGCATCTGACCTTCTTTCTAGAACTCCATGAGCCACAGTTCTAACAGGTTGCACTAATTAGCCAACGGATGTTTTGGGGATCCAAAGCGAAAGGATATGCAGCTAGCATTGCTATTCACAGACTTTTTATTTTTTCATAGATCGTAGTATGTTGGGACCCACTACAAGTCTCATAAAAATAATTCGAATCATTCATCAAATTTAATATTTTTTCGATTGCCCACGTGAAAATATAGTGAGACACTTACATGATTATTAAAAGGATATTAGATTTCTAGAATATTATTATCATTTTGAGTGGGGGCATCGCTAACATATATTTTGACATATAAAATGAGACTCAAATTGTGTGAAACCAATTTTGGAATCCCACAGAGTCCCACGCAAATAATTGGAGTCGTTTAATTTGTTTAAAACATGGTTTTAAGAATTTTTCGTAAAAAACTAACTCATTCATTTATCGATAATGCCGATTTTCTCTAAAGCTATCTACAACACCATCTGTTTAGATGCCGATAAAATTAAAAAAAAAAACCATCTTTTTAGATATCTCAACAAACAAAAAGAAAAATGAAAATTTGACCTTCGTGAGGCTTGGACATGCAATGCATGACAGAATGTGAGATCACCTATGGAGGCCCAACAAAACTGTTGTTCCACAGTTTCACATGACCCTTTTTTCCATTTCCCAGACCCCATATCCCTAAAGTATGGATACATATGTCAATATGTGAAAGCTAAGAGTCGCATCTCTCTCTCCCTCTCGGATCCTGGAGTCTGGTTATCACATGTCAATCCCAGTTATATATTGTCGATCAAAACAGGAAAAAAAAAATACTATATTTACAGGAAATTGATATTTACATTCTTTTTTTGTATAATTCACATTTCTTTTCTTTTCTTTTTTGTCTTTATTCACTTAAATTTACGATCTTGCATTTTATTCAATACACTTTTTCACACATTTAAGGACAATATTGTAAATTCATGTGGATAAAAAAAAAAGTGTGAAAATCATTTTCCTATTTATATATGTTTATATATATAGGTAGGTATGTATGTATGTATGTATGTATGTATGTATGTATGTATGTATGTATTATAAACAACAGACATGAATATAGGCCCAACCAATATGCCCATGCCATTGGCGCAAAACTAAAAAATGGGGAAAAAATTCAAATAAAGACAAATTTTCAGATTGAAGTTAAGGGCAAAAGAACGCAGCCTATATATATACCCAACCAATAGGCCTACGCCATAACAACATTTTATTGTAAGTTGAAGTGTGGGCGTTTGATGTCTTCACTCTTCAAGGGTTAAATAACGCAACGTACCTTCATGTTTATGCAATGCCACCTCCTGTCAACAGGTAAAATGGGGCAACCTGGGTTAGTGTGGGAGAGTCAACTGCAGCACCAACTTGGTGGGAATTCGATCATAGCTGGATTGGGAACTTTGCTCACCTGGCCTACAATATTCCGTAATTAAATTGGAATATATACGTACAATTATGTATAAGCATTGTATTATATTATGGGGACCGACATGAACCGGCATTCAGTACAGCTAGCGCAACTAGATGAAACTTCATGGAAGGAGCCAGGTAGAGGAGAGAGTTTAATTAGGAGTGGGGCTGGGATATATGCCAGTGCATGTACATGCGGCCCCTTCAAGTCCCCGAGGTACTGCAGCACCACCGCGTACGTGGTCATGGTCTAACTCTAGCTAGTAAATTCCCCGGCTGCAACCTCCTAGAGAATAACCATTGTCCTCGTGGTCAGCAAATCGTATCGCCAGCATCTACGGCCTACACAACGTAGTCAACCCAACCTGCATAGCATCTTCTGGCGTCAACTACGAAGTCCCGAAAATGCAATGATAATGTTTTATTAAAAAGTAAGTGACAAGTGCAATGATGATATATATATTTCCTTAATTGAATAACTTGGATCGTTTTGAACCCATGATTCTTGTAGTACCAAAAAAACCAATGAATCTTCTACTTCTATATAATAAGGGAGTAGGACCTATAATCTTAATTGGTCAGTTTATACTCCTAATTAATCCATTGATAGGATTTTACTCATTACCATTAGATCGTGTACAAACTGATTGGCTATATAAGAAGTGAAATAATATATAATAATATATATATATATATATACACACACACATATTTCCTTCGTCCCAAAGAGGATGACAATTTTTGAAATTTATGTCATTTTTTTATTGCTTATATCTTTCAATCTGTAATGTTTTTTACGAGTTTGAAAACTTTGTATAATAGAACTAATCGAGAACTATCAAACAAGATCTATATTGCATATTTTTTAAGATTCATATTGAAAGATATAAGGAATTGAAATTAGCACAAATATTAAAAATTGGGGAAAATGACGGCCCAGGACGTGTTTTGATATTTGATACCCGCCAAGGACAAGCTAAGAACATTTGTTAATACTGAAAATGTCCTTGGCGGGTATTAATTATCAAAACACATCATTGCCGTCATTTTCCCTAAAAATTGTCATCCAATTTGGGATGGAAAGAGTATGTATGTGTGTGTGTGTGTATATTGTGGGACTTATAAATAGGAAGATGAGGAGATAACATGCGAAGGATATTCATAATATTAGGTTGGATTGATTAGAGTAATTCAAAGGATAGAAAGCTATCGGGAAGCTCAAAAAAGTTGAGATCAATGCGTCCCTTTCTGGATAGAATATCGAGAAGCACTATCGAAAGTGCAACCCGAAGAAGGTAGGTAAGAATGGCCAAGAGAAAGAGTGTTCCTTGCTTGAGTTTGGCTAAAGCTACTGCGTTTGCTTTGCAATTCTCTTGCTTTACCTATTTAGCTCCAAAAAATCTTTAAATTCAGCTTATACTATATAAGCTATTTTGGATTACGAGAGAAGCAAGACCGTTTTGCTTGTTAATTCAAAACTAATTACAGCTGGTTCTTCGCTAATTACATCTTTAAGAAATAAGAGTTGATCACCTAATTTCCGCGATAAATCCAGAGCTAATTGCGGATACCGTCACGTTCAAAGGATTCTAAGGCCGGTGACTTAGGGGTTTGCCTTCTCCTAAGGTCTCAGGTTCGAAACTCTCAGGTGCAATCAACTTCTTTAGGGCTAGTCCATATATATGAAACTTTTTGTTCAAAAAAATATATATGAAACTTTGCTCCGACTTTAATTAGACTTCCCACAACTGGACGGTTAGATCGGGCCCCTAGTATTAGTGCGTAATAAGTTGACCCGGACAACTAAGTTATAAAAAAAAGAAGAGAGGAATGGAATATAAAAAGGCACCATGTGTCGGGGACAAAGCTAGCTATGTAATTAAATTGTTTGAAATTTAAGCATTTATTCTTTTAGAAAATATCTCTCTCTACTTTTCCCAGAGCAAACCCCAGCCCCCCTTTCCAGATCTGGTTTCTCCGGGGGAGGGGACCGCCGCCTCCTCTCTCCTTCCCCCAGGAGCTCCACCTTCCCTTCCCCTCCTCCCCCTCTTCCACTCCCCCCCCCCCCCCCCCTCTTCTCTGGTTTGTTTTTCCGACCTTTCTTCGATTTTGGTTTTGGTTCGTGTGTTGTTGAGCTCACTTCCTGACTCCGGCCGGCGGCCTGTGAGTCTAGTTTGGTCCGGGCTCCTCCTCAACCTCAAGATCTGGTGGCGAGTCTGGCGGTTCAGAGGGTGTAGGTGGTGGGTTGCGAATAACAACGAGGACCGATAGGTAGGTGGGTTGAGTAGTTTTTTTGTTTCTTTTTTCTGTTTCTTTTACCGGTTTATCCGGGTCTCCCGGCTTGTCCGGTTGTGTTACCGGTCTGGGTTTCCCCTAGATCCGGTGGGTTTCCAATCTGGGTCTCCCCCAGATCTGGCGGGTGGTGGGCGAATAATCCGGCGCCTATTGAGGAATGGTCCGTTGATGGTGGTTTTTTTGGTGTTTGTTTGGGGCTGTTGGTTTGTTCGGTGGTGTAACAAGGGTTGGTGGTGGTCCGGTGGTGTTGGTTTGGCTGCGCAACGTTTCGACTGAAAGAAGGCTGATCTTAGAGCAGTTTGCTTGTAGTTGTTATTGTTGTTGTTTGCCTGCAATTTTCAGCGGTGCTTACTTTTTATAGTTTGAGCTGTGGATCTTTTGATCCTCTGTTATCTGGACCTAGATTGGTTCTTAAGTACCGGTGATTTCACCGGACCTGCTTCGGCAGTAGGTGCCTGAGATCGAAGTTTAGGTAGCTGTGGTTCTTTCTTGTACCTTTTCTGAAACTGTTTTGCCCGATGGGCTGACGATGAATGAATGACTTCTTCAAAATAAAAAATAAAAAATTTAAGCATTTGCGAGACTTGGTTTTCAGGGCATTTACTATTGGGTTTCCTTTTTCCTTTGTTTGTCGCCAGCAGTACTACTCTATATGGCTTGGTAGCTACAGGAACATGTTTACGAGGAAGTTGCAGCTTGTAAAATCAAAATCCAAACTAGAAACACATTTCATTGAATATGTAATTTGTTGGGAAATCGAATTCCTACGACCCAATAATGACACGTACAGATTAGATAAAAAAATTTGTCAAAACCCTACAAGACGGAATTAGGGTTTTACCACAACTCCCGCGTCACGAATGCTCGTCGAACTTATTACAACACGTCTTGCTTTATGTCACGAATACTACTTGACCGTACCTTACGATCTTCTGCCGTATTCCCTTATACCTCGAATAACGTACCCATTTGTGGAAACCCTACGTGATTGTTTGTTCTCTCTCACAGCCCACTTTTCTGATCTCTCAAAAAACGTGTAGTCGACCTAAAGAATGAAACGGTATATTTATAGGGCTAGGGTAGGGACTTAAGGAGAAATAAATCTGGGCTTCTTGTACAAATAAGAAATCTTAATCCCACCAAAATTCAATTTCTTATCACACAAATTACAATTCACCCCACTAAAGAATTGTAATTGCACTCTCGTCGTTATCTCAATTATATTTTGAGCTCCATGTTATTAAATACTAGTTATTGCCCGTGCCTAAAGGCATGACACAACACGCCGATAAAAAAAACAACAACACTTTTTTTTACAACTTAAAAAAAAAAAAAAAATTCCTCCCCTTCTAGTGATCACAACTTCACAAACCCAAATGAAAAGCTTTATAGTTTATTTTTAAAATTCTCTTCAAATAGGATAAACTAAACTAATTTCTTGTAAGAATAGTTTCACAACAAATAATACCACACCCATTGAAAAAGTAGGAGCATATACCCAAATGGTATTTCTAATTAACTTATGAACAACCATTCGTTAACGGCTATCACGATCAACCAATACATATATCACACCCGTATACAATATAGTTCAACCAGCAACTAATAAAAAAAAATGAACCGTTTTAAAACTCCACTTCCCGTAAATTAACGAATGCTATTTTTCTTTAAGATTGAAGGTGATTCTTATTTTCTTTAAGATTGAAAGTGATTCTTGCAGTTGAATGCTACAACTTGAGTTGATTTTCCCCTTTTCAATCAAAGGAAT
Source organism: Rhododendron simsii (assembly GCA_014282245.1). Classification (NCBI taxonomy): domain Eukaryota; kingdom Viridiplantae; phylum Streptophyta; class Magnoliopsida; order Ericales; family Ericaceae; genus Rhododendron; species Rhododendron simsii. The sequence goes on from CM024954.1 coordinate 25,859,522, forward strand.
GCTACAAGCCTACTACAATTGAGACAAATTATCAAGCACTACTACTTCGAATCATGCATCCAAGAAATAGGTGAAACAATTTGTTACTGAAAAAAACTAAGTTTATTCTTTTGTGACTAAAGTTTCTATAATGTTTTTCTATTGTTACCTCAGTTGATGGAAGAAAGGAAATGAATAGAGTTCTCCGATGGATGAGTGGACATTTACAATGCACAACACCACAATGATAGAGTTTAAGATTGACGACAGGGAGAAGAAAATGTTTTGATAATGAAAGGCTTGTTGTTAAACAAAGAAATAATATGTCTGTCCCCAGAAAAAGCAACATTGCCTAATAAGTAAGAAAAGAGGGAGGGAGAGAATAAATTTATTAAAGGAGTTGATTGGACGGCTATAACCTATTGAAAATTTGATCTGACGGCTTAAGAGGTGCTCTTGTTTGTATGTGTAGACAAAATGCGCTCTATTTTATAATATAGATTTATTAATCTCCCCACGTTAAATTCATAGATACCCGTTGATTAAAATAAATTACTAACAATCTCCCACTTAATCAACATCTTATACCTTGAGACTATCCGCTTAACTTATTCGATATGTTGGATACAAATATCCAACTACAAAGTTTGACATACTCGAAACTTATAAGCTTACTCAATGGGGTATCATCAATCCCTACTGGGACGTGAATTTTATCAATAATTAATAGTTGTCTTGTACATAATGTTGCTACCCAACTCACCGAGACTATTGACCGTATAAAGATCTCACTCTTTAATGAATCAAAGTCAACAGCATTAAATATATACCTCTAATAATTATCTTTGGATTAAGAGCATAAGCATTCATAATAACCATAAAGTTCCAATTGTCTTATAAAGTTAGTACAAAGACAATTACCTCAATGCGGTCTCGTTCAATACACACAAAGTGTACTAGCACAATGAGTTGGAACTAGACCGTTCCCTGTAGTCAAGATAGACCTACTAAACATTGTACTACAGTCCTACCGATGGTGTGTCCAGTTTCATCTAAGACTGTGAAACATATCTGTAGACACCTCCCGAAAGTAGGGCATCACCATACAAATTGATCGTTGCTGTTTGTTTGGTTGTTTGCTTCATAAACCAAGATCGTGGATATTCCCATGGTTAGAAACATTGCCACATGATAGCAGTTATCATCAAAACAGAGTTGCCACCTAGTTTATAAAAACTAGGAAAAACAGATAAAGATTCTGGGCACGGGAGCCAAAGGTACAATGAGGGGAAGGTGTTAGGCACCCCGCTCTGCCCAGTCGTGAGACTAGCCCATAGTTGTTTGACATAAGATTAATACATGCATTATTTAATTCCAACACAGTTTGTTTATTAGCCTTTAAATAGTTAATGTTGAGCTACTACGATAAGTAAAACATGCATCAGAATGAATAGAATAAAACAAGTTGTCCCAGGGAGATGGATCCCGCAGCCGGTGAATGGATGTCATGGCCAAGGGATCCTTCTGGTTTGATATACCGGCCGATAGATCGAACACCCAGCCGATGTTCTTCCACACACCAGACTTTACAATTAACAGAAGATCAGAAAGCTACAATTAAGCATAAAAACGGAAAATAAATTAAACCAGAGGCCCCTGGGCCTCACCACCTTGATCCCTCAGTTGGCTTGATTGCTTCGGATTGAGGGTGGTTGACTGGATTGCTTCTCGAAAAACCTTAGGGTTAGGATATGAACTTCGGGGTTTGGATCGTTGGATCGCCGCTGCCTTTGGGAGGTTAGGGCTTTTGTAAAGGGGATATAAGAGAGTATATTTGCAGAGTTTCGTGGCTAGAGAGAGTGATTTGTGTATCAATGGTATTTATTTTCGGAACCAAAGGCCCCTTTATATAGGCACCGGATGACATCACTCCAACCAATCACGTTGCATGATTAAAATTGGAATTATAGGGCAACTCTAACTCCTCATGGTAATCTCCTTACATAGCCCGAACGCATCCGAATTTGGCTGCTAAGGTTTTGATGATTGGATCAAACATATGACAGAACATTCCAGAATCTAGAAAATAGATGATTTGGTAGCTGAGCAACTGATCTGGAGGCCGAGGAAATGATGTTGCGTTCGAGGAATGGATCTGGTAGCCGACTATCTCTCAGGGAGATTTTCAAGCAACAGGTTTCACAGGTGAAGAAATGATGTTGAGGCCGTGAGATCAATGTCACGGCCAACAGATGAATTCTCCTGGGATACTGTATTTCTGTCTAAAAGGCTATTTGGCTCTGGATTGGGTCCTCTAAGTGGCTAAAAGTTCTCACCATAAGTCCACAGGTTCACAGGAAGTCAATCAGCAATCACTGTACCTATTCATCATCGGGATGGTCCCCAAGGAGGGACTTGAAATAATCGTTAGGCCAAATTGGGGTGTCTACAGATGCCCCTCTTTGATTGAACTTAGACGGATCGCGAGACATGTTTAAGTAAGAGTCAAAGCTGTAAAAGCAACTCAATTTGGTCCAACCACTATTCCAAGGGGTTTTTGAAAAAGGTTTTTGTTATGATCGGGCTGGGAGGCTACCTATGTATTCCACAAGGGAAATTCAGACCAACCGGTGTTCGGAGGCAATAAAGAAAAACAAAAAAGTTTGGAGGGTTAAAAACAGAAGACGTACCTTCGGGCTTAAAAAGCCATTGTGCAACGTACCTGGGTAATGCCAGGATTTTAGCGGAGAGTAGTTGAAGGAGCGCAGAGCTGCTGGGGAAATTTTTGCGGAGAGTATCCTTAGTATTTTTGGGTAGATCAATACACAACGGGTGAGTCGTTTGCTCTTCATGATCATCCTTACTTTGACTGTGGGGGGCTCGGTAGAGTACCCTATCCTTACGAATGAGCTCGATGGAATAGATGTAATTGGGGTGGAATCCTAACCATCTTTTGGAGACAATCGGATGTCGATTTTTGAGATATGGGGGGCACAAGGCTAGTAACTGGAGCATGTAGCTTTGAGATGAGGGAACCGAGGTGCGGAGCCGGTTGCAATCATAAGGCGAGAGCTTGAGAAGTCAGAGCACGGAGCTTCGAGTGATAGAACCGAGGCGCGGAACTGATTGCAGTCATGAGGCGAGAGCTTGAGGAGTTGAAGCTTGAAGCTTGAGGTGATAGAACTGAGGCGTAGAACTAGTTGTATTCTGAAGGAGAGAGCCTAAGGTGTCAGAGCTTAGAGCTTGACGTCATTGACCCGAGGCACAGAGCCGGTTGCATTCTGAAGGTCTGTGCACGGAGGTTTCCCATCATAAATTTTGGTGTAGAGCCAAAAGATCGAGGCGCCGGACTGGTCAATAAAATCGAGGCGTAGAGTCGGTTGATTGCAGGATTAATCTGTTTCATGAGAGAGAGATGCAGAATATGTATATGTGATGGTGATGGTTAGATGTAAATAGATATGATAATGGTGATGCTGACTCGATGTGATAATGGTGATGCAATTGATGCTTATGTGCACAAGCCCATGCGTGTGTGTTTGATTTAACTGTAGAGCTTCTTTCAAGTTCAGGACTGGAGCATTCAAAGTGTAGAGCTTGAGCATTCGGACGGCAGAATCCGAGCATTCAAAGTACAGGCTTTGAGCATCCAGTACGCAGTGGTTGGGCATTCAAGCGTAGAGCTTGAGCATTCAAGTGTAGAACTTGAGCATCCAGTACATAGTGGTTGGGCATTCGAAGAGCTTCGAGCATTCAAAATATTAGATTTTGAGCATTCAAGCGTGGAGCTTGAGAACAGATGATATCTGGTTGATTGGTGTGGCGTAGAGCCAATTGAGATAGTGGGCGTGGAGCCAATTGAGATAGTGGGCGTGGAGTCGCTGAGATAGTCGGCGTGGAACCGCTGAGTAGTGGGCATGGAGCCGCTGAGATAGTGGGTGTAGAGCCGCTGAGATAATGGGCTTGGAGCTGCTAAGATAGGCATAGCTGCTGATTTCGTGGTGCTATCGAAGTAATAAGCACGTGGTGCAGCTGATTTCGGCGAGGTGATCGCTAAGTGGATGAAGCTACGGAGCTGTTGAGTGGCTTGAGTATAGGGTGTAGGATCAGCTTAGCAACGAGCTCGGAGCTGCTGAGTGAACATGCGGTGTTAAGTGAGCCTAGAGCTGCTGAGGGAGCTGCTGGGAGGAGTAGAACTGCTGGAATGATAGGCTCGAGGCTACTAGGTGAGCTTAGACTACTGACAAAGATAAGGGAATTGTTGAAGTTGAGGAACTTGAAATAGTGAGCTTATGGGCGAGTAATGTTGGATGAGGGCATAAAGCCACTAAGCAGCTCAGTGGTAAGTATGGGGCTGCATAGAGTTGTTGAGATCGGGGCTTGTTTGCAGAGCTACAGAATGGCTGAGATGGCAGGCGCTAGGCTGTTGAGGTGAGTGTGGAGCTGTTCGAGCACAGGGCTGCTGAATTGATAGACATCGAGATGGTGAGCACAGGGTCGCCGAGTGATACTGATCATGGGCATAGAGCCGGAGCTTCAAGTGATCGACATCTAGTGAGCTTGCTGTTATAGAGAATCCCAAAGTGGGTTCAATGCTTGTGTATGACATTCTTCATGTTTAGGATACCCCCAAGGCTAATTCCATCATTGCCTTTGTTGGTTATGAGCCTGGATGGTTTGGTTCCTTCTGCAGTCTTGTGTGCCTCAATTTTGACCAGATGATTCAGAGGTTTTGCTCTGTTGATGGTTGCCAGATGATATGGTGGTAATGCATTGCAAATGGCAGTTGGATTTGAGGCCCTTGTACTGTCCCTCTTTTATGTTATACTTGAGTGATAGAGTTCACCCCGTAGTATAATCCAACCCAACCACTCCTCTTACTTTACAGCTAGCAAGTAACAGGATAATAATGATGCAATGAAGTAAAAATAGAGGTTTTCAGCATAAACCGATTTATTACTATCCATTAACCTAACATGTGGTCTAAGATCTCATCCGCGAGATCTTTCCTCCCAACCACTAGTCACACCCTGTTCCATGAGATCACTTCCTTTTGCTGTCGCAGATACACCTAAGTTATATACCGAGCATGCATCCCAATAACTACAAACGAAGGGAAAGCTTATCATGCCATTGCATGACTAGGGTTCGCCTATCTTAATCATCACTGGACTCCCGCCAGTTTCAATTCATCACTAGACTTACTTTGCCAGTTTCAAATCATCACATCCAACTCATCACATCCCAAAATTCTGCCAGCAGACCATCTCTAACATCATAAAACTTTCCAAATTATCCATTACCTAGTATCGTCTAGGTAAATTCTATTTGCATACCACCCCATGTCTCTAGGGTCTAATCTAGTATTCAAATCAAGTATTGGTGCAATATACAATTAATGAAATAATAATTATAACAAATAACAAATAATGCAACCACACAACTCTTTATGAATGGGCCGTTGCCCTTAGTCTTTTATGGCCACGATGTCAATAATAAAGTTAGAACTTTTTTTAGATATTTAAAAAAAAATTCTAGGCTCTTATTAATTAATTCTAAGGAATTAGATTAATTAGGTAAAAATATTAAAATAATTAACATAACATTAATAAAAGTTCTAACGGTCCTATGCAACATGTTCAGGTATCAAAAAGTGGGTCCAGAAGGTCACGAGGTTATTTTAAATAATAGTTTTACAGAAATTTATCGAAAGTAGAATAATTAGGTAAATAATCTAGTAAATAAAATATGTTGAGGTCAACAAGGTTTTATCCTAGGAGCGTAAAGAGTCTAAAAAAATTATTCGGGCATTAATAACATGGTATATAACGTCGTAAAGATTTTTCGTATGTAAACTTTTGAATGAGAACAAGCAAACAATTAATAAATAGATAATAAAATAAAAACAATATGATATTAACAAGGTATGATCTTTGAGATGTTAGAAAGTCTAGGAAAAATAGTTCGGGTGTCAGAAAGGTTGTTTGGAAGGTCACCAAGTCGTTTCGAAACATTTTAAGCAAACCGAACGGAGTCTGCGGTTTCTGCTTCTGCCGCAAGGTCAACCTTGCGTCTAGGCTTGTTGCTGCAAACTTGAGCCTGGTTCTTGCGGCCTGCACCTTGCGGCAAGGTCACGTCTAGATTTTTTTTTTTATTCAATTTTTTTTTGTCATGGTTTCGATGCATGGGTTCGTCGGGGGCGTAGGGTTAAGCTTAAAAACACTTATTATACCGAGAGAAGAGGTTGGATAGAATTATAATACCTTGGTTCGATCAAATTGATTCAAAAATAGAACTTTGAATTTTGGAGAAGATGACTTTGGTTTTGGCGATCGGGGGACCTTGGGTTCAAATTGATGGTTGTTTGCTGATGCTAAGAGTTGTAGAAAGTGTTTAGAATGGTTGGTTTGGGTTTCAGTGGTCGTAACTATGAAACCCACTTTTCTCTCTCTAAAACTCCATGGATTGGAGCTTCGTTTTCTTTTATTTTTCTCTCCTTTTCGGACTGGTGGAGTGTGGGTAGTGTCGCGGTGTGCTTGTGGGTCGAAGTGATGGGGTATTTATAGGCAAATTTTGAAGAGGGTGATAAGATTGCATTTAATGGAATTGGATTCATGGGATTTGGAATGGATGACTTGGGGCCGATTTTGGGATTAGAGAGAGAGCCAAAGATGGATAAGAATGTATTAAGTTCGGATTTTTCCTTGGTGAAGAAGGATTTTTTTTGTTTTTTGCAAGGGGGAATGAATTAATGTGGTTTTCTTGGAGGAGAAGAAATGGAGGGAGTAATGGCTGGAGAGAGAGGGAGCTGTGGGAGGGAGAGAGGGAGACATTGCAGGGAAGTGAGGTTTGGGAGATGGAGAGGGTGTACATGCATACATGTGTGTGTAGGAAAAAAATTTAACATTGCATGCATGCATATAATTGCATGCCAAATAAAAAAAAAATTATTATTATTATTATTATTATTATAATATTTGTATATATATATTAAGGAAAAGAATATTATTATCACTAATAATACTTATTAATAATATTATAAATAAAAAAATACGGGTTGTTACAACCTATCCCCTTTAACGAAATTTTGTCCTCGAAATTAGGATGTACCTTCAGGTGGAACAGATTCGGATAATTGGCGCGCATAGTGTCCGCTCGCTCCCAAGTTGATTCCTCAATTCCTTGATGTCGCCAAAAGATTTGAACGAGTTGAATGGTCTTGTCTCGGATGCACTTCTCACTATAGTCTTGGATTTCTACGGGCTGTTCCTCGAGAGTGACGTCCTCGTTAAGTTCGATGTCTTCCCAATTTTATTATGTGGGAAGGATGCGACGTGTACTTCCGGAGCATAGACACGTGGAATACATTGTAAACTCAGTCCAGTTGTGGTGGCAATGCCAGGCCGTGTACCACTTTTCCAATATTTTCAAGGATTTCCAAAGGTCCAATGTAGCGTGGTGACAGTTTTCCTCTCTTTCCAAAGCAAATAACTCCTTTTCGCGGTCTGATCTTTAAGAACACGTGCTCTCCAACCTGAAAGGTCAATGGTCTGGTCCTTTTGTCAGACTAGCTCTTTTGTCGGCTCTGCGCGGCCAGGATTAGTTGGCGAATGGTTTTGATATTTTTCGTTGTCTCTCGGACTAACTCTAGTCCTAATAGGCTTGCTTCTCCCAATTTAGTCCAACAAACCAACAATCGACAAGGTCGGCCATACAAGGCTTCGTATGGTGCCATCTCTATGCTGGATTGATAGCTGTTGTTATAGGCGAACTTGAGTAGAGGCAGGTGCCGTTCCCAACTTCCTTTGAAGTCTAGCACAGAAGCACGGAACATGTCTTCTAAGATTTGGATTGTTCTCTTAGATTGTCCATACATTTGTGGGTGAAATGCGGTGCTGAGGCGAAGATCGGTCCCCAATGCTTTCTGCAGGCTATCCCAAAAGGTCGACGTGAATCGTGAATCTCGATCACATACAATGGATACAGGTACACCTTGTAATCACATGATTTCTTGGATGTAGAGTCTGTTGAGAGTGTCCATTGAGTCTGTCATCTTCATGGGTAAAAAGTGGGCGGATTTAGTCAAACGGTCAACTATCACCCAAATGGCGATGTTTGATTGTGGAGACCTAGGCAGTCCTGTCACAAAATCCATGGTGATGTGTTCCCACTTCCATCCTGGTACAGGCAATGGTTGTAGGGTCCCACCGGGTTTCTGATGTTCCGCTTTTACTTGTTGGCAGGTGAGGTATGTTGAAATGTATTTGGCCACGTCCTTCTTGATTCCAGCCCACCAATATTATCGGTGGAGGTCTTGGTACATTTTAGTGCTCCCTGGGTGGACGGCGAAATTGGAATGGTGGAATTCTTTAAGTACTGCTTCCTGGAGGGTACCGATGTTTGGTACAAAAATTCTTCCTTGGAAGCGAAGGCTCTTGACAGCGTGGATTTCCCACCCGGCTGCTGCTTTTCCAATTGAGAGTTGGTATCTGATGAAATCACATTCTTTTTCAAAGGTTTGGGCTAAAAGAATTTCTCGGTGTAAGGTTGGGGTTGCGACCACGACGAAAAGACAAGCGTCGGCGCCTTTTGCGGTTGGTTGCAACTTGAATCCGTTAAGGTCTTCCATCATCTTCCATTCTCTCATAGCTAAACTAGCCACTTGTCCTCGGTTCTTGCGACTCAGCGCATCCGCGACTACGTTTGTCTTTCCTGGATGATAGGACATCTTGAAGTTGTAATCCTCCAAGTATTCCATCCATCTCTTTTGCCTCATGTTTAGCTCCTTTTGAGTAAACAAGTATTTCAAACTCTTATGGTCTATGAACACCTCAAACTGCTCTGCATATAGATAACGTCGCCAAGACTTTAGGGCAAACACTACTGCTGCCAATTCCAAATCGTGAGTCGAATAGTTCCTTTCATGTGGCCTCAATTGTCGAGATTTGTAAGCAACGACTTTTTCCATTTTGCATGAGTACAGCTCCCAAGCCATCCTTGGATGCATTGCAGTACATTGTATACCCTACATCGCGTTCGGGAATGATCAATATAGGCGCACTGGTTAATCTCCTCTTAAGTTCTTGGAACGACTTCTCACATGCTTCGTTGCATTCGAACTCTTTTTGGGTTAGTCACGTCAATGGTTTCCCCAAGATGGAGAAATCTTGAATGAATCTTCTATAATAACCGGCTAATCCCAAGAAACTTCTAATCTCGAACACCGTAGAAGGTCTTTTCCAGTCCATGACCGCTTCTACTTTATTGTTCTCGACTGAAATTCCTTTTTTTGACACCACGTGTCCTAGGAATTTGACTTCCTTCATCCAAAATTCGCACTTGCTGGTCTTTGCATACAAATGATTGTCTCGAAGTACTTGTAGGACAATTCTCAAGTGGTCTTCGTGTTCTTTCTCCGTTGGAGAATATACAAGGATGTCATTCGATGAACACTACCACAAATTTGTCCAAGTATAGCGTGAAATCTGGTTTATCAGATACATGAAAACTGCAGGAGGATTAGTTAAACCGAACGGCATGACTACAAACTCGTAGTGTCCGTAACGGGTACGAAATGTCGTCTTAGGTATATCACAATCTCGAATTCGCAAGTGGTGATATCCTGACCTTAGATCAATCTTCGAGAAACAAATTGACCCTCTCAGTTGGTCCAACAAGTCATCTATTCTCGGTAACGGGTATTGGTTCTTGATTGTGACCTTGTTGAGTTGATGGTAGTCGATACAAAGTCGGAGTGTTTCCTTTTTCTTCTTGACAAATAGGGCAGGGGCTCCCCATGGCAAAGTACTGGGTCAAATGAAACCCTTTTCTAAAAGTTCCTGCAGCTGTGTTTTCAACTCTCGTAGCTCTGCTAGGGCCATTCGATACAAGGCCATAAAAATTGGGGCTGTACCGGGCTGTAGCTTGATGGTGAAATCCATTTCCCTTGGTTGGCGGTAATCCTGGTAATTCTCCAAGAAACACGTCCTCATATTCGCAGACAATGTGGGGAAGACCCAACTCCATTGATCTGTTTCTTCCAACATGAGGCTCTCTAGCCATCTAGAAAGCTTTTTATGCCATCTCATTTTGTGCGCGTTGGGAGGTCTTGTCTATCCCCATTAAACTTGAAACACGTTCCATCTGGCGAATATGTTGTCACCATCTTTCGATGGCAGTCTATGACAGCTCGGTGTGCAGTCAGCCAGTCCATCTTGAGTATGATGTCAAAGTCAGTCATTTCGATTACTCGTAAGTCGCATGTTAACTGCAAATTTGATACTTCCAGTTCACACCCTTTACAGATTAGTACTACTGAAATCTTACCTCCTAATGGTGAGGTCACATGCATAGTCGTCTTTAGGGGTTCAGTTTCTAATCCTAGTGCAGATACACATGCGGCAGATATGAATGAGTGCGAAGCTCCGGAATCAAATAATGCTTGTACGCATGTGGTATAAAGAATGAGGGTACCTTGGATTATTGTAGGGTCCATCTCCTCTTCAATTCCTTGTAGTGCAAACACCCTTCCTGCATTGGGCTGGATTGGCCCGTTTGGTCCTTTGTTCTGAAATGGGAAAGTTAGCGGTTGGTTCCAATCACCACGAGTCTAATTCTGTCCTCCGGGTTGGTTACCAACCCTAGCTGGCATGGCCTGATTCTAGTTCCCAAATCCTGCAATTCTAGCCTGATTTTGCGACTGTCCTCCTTGGTTTCCAGCACCGTTCAACTTGGGACAATAGCTCCTGATGTGTCCCTTCTCTAGACAATAATAGCAGCGGCGGTTTGGGTTTTGATTATGGGGAAAAAGATTGCGGTTTGGTCCGGGGTTAGGGTTTGGACCTCGATTCGGTGCTTACATCTGGTTCGGATTAGGGTTAAGGTTTCGATTGAACCCTGGATTGGGGTTCCTCCAAGCTGGGTTATATTGGTATGGTTGAAGGCGAGGGTAGTTTTAGTGGTAGGGTCGAGAGGTTGGGGTACTCTTGTTGTTATGGTTGGTGCAGATAGGTCCTCCAACTGTAGGCATTGGTTTCTTCTGCTCACGCCTTGTCTTGAAATCCAAGTTTTCTCTTTCCATCTTCAGCGTGCATTGCACCACTTGTGAGTAGGTGGGAAGTGTCTATGCCACCACCGCTAGGCGTGTCACATTGAGTCCCCACTCAAATTTTCTTGCCTTGTCATCATCAGTAGATATGATTGTCAAGCCATAACGAGACAGTTCTTCATATAGTGCTGTGTACTGGGTAACGGTCATCGTACCCTACTCGAGGTTCATGAATTCTAGGGCCAGTGCTTGTTTGACAAGTGCATGAAAGTACTTGTCAAGAAAGATTTCCTCGAACCTTTCCCAAGTCATTGTTGCCACATCATGTGTGTTTCTCATTAGGTTCCACTAATGTTGAGCTTCACCTTGCATCTGATAGGTAGCTAGCGCAATTCGATTGCTGCTTCTTGGATGTCTATGGTTTCAAGAATCTTTTTGATTTCTTCCAGCCAGGCTTCCGCAGCTGTGGGGTTAGGTTCCCCTTGAAAGTAGGGTAGGCGACATTTGCAGAATTCATTCAGTGCCTGACTCCTAGTCAATGGCCCTCGAGGTGTGTGTGGAGCTGCTTGCTGTGCATGGCTATTGGCGGTGGCTCCGGCAATGAATGCTTGCATGAGTTGAACTATTTTGGTAGTCCCAAATTGGCCGTTGAGTAGAGGGGCCCCATTTTGTCCATTGTTTTGCTCGTCATTCTGGTTGTTGCCTTCGTTTCTTCTTTCCACCATTCAGGTATTGTTGTGTTATAATTTAGTAAGGGGGTTTTTATTAAAAGAACATAAATACGTATTTATATATTTTATTATATATATGGAAGCATAATATCATAAAAAAACTTGTCTTCATTAGCATATACGAATCAAGTACATCAACTGATAATAATGACAAAACATACTACTGAAATGTGAAGCCACTACAATAAAACTCAAAATGATCCTTACTACCACAATTGTCTTTGCTAAAAAGAAAAAAAAAGTGTTGTGTGTAAAACGACTAGTAGATGCTAAAGAAGTATATAAGTAGAAAAGAACTGAATAGTGCTCCTCGAGTAAATCTTGTGACTCGACGGTGTCCTCTATGAGCCCGTAACAGCGCCATGTCACTCACCATAGTGGTTCCTGTTGCCCTCCGTTGGTGTTTGGGTGGTGATAGGGTTCTCGGCAGACGGGTATCTCTGTATAAGTGATGTGATCAGTAAAGTCGGCATCTTCTGCAATGATACGATGTTCTTACTCGGGACGGGACCTTGCAACTCGTGAATAATGGATGCGGTTGGTGTAATGTTCCTAGAATCTTGGGGTACGGCGATGAGGTAGCATCCATTATAGCATGGTGCTCGAACTGTACTGGCCCTAGGTAAGCTGATTGTGCTTGGATTTTGAATGGGCAAGGGTATAGTGGTTCCAACTGTATATAGACCCAAGTATTTGAATCATAGTCGGAATGGTGTCCCACCCATGAAATTCCAGCGGGTCAGGCCATCTTAGGACAAGGTGGAGGGTTGGCATTTATAACTTCACACTCACTTTTTGATTCTTCCATTGGTATAGGGGCTGGAAAGGGTGGACGTTCCTGCATTTCGAGCTGTTGGCTTGTCAGCCACCACTGCAGCTCGGCATCCATGTCTCTTGGTGCATTTATGGGCAAGAGCGAGCCATAATCGTCCATCTTTGGGTTTGTTAAAAATCCATCATCCGAGTCGCTGCTATTGCCATTTTCTGTATCTTCTTCCAATCTCGGCTCAGCATTGCCCATCTCTACGTCCTGGTTCGGAGCCTATTCTTCTTCTGGTAATATTGGTTCTTCCTATTCTAGCTGCCAGGGGCCTAAATGATGATCGTGGTCTGATCCTGGAAATGGAGGTTCTTCTAGGTCTTCTTCTTCCTCAGAGGGTTCTTCGGGATCTTCTTTTTCCTCAGGGGGTTCCTCGGGATCCTCTCGTGGTCCCACTTCTACTCCAAGGATGTAGGCTAACATGCCTCGTATCTTATGATCTTTGACGGTGGAGCGAGCGATGGCGTTAGTGAGAGCTGTGATCCTCTGGTGAGCCTGTCTCATCCGATAAAGGGCAGGAAACATCCCTGCTAAGTAGTCATCTCCCATAGGAAAATCCGGGGTGTCAGTCATGAATGCTTGTAGGCTTTCCACTTCTGCAGCTAATTGGGCTGTCTTATCCTCTTCTTGAGTATTGGGAGGGTTGCGGTTCCTGTCTAGGGTAGGAATCGACGGCTGACTGTCCATTTCCCTATAATGTGGGTAGTAGGGATTGCTCAAGATGTCGAAACCGGGTATGCTCTCTAGAATGTCACGAATCTCCCTCTCAAGAATAGCCCTCCTCAAGGGGCATGGCAACTGAGCGGTGTAGACCTCCCTCTGGTCCGGCGAATTGGTCATCAACTGCTAATATAGAGCATACATAATTGGAAACTCGGCGGGTACGTAAGGGTCTCGGAAGGAGAAGTCAGATCCTACGGTGTTTTGCAAGAAGTCCAGTAATCTGTTCCATTCATTGGCTAGTTGGTCTACAAACGTGGGTTCCATCTACAAAAGCAAGGAAAATATATTTATTGTTAGTTTTCTGTATATTTTAAATATTGTCACTTAAACCTTGTAGTGATATACTCAGTCTAACGTGATCTACCCAAGGCCGAGGGTTTGAACCTAAGGCTCTGATACCAGTTGTAACGCCCCAATTTTCAAAAATAAAATTGAAGGCATTAAATATTAGTTTTTGAAAATTTTAATTAAAGTTCAATATCCAAAACAGATAATTCAACATCAAGATTCATTTATTACAAGCCACTGTGGAAATACTAAAAATAGTCTTTGTGGTAAAGAAATAGACAAAATACAGAGCCGACTCCTAGGCTTGATACGGATCCCAAGCATATTCTGGCTCAGCTCCCATCTCTGGATTCTCCTCTGTATAAAACCGCTCGCCTTCGGGGTTCTGTGTCTCTTCTTGATTTTCTGCAAAATCTGGCACGGATGCCAGGCAATCCGTACCTGAGTGATAGAGTTTACCCCGTAGTATAATCCAACCCAACTACCCCTCTTACTTTACAGCTAGCAAGTAACAGGATCATAATGATGCAATGAAGTAAAAATAGAGATTTTCCACATAAACTAATTTATTACTATCCATTATCCTAACGTGTGGTCTAAGATCTCATCCGCGAGATCTTTTCTCCCCAACCACTAGTCATGCCCTGTCCCATAAGATCACTTTCTTTTATTGTCACAGATCCACTTAAGTTATATACCGAGCGTGCATCCCAATAATTACAAACAAAGGGAAAGCTTATCATGCCATTGCATGACTAGGGTTCGCCTATCTTAATCATCACTTCACAATCATCATTGGACTCCCGCTAGTTTCAATTCATCACTGGACTTACTTTGCCAGTTCAAATCATCATATCCAACTCATCACATCTCAAAATCCCCCTGCAGGCCATCTCTAACATCATAAAACTTTCCAAATTATCCATTACCTAGCATCGTCTAGGTGAATTCTATTTGCATACCACCCCATGTTTCTAGGGTCCAATCTAGCATTTAAATCAAGTATCAATGCGATATACAATCAATCAAATAATAATTAAAACAAATAACAAATAATGTAACCACACAACTCTTTATGAATGGGCCATTGCCCTTAGTCTTGTATGGCCACGATGTCAATAATAAAGTAAGAACTTTTTTTTGAAATTTTTTTAAAAAATTCTAGGCTCTTATTAATCAATTCTAAGGAATTAGATTAATTAGGTAAAAAAATTAAAATAATTAACATGACATTAATAAAAGTTCGAACGGTCCTACGCAACATGTTCGGGTATCAAAAAGTGGGTCCGGAGGGTCACGAGGTTATTTTAAATAAAAGTATTACCGATATTTACCGAAAGTAGAATAATTAGGTAATAAATAATCTAGTCAATAAAATATGTTGAGGTCAACAAAGTTTTATCCTAGGAGCATAAAGAGTCTAAAAAAATTATTCGGGCATTAATAACATGGTATAATTTACTCATGTCCTGGGGTATACCCTTTGTAGGCTGTACATTCGCTTAGTCTTTTTTTGTATTTCAAGCTAATTTACCCACAAAAAAAAACATGGTATATAATGTCATAAAGTTTTTTCGTATGTATAACTTTTGAATGAGAACAAGTAAATAATTAATAAATAGATAATAAAATAAAAAATATATGATATTAACAAGATATGATCTTTGAGGTGCGAGAAGTCTAGAAAAAATAGTTTGGGTGTCAAAAAGGTTGTTCAGAAGGTTGCTAAGTCATTTCGAAACATTTTTGAGCAAACCGAACGGAGTCTGCGGTTTCTGCTTCTGCCGCAAGGTTAACCTTGCGTCTAGGCTTGGGTTCGTTTTATTCATTTTTTTGTCATGGTTTCGATGCATGGGTTCGTTTGGGGCATAGGGTTAAGCTTAAAAACACTTAATATACCTAGAGAAGATGTTGGATAGGATTATAATACCTTGGTTCGATTGAATTGATTCAAAAACCGAACTTTGAATTTTGGAGCAGATGACTTCGGTTTTGGCGATCGGGGGACCTTGGGTTCAAATTGATGGTTGTTTGGTGATGCTAAGAGTTGTAGAAAGTGTTTGGAATGGTCGGTTTGGGTTTTTGGTGGGTCATAACTATGAAACCCACTTTTCTCTCTCTTTCTTTCTCTCTCTAAAACTCTATGGATTGGAGCTTCATTTTCTTCTATTTTTCTCTCCTTTTCGGATTGGTGGAGTGTCATGGTGTGCGGGGAGTGTCATGGTGTGCTCGTGGGTCGAAGTGATGGGGTATTCATAGGTGAATTTTGAAGAGGATGATAAGATTGCATTTAATGGAATTGGATTCTTGGGATTTGGAATGGATGAATTAGGGCCAATTTTGGGATTAGAGAGAGAGCCAAAGATGGATAAAAATGTATTAAGTTTGGATTTTTCCTTGGTGACGAAGGATTTTTTGTGTTTTTTGCAAGGGGGAATGAATTAATGTGGTTTTCTTGGAGGAGAAAAAATGGAGGGAGTAATGGCTGGAGAGAGAGGGAGACATTGCAGGAAGTGAGGTGTGGGAGATGGAGAGGGTGTACAGGCATGCATGTGTATGTAGGAAAAAAAATTAATATTGCCTGCATGCATGCATGCATATAATTCATGCAAAATTAAATAATAATTATTATTATTATATTTGTGTGTGTGTGTGTGTATATATATATATTAAGGAAAAGAATATTATTATTACTAATAATTTACAAATAATACTTATTAATACTATTATTTATAAAAAAAAAATACAGATTGTTACAACATCTCACTATTTTATACCGAGGATTAATTAATTCACACTTGTATGTGAAGTTATAACATTGTTGTTTCACTTATTTAATTATACTTGTAGGGCGTTATCATAAATTCACATGAATAAGGAGTGGAAAAAATAAAAATGGGAATGTGGATCAATTAGGTTGTACTTTTTCGTCCTTCCCTTTTGAAATTTTCAACTTTTTAAGGGAATATGCATTTAATGCATCTCTCCTTAATTTAAAAGTTGGTCGCAATTTTCATTATTGTCTTTTGATTCTCACTTCTAAAATTACTTTTAAACATTTATTAGGGTTAGTTTTGAAATTTTAAAATTTTTTTCTTTAGACTTTTCAAATAGGACTAACATTTTGGGCCACCCAAAATGGAATAAGAGACTAAGGCCCCGTTCCAGAACTAAAAATAAGTACTCCATCGGTTCCATATTAAGAGTCCACCATGAAAAGTCGTGTTATTTTTCAAATAAAAAAATCTACTACTTTTGTATATAATTTTTTGAATTTTTTCTCACCAAATTTAAGTACTAATTGAGATCTTTAATACAGTGCGAAAAAATTCAAAAAAATTATACGTGGAAGTAATTAATTTTTTGATTTGAAAAATGGCAAGAGAGAAAGTAGGACTCTCAATATGGAACAGAGGGAATACTTATTTTTTAAGAAGACAAAGCTCAAAAATAATATGTTTACGCTAATAAATTTCCTAACAGTATGGATTATGTTTGATAGATCTTATCGAGATCTTTTATACAGTGCAAAAAAAATAATAAATTATTTTTTATTTATATTATTTTTGAGTTTGAAAATATAAAATAAATAGTTATTTTTTATTAAGGTGCTCTGAAATGGGGTCTAACTAACAAAAAGGAACCCAGGAAATTATTATACATTTGATACTTTTATTTGCGGCAGTTAATATATCTTGGTCTACCACCCGTTACCTAATCAGTTAGTGCCCAATTAAATTACTTATCGGGCGGTGTTAACATTTAATAAGACTTCATTAAACGCTATGTTCCCGTCCTCTCTGTATTTTCGGTGGGTTGTTGGATCAGCCTTCAATTTACTTTTATTTTTGTTTGATCACCGGATGTCCGGTGAGCTTGCTTGTGCCTCGATTGATTTCGGTGTTTGAAACAGTACTAAAACTAATGATCAGACAAATTCTCCAGTAATCTTAAGATTTGAAATTTTTGACTTTAGTGATAATATGCGACTTTATGAAACACGTACAAACACTTGTTGCTTTTTGATATCCACATGACCAAATCCGTTGGGTTATCAGTCGTCAATTGTTTGGTTTTTTTGGATAAGTCTCAGCCTTCAATTTTGTCGCTGTATCCGATCAACTCTCATTTCACACTTCTCAACGACATCTTCCAAGAACCAACTGGAAATGAAATGAAATGAACACACCTCCAAAAAATATAGCAAGACAATAATTGATAAATCAAGCAGAATAAACTATTACTACAAGTGATGTTTCTGGTCAAAATTGGTTTCATCTGTCAGCCAAAAGTCCAACCTCTCTCTGCCAAAAGTTCAACCTCTCTCTCTCTCTCTCTCTCTCTCTCTCTCTCTCTCGTGGTGTACATATATTGGAGATGTGTTGGTTTCTTGTTCGTTAGAACTCGCAAACCATAGCGCTCTCTCTCTCTCTAGATCTCTCTCTCTCTCCCGTGTGTGTGTCTGTTGTTGAATTGATAATATGGCTGAGATGGCGGGAGTGGCGAACGGAAATGGAAACGGAAACCACGGAGTGGCTGTGAATATAAAAGATGAGGATGTGAATGATCACAACTCTTTGGCCAAAAGCAGTACAGAGGATACAAGCTGCTTTGTTACTATTCCTTTTATCCAAAAGGTAATTAATTAATTAATTAATAATCTTTCTTTCGTACTTTAAGGTTATAGTATATACTATCCCTTTAATTTTAAGGTTTAAACTAGTATATATCGATCCTTAGCGCTCTGTCTGGTTGCTGATTATTAGGGAACCCTGAGACAGGGGAAAATTTCGATTGGAAGTCAGCTTCTGTTGATTCCGGAACCAGCCAATTAATACTCCATATTTTAGTATTTTAGTTAGTTTCTCCATATTAATTGATACGTTAATTGGTGATACTCCTCCTACTAGTCAATATATATAACTATACAAGGTACTGTCGAAAGTTCAACATTCCGATACCCATCAGTTGATATTCACAACTTCAGCTTCATCTTCTCTAAACCCACTGTAACTCTCCAATGGACTCTCCAGTATTATTTTTTGTGATTTTCACTGTTTTCTGACTTAAAAAAAATATACTAAACATTCGAAAAAAGTTATCGTTTTCAATTGTTTAGGTTTTTGTAAAAACAAATTATTCAATAACTGTTCTGTATATTTTAGGAGAGTGTTCAAGATTTGGTATCAAGATTTGGTACCAGTGGCAGTTGTAATTGATTTTCCAATAGCAACAACCTTATTAGGATTGAAATACTAATAGCATATGAGAGTTGACATTTGTTATCTGCATATAGAAATACTAAGCACGTGTAGTTTACGTGTCAAATCTCTCAATTTTCAACATTTAGAGGAAAAGACAAAAATAATAAAATTAAATCTATTGTACAAAAAAATATTCTGTTTCAAACCTATATATTAGTGATATAAGCATGCAAATGATTAGTGTTAACATGATTCATTAGGGTACGTATATTTATATAGACTCTTTCCGCTCAAATAATAACGATGAACATTTCAAGTACGTATGTCTCATCTATATTCACAAAAAATCTCCAATCATTACTTAAATGGGTATCGTACAGGACCAATGCTTGTTCTAGTATAGCGGTGGGTGACTAATTAGTTGTTGGGTTATTCTAATGACAGCCACTACCCTCTCAATATATGTCAAAGAATATATAATTTAAAATAACACAACTCCTCGATCGGTACACATTTTGCGTGTTTCAACACAATTTTACATTTTTCAAATGAAATTTCCACACAAGTTAACGTACTAGTACTAGTTGAACTGGTAATTCTTAGCATTTTCTATGGTTTCAAAGAAAAGAACAACCAATTACCAACACGGATATTAACTATATATACACAATTTTTCTCATTTTGCATATTCAAAAGTACCACCGAAATAATTAATGAGGATGAACATGACTTGTTTGAACTAATAATTATACAGGTGATAGCGGAGGTGTTAGGTACCTACTTCTTAATATTTGCCGGCTGCGCCTCCGTGGTGGTAAATTCAGACAAGGACAAGGTGGTGAGTTTGCCCGGAATATCTATAGTGTGGGGACTGGCTGTTATGGTCATGGTTTACTCTATTGGTCACATTTCTGGTGCCCATTTTAACCCTGCTGTCACCCTTGCCTTTGCTACTTGTAAGAGGTTCCCTTGGAAACAGGTATGTATCATCCGGCCAATCAACATTAACTCACATTTAAGTAACCCCTTGTTTCTAACTTACTTACCCCCCAAAAAAATCTAATTAAAACCCCTTGTTTCTAATTTGTTGAGAACTGGTAAACTACCCGACAGGGCTTATAAATGGAAAAACCATTCTGTGGTTCAATATAAAGACGTCACATTTATTATCAACGACTCTGGGATATCGGTCATCTCGGACAAGATCGAATCCCACTTATTTCACAAGTTTAAATTATTCTCTCTAATAAAGTGAGATTACAAGATCTGAACTGAATTAATGTCAAACAAAAAATGATGTGGCGATTAATTTGATGCTATCAAATAATTTCTCAGAGCTAACTCTCGATTAAATGAAAATACATTGTCTTGAAATTGAGCTAAATGGTTGCAGTAAAGTGGAAGAGAAAAAATCATCTAGGGTTTTGAGAGCTCTTAGGTGATTTTGAGAAGTCATAGCTGCCAAGCTTTTCTGTCCGGGGGGAGGGCACCTCTCTCCCTCCTCCTCTTCCATCCGCTCTCCCGTCTCCGCTCTCCTCTTTCTTCCCCCTCTTCCCTATTGTTGTTTTCTTTTTGTTTTCTCCTTCCTCAGATCTGACCCTCTCTGTTCGGTGGGCTCCGTCGACACCAGAGTCGTTTGTCCACTTGTAATCCGTCGTCGGAGCCCTTGTGGCAGCAGCTGTGGAGGCAGTGAGGGTTGCGATCCATTTGACAGTTTTTGGGCAGCTGGATTTAGAGCAAGATCTGGGGGAGTTTTGTCTCTCCTTGTGGGAGTTTTGTCTCTCCATGTGAGAGTAATAAAGTTCGCATTTGGGCGATTTGTTTACTGTTCGGGTTAGAGAAGATTAGTATGCATCTATTGGTGGTTGCTAGAAATTCATAGTGTGTTCATTTCTGGTCGAAGTTCATCTAATCATCTGGGTTCTTGTCGTCTTTTTTTCTTGGCTAGCAATGTATTTCTTTTTGAGACTACTATAAGATATACTCCCTCCATCCGGATTTAATTGTCCCTAGTTCTATTCTAACCGGGTAAAAAACGGGTTATATCTTAGAATCCGTAATGAATTTCATATCGAATATGGATCTTGTTTAATAGATCTCGATTTTCTGTAATACAATATATTCGAAATCACGTAAAACATTATAAATTGGAAGATATAGTTGATTGAAAAATGGCACGAACTCCCAAAAATGACTATTAAATCCGGACGGAGGGAGTATGAATTTTTCGATCAACAGAAGGTGCGTCAGGCGATGCCTGGCTAGGGATGAAAGATATCAATCGACTCGTTCTTTCTCGTTATGTATCAGTTAGATGATTAATTTGGTTTTGTCCAAGTTATCTGGAATGAATTTCGTTATGTAAGTGTTGTTGGGCTTTATCAATGCAGTACCTCACTTTTGTAAAAAATAAAAAAAATAAAAAAATAAAAAATTGAGCTAAATCATTAATTGTTTATCCTGAAAGCTAAATTTTGGGGTGAAAATGGTAATATTACCAGAGTATTGGACTCTCTGTAGTCTCTAGTTGACTAGAGGATTGAGCCCACGGCATGTCAGAAAAGCTTTGGATTCCATAATAGGGCCAAATTTTGTGAAATCCATGGGCCGATACAGAGAGCCACTCACTAAATTTCCCATGTTGAAACAGCTCTACTTATATTACTTTCATCGTTTCGTGCCAGGTACCGGCTTATATATCAGCACAAGTCCTGGGATCAACACTAGCAAGCGGAACTCTCCGGTTAATTTTCAACGGGAACCAAGACCAGTTTTTCGGAACACTTCCGGGCGGGTCTGACTGGCAATCTTTTGTGTTGGAGTTCATCATCACATTCTACCTCATGTTTGTCATATCCGGTGTCGCGACTGATAACCGAGCTGTTAGTTCTAAACCCCAATCTAACACACACACACACACACACACACACACGCTTAGGATCCCATACGGGATCCCGCACGATAAGTCCCAAGCCAATTTCGACGATCCGAGCCGCTCAAAGTGTGCAGAACATGATTTTATGGGTACCCAAATCAGCAAAAAAAATGATCAGGAAGGGCTTGATCCGAGCAGTTTTTTATTGAACCGATCATTTTTTTTGGCTGATTTCTCGCGGGTACCCTTAAAATCATGTTCTGATTACTTTAAGCGGCTTGGATCGTCGAAATTGGCTCGGAAAATGGGAGTCCCTCACGGTAGCACCATGCGGGATCCCTTATGGGATCTGGACTGTGTGTGTGTATATATAAAAAAAACTGCTCGGATGAAGCCCCTCCCGGTCATTTTTTTTGCTGATTTCTCGCGGGTACCCTTAAAATCACGTTCTGCACATATTGAGCGGCTCGAATTTTCAAAATTTGATCTGGAAATGAAAGTCCCTCATTTTTTTGGGATCTCTCACTTGAAAATTCCTATATATATATATATATATATATATATATATATATATAGCCCTTCTAATAAGGTCACTCTTATTTTCCGAAAATGTGAACGTCAGCTCACAGCCATTGGATTGTGTTTTCAATGGTCCGATCAAACGGCTGTGAGCTGACGTCCGCATTTTCCAAGTCGAAGGGCAACCTTACCTGAAGTGGGGTGTGTATGTATACAGTCGTCTTTTAATGAGGGATCCCTCATTTTGTTAAAATGCGTACCTCCTTTTTTCCGATCAAATTTCGATGATTCGAACCATTCAATGTGATCAGAACATGATTTTAAGGGTTTTCGTGAGAAATCAGTAAAAAATATGACTAGGAGGTGCTTCATACGAGCAGTTTTTATTTAACGGTTCAATTAAAAACAGCTCAAATCAAACCCTTCCTGGTCATATTTTTTGCTGATTTCCGGCATGGACTTTTAAAATCATGTTTTGGACACATTAAATGGCTCGGATCATTAAAATTTGATCGAAAAAGGGGAGGTCCGCGACTTAGTAAGTTAAGGGATTCCTCGTTAGAAGCTTCATGTTATATATATATATATATATATATATATATATATATATATATATATCTATAATACACACAGAACGGTTCAATGAACAACTATTTAGACACATAAAAAAACACCTCATAGTTGCCGATCAAATTTTGATGATCCGAGTTACTCAATGTGATCAGAACGTGATTTTAAGAATACTTGCTAGAAATCAGCAAAAAAAAAGATCGAAAAGGGCTTGATCTGAGCAGTTTTTAGCTTAGATTTAATAAACGGTTCAATTAAAAACTACTTAAACCAAACACTTCCTGGTCATTTTTTTGCTAATTTCGCGGGCACCCTTAAAATCATATTCTGCACACATTGAACGGTTCGGATCTTAAAAATTTGATCGGGAACTATGTAATTGAGATTTGTGGTATTTTTTTAGGTGTCTAAATAGTTGTCCATTGAACCGCCCCAACATGTGTGTGTGTGTGTGTCGATCCGGTTCAAGTCAGGGATCCCTGATTTTGTTACGGTTCGGACCTCGTGCAAAATTCCACTTTCCTAATTAAATTTCGATGATCCTAACCATTCAATATGTTTAAAACATGTTTTATGAAAAGCGCATAAAAATGCATTTTATGAAAAATTGCTCAGATCAAGCCCTTTCCGGTCATAATTTTTGCCTATTGCTTACAAGTATCCTAAAAAACATGTTTTAAACACATTGAACGGTTCGGATCATTGAAATTCGATCGGAAAACAATGAGGTGCAGACCATAACAGAATTAGGAATCTCTAATTTGAACCGGACTATATGTGTATATATTTGTATGTCCGTATGTTAGGGCACGGAATATGGAAAGGCTAAGGGCTTGGTTACTTGGTAGGTTTAGACTTTAGATGCCAAGTCTTAACGTAAATTGTCCCTATAAAACGTAAATTGTCACTATAAAACCTAATCAAGGTTGACTAATACACAACAAGATGTCCAAACTATGAGATTAGAAAAGTATGCAAGATAATGACATGCATATTAATAGGTTTTTATTTTATTCTTACCTTGATTGGTGCCTTGATTTGGATCCTTGGATAAAGATACTTTCATCTGGTAATAATTTATTTCCTTTTGTCAATGTCAGATTGGAGAACTTGCTGGGCTTGCTGTTGGAGCTACCGTCTTGCTCAATGTCATGTTTGCTGGGTATATTCCTATTTAATATGCATTCTTAGTTGTAAACACAACTACTAATTAATACAAAAATAAATTGGTGTCACCGATCGACTATTGTTTATAAACCAAACATGAATTGGTTAGTTCGTAGTTGAAACCCAACTTATATTTTAGTGTGTAAAACTCAATATTTTAACAAGTTGTAAAATCAAGCAAATTGGACCAGAGTATAGTGGGACTGGGCCAGTCTGGCACAATTCATGAGGCCTATTGCCCTGTCCGAAGGAAGGAGTTCTTTACCGACTATTATACTAAAGGGACGACTTAAGCTGCTTAAGAATATTGTCGTCATGAAAGTGCATGGTTTGAATTATGTGGAGTACTAGTACTATTATTTCATTTTGTTATAGTATAAGTCTTTTGGAGCAGTCATTAACAGGCTTTTTATTCAAAATGATACACGGATATATAAATAAGGGAAAACTGCAAAAAAAAATCCCTGAACTTTGAACCCAATGTCAACTAGGCACCTGAACTTAAATAAACTTCAATTGAACACCTGAACTTTCACTCCGTTATTCAATTTACCCCCTACCGTCTCAATCCGTGACTTTCCTAATGGCAACCGCTGAGCTGGACACTAACAGACAGAACAAAACGTTAGAGGGAGAAATTAGAGGGAAACAACAGTGATCTGACACCTTTTTAAGGCCCCGTTTGGCTAAATAAGCCTATTGGCTTATTTTTTTTTGTCTTTATTCAACTTTTTTTCATATTTGTTAGTTTTTCGTTAATTTTTTGGAGATTATTGCATCGTCATAATGAAAGGAATCTAAAAAGTAAAAAATTATGATCGAAATCTATTTTTTTAATAAAGACGAAAAAATTGGCTTATTGACTTATTTTTATCTTTATTCAAAAAAATTAGGTTTCGATCATAATTTGTTACTTTTTAGATTCCTCTTTTTATGACGATGCAATAATTCTCAAAAAATTGACCCAAAAAAATACAAAAAAATTTTGAATAAGGACAAAAAATAAGCAATAGGCTTATTTAGCCGAACGAGGCCTTAAAAAGGTGCCAGATCATTGATGTTTTCCTCCAATTCCTCCCTCTAACGTTTTGTTTTGTCTATTAGTGTCCAGCTCAGCGGTTGTCGTTAGGAAAGTCACGGATTGAGACGGAAGGGGGTAAATTGAATAACAGAGTGAAAGTCCAGGTGTTCAATTGAAGTTTATTTAAATTCAGGTGCCTATTTGACATTGGGTTCAAAGTTCAGAGGTTTTTTTGAATTTTTCCCTATAAATAATCCAAGGATAGGGGAAGTGCCTTGCTAGAGCTCGAGCATCCCCACTAGGCACTAGCTTGCTTCAGCTTTAGCACCTACACTCGATCGTGGCCGCGTTGTTGAACCGGTTCAACTACTCCATTCACATGGGTGACTTTTTTTTTCTTTTTCTTTTTTGTGCGTGTGTGGTTGGCAGACCTATTTCAGGAGCATCGATGAATCCAGCAAGGAGTTTGGGGCCAGCAATTGTGTCGAACCATTACAGAAGTATATGGATATACATGGTTGCACCTCCTTGTGGGGCTATAGCCGGAGCCTGGGTGTACAATATCATAAGGTTCACTGACAAGCCTCTGCGTGAAATTACGAAGAGTGGGTCTTTCCTCAAAGGCTTAGGACGCACCAGAAGTAGTACGTAGCTCTTAATTGGCTCCATCTCTTTACGTCTACTATACAAAATGAAGCTTTAATTAATTGTGTAATGGAAAATTGAATAATAATATTTTGCACGTTTAATTTCTACCAATGAATTTGTGGAATGTTGATGAAATTAAAGAGGCAGAGGTGCAATCGTTCGCAAATTCATAGGTGGAAATACCGCCTTAATTTTAATTTTTTTCTATTATTACAACTTAAATTTGTGAGACAATACATTCGTGCATGTTTTACCACAATGTCATTGTATTCAAAGTGCCATAATCTTATTTGCTTTCCCGTTAACATATAGGTGAAGACTACGTGTCATTCACATACATTCATAAGCTGCCATGTAATACAAGTTATACAAGTACGTGGAGAAGAAAAAAACTAAAAGAGAAAATGTTTTCTTCGGACTGCCCGGTTACCCCATTGTGTCTAGATGTCCAATTAACTAAAGCCACGTCATCCGCTTGCAGAAATGGATGCTCTTCCACGGGGAGAAATGAAAGAGGCATTAAAATACTTATACTGTGTGCCACTCCACCTATGTTTTGCAACTGTTTAGTGGGTCCCACTTTAAACTTTGGTTAATAATTTTTAACCCAGGTAAAAATTTAGCACTATTTTTGTCGCTTTAAAGCAAGTCCAATGGGGGATGGATAGTCATTTTCCATCCCCAAATGCTAAAACTTGGTCTCTAATGGGGGACGGAAAAGGAGATGCAAAATGACTTTGATGGATGGACTATAGCTATAAATGCCACATCATCAAACCCAACTGCAATTACTAGAAAATGGACAACCGGTGTTACCTCTATTCGTCGAAAAGTTGGCCAGAATCTGCAAGTGTCACCGTTTTTTGAAATTTGTCCCTAGAATCTGCAAATGTTGGTGGTTTCTGTCGTGGTTTTTGCAATCTATTGCCGGAGAGAGAGAGAGATTTAGAGGTGAAAGAGGGAGAGATCTTGTGGGTGAGAGAGAATCGGCCCGTGAAAATCGTATGGGGGAGTTAAGATTTGGACGTTTTTTACTCTGCCATGATGAGTTCGGGGAGAGAGAGAGAGAGAGAGAGAGAGAGAGAGAGAGAGAGAGAGAGAGAGAGAGAGAGAGAGAGAGAGAGAGAGAGAATATAAGCGTTGAAATTTTTATCCAGTGTGACACTGAGGAACAATAATACTTTCATCCCTTTGGTTCTATTTTAAAACTCACCATTGGAGAGGGGTGAGTCTTATTTTACAACTAACTAACTTTTAACAACTTTTTCATACTAAAATAACTATCCATCCCCTCATTTTGGACTTCAGGTTGGTGCCACTGCACCGAGCCGTCGGATAGTCGTCGGATCGTGTATCCTACGGCTCGGATCTTATCTTGGCATCCAACGATCGAGAGCCATTCATTGCCGAAATGATATCCAAGCCGTCGGGTGCACGATCCGACGACTTGGAGGTGCATAGCATGATGCTGCGCATACCATTGCACATCACCATCCCTCAATTGCCTCATTTTCCATCCCACCATTGGACTTGCTCTTAGGGTAACAAAAAAGTGTAAAGTATAGATGGAATATTGTTGAGGTGTACTTTATGCATATTTTGTACTTTTGACAACAAAAAATTTGTATTTGATCACAAAATCTCGTATTTGAACAATAATAGTTCAAAATAGACAAACATTTTGAATTATTTTTTCTTTAATTAAAAATAATATTGTTAGGTTCATAATTTTTTAACTTTATATGTGACGACCCGAATCCTCAAGCACCTTCATAATCAAAGTGTTATCAAAGAGACAACAATCTGTCAATTATTCGAAGACCTACAAATTAGTGTTTACAATTCTCCGGGAATAGTTTATACAACTACTTATGCCTAACTCCAAATGCCCATCCCCTTCTGCCACTTTCGCCTCCGCAACCTACAACACAAACACCCAAAAAGTATACAATATGACGAGAATAGATATGCTCACAATAAACGAGACCAACAAATTAGCGACACATAGTCAACAACAAATCACATAACACGACCTCATATCATGTCCTCCTCAGTATGTGACCAGTGACCAGCGTCACTTGCCACACCCAACCTATAATGAGGCTTCTCGGGCTGTTAGCACAGTAGGCAAATCCACTAGATCACGTACTAAATAGTTACTCAGCATCCAGCCCCAACACAGCACATAACGAAGCTCAATATATGAATTCATGGATTCAATAACATAACGATCGAGCGGAATACAAAGACATGCCAAAGGAATACTCCAGAGATTTGGAACATATTATATACTTCCTGGCCTGGGTACCTTAAGTAATATCGCCACCGCAATATGTACACTCCACCATGAACGACCTACCGAGATTGCTATGTTACGCATCACCGCGATCGCCGGACCGATTGCTCAGTTTCTCGAGTTCTCCTCTGTCTACAAAGCCAGCACCGTCAAAACTCACTCTTCCCTTTTAAAAGACCAAATGACTCATCATATATGGGAGTAGACACATGTTCATCCTTAAATACTTTGTTTTGTTCAAAGTCTTCTTATTACTCCTTCAGCCTACACGTTTTTTTTTTTTTTTTTTGGGTAAATCAGTTTGAAATAAAAAGAGGCTAACCGAATATACAGTTTGCAAGGGGCATACCCCATGAGGAAAAGAAAAAATAAAATAAAAACCAAAAAGAGAAAGCCTATGCCATATGGCTACATAGGACTAGATGCAAATAGAACATCTGTTTCCTATCCATCTAATAAAGGGATACAAAATAGACGGCAAAAAGATTACACTTAGTGCGTCCTAACTAATAAGAGAAGAGCCAACATGACTATATTACTAAAACAACCAAATAAAGCTAGACATTTTGAATGCTGCAAACTAAGCTTCCAAATGCCTAGATGCAACTGCTAGAACCATCAAATGGCACAAGTTGAACTTCTCATGAAAGTGGTGGGATGATCTTGGGTATACAGCCCTTATAGAATTCCTTGAGAAACCATAGTTGGAGGCACAAACCATCATGGACAGCAACTTGCAGCAATCAACTAGCAGCAGCAACAAAATAGATCACAACCGTAAGCCACACCATCTTGACTTGAAAATAGTATCCAAAACAGAAAACCAGTTGCACAATGTTAGCACCCGTAGGAAATAGCAGTAGCAACAGCTAATTGCTGCCATTATAGCAGCAAGAAGCAGTAGAAGTTGCAGCAAGAAGCATCAGTAGCAGCAAACATCAGTAGCAGCCATGGTAGGTAGACCAACACTAGCAGCCACACAACAACTTGCAGCATAATAGAGATGCAAAAGACAACAAGGGACATGCTAGAGCATAAAATAAAAGAAGTGTTGGCTTCTAGAATAATGAAATATGTTTGTCCTCAGTGGAATTTTGTGAATTACCCTCAAGCTCCCATTGGTAGGATTCTAGCGTGTTGGGATCCTACTGTTGTTCAGGTTCAGGTACTTGGCCAATCTGACCAATTCATTCACTGTGAAGTGCAATCCAAGGATAGAGGGGCCCCTTTTTTGGCAACCTTTGTGTATGGGGTTAACAGTTACCTAGAACGACAAGCACTCTGGTCTAGTCTTCATCTTCTTAACTCCTCCTCTCCTTGGATTGTGCTTGGAGACTTTAATGCCATTAGATTTCCAAGAGAGAAGATTGGAGGCATTTTAAACTGGCCCCCACATATGAATGAGTTTAATCAATGCTTGTATACCTTAGAACTTGATGATCTTCGGTATACAGGGTGTCTTTACATGTGGGCCAACAAACAGGATCCCTCTCATTTTGTTAGTATCAAACTGGACAGAGTTCTAGTGAATGAGCATTGGATGACTGCTTATAGCAGTTCTAATGCTCATTTCTCTATTCCTGGGGTATCTGACCACTCCCCTGCCATTGTCTGCATCACTCCAAATTCTGAGAAATCACTTAAACCTTTTAAGTTCTTTGATTTCCTAGCTGATCATCCACAGTTTCTAACTGTGGTTCAAAAGGTTTGGCGGGGAGTGGTCATTGAGAACTCAATGTTCTGTGTTTGTGAGAAACTTTGACGGTTACAAGCTGAGTTTAAGCAGATCAATAAAAGGGACTTTAGTGATATTTCTCAGAGGTGGATGACTCTGGACAACTTCTGGAGTCACTACAAAAGGACTTAGGCTCTCATCCATCTGATCCCTCTGTTATAAGGCAAGAGAGGATGGTTCACAAGCAATTCCTCACTTTGTTAAGAGCTGAAGAAAGTTTGGCCAAGCAAAAGTCACACTACAACAAAAATGGTGTATTGCGACAAAAACTGTTGACGAAATCTAAATTCGTAGCCAAATGACACCTTTTGGTGAGGAAATTGGATTTTCATCGTAAAAAGTGATATTTTTTGCGAGGAAAAAAATTTGTCACCAATAAGTACCCATGGGCGAGGAATTTTTAAATTTCGTCGCCAATAAGTACCCATGGGCGACCGATTTTTAAATTCGTCGCCAATTAGTACCCCATAGGAGACGAATTTTAAATTTCGTCACCAATAAGTACCCTTGGGTGACGAATTTCAAATTTCATCGTCGATAGTGGACATTAAATTTTATTTTTTAAAACTAATTGAAATGTGCGTAATTAACTCTAACTCAAATACCTAATCATAAAAAGATAAATGAAAAAAATGATGGCGACTAGTCACTAGGGAGCCCAAGAATTGGCTACATTTGGATGAAAAAGAAAGTGACTTATTTTTTTGACTTATTAATTTTTTTATGAGAGAAATCGGAAAAAGTAAAAAATTATGATAAAAACTCGCAGTTTTGACTTATTGTTGTCTTTTTTAAAAAAATAAAAGTTTTGATTATAATTTTATACCTTTTCAATTCCTCTCATCGAGACGAATCAATAAGTTACAAAAATTTGTCGCAAAATTAACAAATGCAATTCTTTTTTGAATAATAACAAAATAAGTCATTGAGTGTCTTTTTCCCAAATGGAGCCTTACTCTCACGCTCAAGACGGGTGGAGTGGCTAGTTTGGGTGGTATGTACACTGGCAAGGCCGAGCCCATACCATAAAAAAAAAAAAAACGTAATTAATAATGGGATTTGTAGGTTATTGATTGTGGTGGTGGTGTGGTGGAGTAGTGATTGTGGTGGTGGTGGTGGTGGAGGAGGAGTGGTGGTAGTGGGGTGTTGTTATAGGAATGGTGGCGGTGGATGAGGAGTGATGGTGGTGGTGCAGTGGTTGGGGTCTCACCTTTGGTGGTGGTTTGGTGGTTGTATTGGGGGTGTGGTGATGGTGGTGGTTAGGAAAAAAAATGAGTTGTAAATAGTATATATAAAAAATATTATGCATTTGTTAACAAGTTGGGTGCTAGTGTGGTGGTTGGGTTCAGGCTGCGCATGCAAGAGGTAGAGGGTTCGAAACACGGTAGTAGCTGAAAATGGGGCTACAGTTGAACGGGGTGTTCTTGTTTTACGGAAAAAGCACTAGTTACGACGAAATTTTTTTTTGTCGTCAAAAAAAATATTGCCGACGAAAAAATTCATCGCCAAAAGCCAAAAAGCCGACGAAAAAACAAAATTCGTCGTTAGGGACCTTTTGTGTGAAACTAAAGTCGACGAATGGTGGCGACGAATTTTTTCGTCGCCGATTCCTTTGGCGATGAATTTTGCCTCTTTGCCAACGAAAAAAATTCGTCCCCTTATACAATTTTTGTTGTAGTGTCAAGAATCCAATGGCTTAAATTGGATGACTAGTGCACCTCTTTTTTCTTTAAATCAGTGAATAGTATTCGTAATAGAAGCAAGATTACCAGTTTGGTATTAGATGATGGGTCTCTCATCCATGATATTAAAGGTATTATTAAATCCAAATTTGTTAGTTTCTACACTGATCTGCTTGGCTCTTCCCACCCTACTGCCTACCAAGGGCTCTCTAGGGTTCAACAGGTGGTCAGGTAGAGATTAACTGATGGTCAAATGATGGCCATGGTTGTTGAGGTCACTGATTTGGAGATTGAAGATACCATCTAGTCTCTTAATCCTACCAAAGCTCCTGGTCCTGATGGCTATATTGAGACTCCCTAAACAACCTTAGATCTAAGATGATAATACAGGATAGAACCATAAATTCAAAGGCTTGATCAATGACTTTTAAGCATCTTAGAACCTGAACCCATCAACTGCCCAGCGCAAAAGAGTCTAATACACTTTCTTGGGCCAAACACTCAGTCCCCAGCGCTGAGAATCGAATTCTGTTGCTGACAGCTATGACTGCTGCAGGAATCTCATCATGACCCTACAAAGTATCTGGCCTACTCTAAGCCTACACAGATGTCCCCCCTCTGTTTTTCCCTATAAATAGAGGTGCCTAGGGCCATTTCAACCCACACATACATACATACAATACCCACATACACCCCCTCTCTACTCTACTCCACAAAACAACATCTCCCTCATTTGTCTCTCTAAAATATATACAAATTTTGGGTTTTCTTCATACTTACTTGAAGAAAATTCAGAAATGTCTTATATTTGAAGAGAAAAATCCCATTTCCATTCTAAAAACTTACATTTCTTCAACATTCCACCATAATGATTCTTTTGTGTCATCCATTAACCATCAAACGACCTTCAAATCATCCAAATCAAAGCTCAAAGCCTCGATCAAGCATTCAAACGGTAGTAAACCATCTGCACTTTTGGTTTCTGTCCATCTGAGGAAATCAGGAACCCCAAGCAGAGATATTAGCTAGCTAACGCGATCATGGACTTTTGTTACGAAAAAAATGTGATTGCGTGTGCCTTGCGCTGGGCACTAGCTTCCCAGCGCAAAGCACCTGTTCCTGGCCTGGCTAACTACTTTGTGATGGGCACCTACTCCCCACCACAAAGCTCTTTCTCCTGTGCTAGGTGATTATTCCAATAACAAAGCAGTCCAAGGGCTTTTGCTTCCATTTCCAATATTCATTATTTGTTTTTAATGCTTTCCAATGCAATCTTTTTTTTGGGGGGTAAATTAGCTTGAAAGTAAAAAAGGTTAATCGAATGTACAACCTGCAAGGGGCACACCCCATGAGGAAAAGAAAAGGAAAAAAAAAGAACAATGAAAAAGTGTGATAACCCATGCACAACCCACATGGAGAGTAGGGTAGAGTAAGGTAAATATCAAAAGTGCTATGTGTTTTGTCGTCATACCCCGTTGCACTATCTATCAACGAGGAAAGAGAGTACAACGGGGTATGATACGAAGTGATGCGAGTAGTAAATAACATGAAACTAACTTCATCCTGGCACATCTCGCCAGGCTAGGATATGTGATAGATAGTCACGATCGAAAACGATCAGTTGATGCACAGAGAAATAGCAGCAAGATAGTAGTACGACAACGAGGGAAAGCTACTACAGAGGAATTAGGCGTCGAGGATCGAACCGGAGATGACGGCATCTGACAGGGGGCCCAACCCTACACACCACGCCCAATCTATCCAGACTACCACGCTCTCAACTAAATTTCTGAGGCTCGCCAAAACAACCCAGCCTCAGCCAAAAACCAATCACCACTAGTCTCCAAAGATGGGATATGAAAACCAAAATTTCAATACTCCAACCTAAACCAGAAGCGACAAGCGAAGTACCCACTTCTAAGGAACAGTTTCAACAAAGGAACAAGGCTCGGAGAGAGGCTCGAACCGAATATGTCGGCATCCGACAAGGTTACCCCTCAAAGCACCCTGCACACCATGCCCATTCCATCTGGTCTAATACACCCTCAACCAAACTCCCTAGGCTCACCATAACCTAAAAGTGAGGCACAAAAGGAGCCTCTAATCAGCCACCAGCAACAACGAATTACCACCAAGTCAGCTAGCACATTTTGAGGCCACACAAAACTGCAGAGGACTACAAACTGCTCCGCTTAGTCAGTGCATTACCACTCATCTAATAAGAACAGTCGAAGGCACTCATACCACGCGAAGAAACAAACGGCTCAGAGCGGCAGGATCTCTTGGGTTGTGAGATGCAGCGCAACAAGTTGCCCAGCAGAGAGCCCTCAAGGCTTAACTGCCCAAGTAACTAAACTAGGCCATAATTGGGCGTGAGCCCATTGTAGAAACTGCGTGAGCAATGACTCATGGCTCAAGAGATGAATCACAAAACTTCATTGAAATCAACACACACATGGACTGGACAGAAAGCAGCCAGCACGTGAGCAATTTTTGAGCTCGACAACTCAATTTAAGAATGGCAACCCAGAATCCAGATCTGCTAAGGTACAACAACTATTTTCTTATTTGGTATAACCAATCCACGACTTATACACCTTGAACTGGCTACCCCTTTTTTTTTTTGGGTAAATTAGCATGAAAATTAAAAAAGGTTAACTGAATGTATAGCCTACAAGAGGCATACCCCAGGAGGAAAAGAAAAGGAAAAAAGATTGAAAAAATTGTGATAACCAATGCACAACCCGCATGGAGAGTAGGGTAGAGTACATAAAATAACAAAAATGCCATGTGTGAAGAGATCATACCCCCATTGCACTATCCATCTGAACCGGCTACCCACTGGAACATCTTGCAAAAACAAGGATCAATAAAATAAATCCAACAGATGACTGCCCGTTTGAGTTTCTCCATATGGATCGATATGAATAAGGGATGATACCTGCCGAGTGAGGTCCGACGATAATGAACTTGGATTCCCCACAATGAATGGCACAGCCCCATTTGGACAGTGAAAAAACCCCCTAACCCACTCATGTCGAATGGGATTTGATTATGAGGATTTGAAATTTCTGGCGGCTGGACTGGACTTCGGCAGCCTAGAAGATGATCCTCAAGAGTGAAATTTGTGTACTTTGCCACTGGTGAAGCTTGGGCCGGCCCGATGACCGCTGTCGATGATGCCCTTGGCTGCCATCACTAGAAAGAAGACTGACCCCGAATGGCCAGATTATTCCAGACGCCATACTAGCCTTTCTTTTGAACCAGATTTGGGATGGGACTGTGGGTGCCAAATTGATGAACAGCTTCAGTCTCATATGTTCGAAGCAGACGCCATACTGGCCTTTCTTTTAATCCACTGTTTGGATAAAAAAACAAAACATTTTCAAAAATTGATCTAGGTAGGTGCTTTGCGCTGGGCACTTGGACACTAGCGCAAAGGAGTTGCCTCTGCCACCGGGACGACTGCTTTGCACTGGGCATTGTGACCCCAGCGCAAAGGAGTTGATTCCATTTTCTACAGATTTTCGACAGTTTGCATTCTTTTCATTCATGGCATACAACTTTCTACTCCATTTTACTCTTGTATATACTGTACACTCTGGCACATGCCTACACCACACATTCAACTTGCTATGTGTTTAAAAGTTAAGGTATAAGCATTTTTCAAAATCCAACAAGTATTTAGTAGAGACCGACCTCCGTAGCAAGCGAGAAGGGTGTAGAACAAAAGCCTTCCCTTCTCGTAACTTGGCTTCTGAATCCAAAAATCTCTGGTTAATTTTCAAACTCAATTATCATTTTCAAGTTCTAGGTTTCTCGAGAGACAAACCATTTTACAAAAACTCGGGTGGCGACTTTTTCAAATTACCAATAAATCCAAGGACGGGCAACACGCGGGGCGTCCTCTGAAAAGGGGTATCTCGGGCTATGGTAGCACACAAGTAAGGTATTGTATCGTATGGGTGCTTTTATACGTTTTGTTTGGACTTGTGCCGTATGGGAACATTGGTACATTTTGGTACGGTATCGTACCATTTTGCTATGGTATCGTACCGTATGAGTGTTTTGGAACGGTGTATGGGTGCTTTGGTACGGTATGGTACAGTACCGTGTGGGTGTTTTCGTACGATCTCTATAACGGATGGGTGCTTTGGTAAGTTTCGGTACGGTATTGTATCGTTATGGTATGGTATGGTATTGTATGGGTGCTTTCGTACAGCTTTTGTACCGTGTGGGTGCTTTGGTACGGTGTTGTACCATATGGGTGCATTTATAGGTATTTGTATGGTCTTGTACCATACGGGTACTTTGGAACGTTTTGGTACGGTATGGTACCATTTTTGTAAGGTATGGTACAATATGAGAGTTTTCTTATAGTATTGTACCATATGGCTGCTTTTATATGAATTGGTATGGCTACTTTGGTATGTTTTGGTACTGTATGGTACCGTTTTGGTATTTCACGGAACCGTATGATTGTTTTCGTGCAGTAATGTACCGTATGAGTGCTATGATATGTTTTGGTACCATTTTAGTATGGTATGGTACTGTATGAGTGTTTTCGTACAGTATTATACCGTATGGGTGCTTTGGTATGTTTTCATACAGAATGGTACCGTTTTTGGTACGGTATGATATCGTATGAGTGTTTTGCAGAGGTGTTGTACCGTATGGGTGCTTTGGTACGGTATGGTACCGTTTTGGTATAGAATGGTACCGTATGGGTGTTTTCGTACGGTATTTGAACTGTATGGGTGTTTTGGTAAGTTTTGGTGCGGTAACGTACCGTATGGGTGCTATGATACGTTTTGATACCGTTTTAATATGGTATGGTACCGTATGTGTGTTTTCTTACAGTAATGTACCGTATGGGTGCTTTGGTTTGGTATGGTACCGTTTTGGTATAGAATGGTTCCGTATGGGTGTTTTCGTATGGTATTTGAACCGTATGGGTGTTTTGGTAAGTTTTGGTACGGTATTGTACCGTTTTTGTATGGTATGGTACCGAATTGGTGTTTTCGACAGTATTTGGACCGTATGGGTGCTTTGGTACGGTGTTGTACCGTTTGGGTGCATTTGTAAGTTTTTGTATGGTCTTGTACCATATGGGTACTTTGGTACGGTATGGTATCGTTTTCGTGTTGTATGGAACCGTATGGGTGTGTTGGAACGGTATTGTACCATATAGGTGTTATTGAATGTTTTGGTACCCTTTTGGTATGATATGATATTATGTGAATATTTTGGAACGATATGGTACTGTTTTGGTATGGTATAATATCATACCGTATGAGTATTTTTTGACGGTATTGTACCATATTTGTGCTGTGGTACGGTATGCTACCATGTGGGTATGATATGGTATTGTATGAGTGTTTTGGTACGGTATTATACCGTATGGGTCCTTTGGTACATTTTATTAAGGTATGGTGCTGTTTTGATATGATAAGGTAAAATACAGGTATTTTTGTACGGTATTGTACTATATGGGTGCTTTGGTATGATATGGTACCACTTTGGTATGGTATGGTACTGTTTTGGTATGTTATGGTCCTGTATAGGTGTTTTTGTACGGTATTGTACTAGATGGGTGTTTTGGTATGATATTGTACTGTATGGGTGCTTTGGCACATTTTTGAACGGTATGGTATCGTTTTTGTATGGTATGGTACCATATGGGTGTTTTGGTACAGTATTGTACCATATGGGTGCTTTGGTATGGTATGGTACCCTTTTGGTATGGTATGGTACCGTATGGGTGTGTTGGTACGGTATTTGTACCATATGCATGCTTTTGTACGGTATGGTACCATTTTTTGTAAGGTATGATACCATATAGGTGTTCGGTTTTGGTATTGTTTCATATGCATGCTTTGATACGGTATGGTACCTTTTTTGTAAGGTATGATACCGTATGGATGTTCGGGTTTGGTATTGTACCGTATGGGAGCTTTGGTACGTTTTGGTATGGTATGGTATCATATGGGTGTTTTGATACGGTATTTTACCGTATGAGTGTTTTAGTACAATATGGAACAGTTTTGGTATGGTATGGTACTGTATAGGTGTTTGGTACTTTTTGGTGTGGTATGTAGTATGGTTG
The DNA here is from genome assembly GCA_014282245.1 of Rhododendron simsii. Taxonomy (NCBI): domain Eukaryota; kingdom Viridiplantae; phylum Streptophyta; class Magnoliopsida; order Ericales; family Ericaceae; genus Rhododendron; species Rhododendron simsii. The sequence goes on from CM024954.1 coordinate 25,896,933, forward strand.
CTTTGGTAAGTTTTCGTACAGTATGATAATGTTTTTGTGTTGAATGGAACCGTACGGGTGTTTTCGTACGGTTTTCTACCGTATGGGTGCTTTGATACTTTTTGGTTCGGTATGGTTCCGTTTTGGTATGGTGTGGTACCGTATGAGTATTTTGGAACGATATTGTACTGTATGGGTGCTTTGGTACGGTATGATACCATTTTGGTATTGTACAGTACCGTATTGGTGTTTTTGTGTTGTATTTGTACCATATGGGTGCTTTGGTAGGTTTTTGTACGATAAAGTACCGTTTTGGTAGTGTAAGGTACCGTATGGGTGTTTTCCAACAGTGTTTATAACCGTATGGGTGCTTTGGTATGGTGTTTTACTATATTCGGGCTTTTATACATTTTTGTATGGTCGTGTCTTGTACGAGTACTTTGGTACGTTTTGGTAAGGTATGGTACTTTTTTTTTTGTAGGGTATGGTATAGTATCAGTGTATTCATAAGGTATTGTACTATATGGCTGCTTTTATAGGGTTTGGTATGGTCTTTTACCGTATGGGTACAATGGTATGTTTTGGTACGGTATGGTACCATTTTGGTATTGTATGGAACCTTATGAATATTTTGGAACTGTATTGTACGGTAAGGCTGCTTTGGTACAGTATGGTACCGTACGGGTGTTTTTATACGAAATTGTACCGTATGGGTGCTTTGGTATGATATGGTACCGTTTGGTATGTTATGGTATTGTAAGGGTTTTTTGGAATGGTATTGTACCAAACACCACAGACTCCACAGACTCCAAAGATGGGATAAGCAAACCATGATATTAAAACTCCAACCGAACCAGAGCGACAAGCATAATACCCACTTTTAAAAGAACAGCTACTACAGAGGATCTAGGCACTGAGGAGAGGTTCGAACCAGAGATGACAGCATCCGGCAAGGCTACCTGCCCAAGTACCCTACACACCACACCCATTCCATCCAGACTACTACACCCTCAACCTAATCCCCTAGGCTCGCCATAATCTAAAAGAGAGACAGAGAGAGGAACCCCAAAAAGTGGCCACTCGAACCGCAGATGAAACCAAGCTGCCCCTTTCAATCAGCGCACCACCCTAATCTAATCATGATAGCCCGCAAGGCTACCCCTTTCGATCAAAGCACGACCACCAACCTAGTCGAAGATAGCCCAGACGCACCAGTACGCTAAAGCACCAGGTTACCAGAGTCAAAAAATCATGGAATTTAATGGAGCTTCACAACAAGTTGCACAGCATTTGAGCCCCAAATTGGGCAAGGAGCGCAGTATCTAAATTGGGCAAGTCATAGTGACAAACAACACTACAAAGTGAGACAGTACACTAGCCTAGTTCTCTGGCCCATAAGCGAATCCAAATACTAACAGACACTGGCCCTTAAGTCCAGCAACAAATCCAGTATTTGAAGCCATGAGTAATGTGTAATATTTTGCATCCAATTTAGACTGCAATACATAGATCCCTACCATTTATCGGCTGGGTGTGGCACCGTCCGACGACCAATAGGTCAGGATAAACTCCCTGAGGGAAATCCTCCCACCATTACACCTTCAAACGGTACAACCAATTAGAGCTTTGAGTGACCCACCAAAATAATCGGTGGGCTTGTATCAACAGATCTGGATTCTGTCTGGTACCAAGCGACAAAACCCAGCCGAGAACCACTTCAACCTGCTGCCGGTTACTAAGACAACCGGGCTATGGTTCGATATGATTTGAACTGATTTCAAGAACCCAAAATGAGAACCCAACCGGCATGATTTGACTTGAGAGCTAAGATCGCCGCCCTAGCTAACCCCATCGGTTTGGGGATGTAAGGATACAACGGCTGTAAGAACCAGTGGCTGGGACTTCCGGCACGGCTGAATGGCCATACATCAGCCAGACAGACCCACCTCAAGTGTTAACCATTACGAGTCCGTTGGTGAGAGAACCCACCTTCGAGTGATGAAAGATGATGATGATGCCGTACGGAGTCCAGGTCCCATTCGGCTAAGATGAATTAGATTTTTCGGTGCTAGAAAGGAGGATTTCTGCTGTGAGATTGAAGACCCACGACTGGATTGTTATGATTTTGTACCGATTTGAGCTTTGTTACCTCAAGATCAGAGCTAGGGTGAATATACAAGGTATGGGGAGTGCATTCTATCCCTAGAGAGAAGCTCTCAACCCGTCCTCCTGAAGTTTTATGTGTTTTGCGACGTTGTTTGTACTGTATGTTTGCTTGGGTAAGTTTTGGTACCGTATGGTACCGTTTTGGTATGGTATGGTACCGTGTGGGTGTTTTGACACAGTGTTGTATCATATGGGTGCTTTGGTACATTTTCATATGGTTTCGTACCGTTTTTGTATGGTATGGTACTGTATGGGTGTTTTGGTATGGTATTTTACCGTATGGGTGCTTTGGTAAGTTTTTGGTATGGTATGGTTCCGTTTTGTATGGTATGGTACCATGTGGGTGTTTTGGTATGTTTTGGTACGATATGGTACTGTTTTTGTAAGGTATGGTATTGTATGGGTGTTTTTTTACAGAATTTTAATGTATGGGTGCTTTGGTACGATATGTTACCGTTTTGGTATGATATGGTGCCGGATGGGCGTTTTGGTACGGTATTCGTACTGTATGAGTGCTCTGGTACAGTATGGTACCATTTTGGTATAGTATGGTACTGTATGGGTGTCTTTGTATGGTTTTGTTCTGTATGGTTTTTGGTACGATATATTACCGTATGGGTTCTCTTGTACAGTACAGTTTGCTATGGTATGGTACCATTAGAGATGTCAAACGTTCCTGTCGTTCTGTGCCATTCAACTTCTGTACCAACCGTGCTTCGTGCCGTGCCGTGCCGTGCCCATTTACTTCCTTGTGCCATGGTGTGCCGTGCCATGCTTTAAGCTTGCCTTGCTGGGCCATTTTACATTATCGTACCATGTCAAGCCGTGCCTTTTTTTAATTGTGTCGTATCGTGCCGTGCCTTTTTTGAATCATGCCGTACCGACTTCTTTACTTAATCGTGTGTTGTGCCGTACCTTTTTTAATCATGTCGTGTCGTGTTGTACCATTGATTTTTGTATACACATCAACAACTGATTTTCGTCTGAAATTTTTTTTCCCAAAAAGCACACATTCGTGCCTCTTATGTTCTTTCTTTCTTTCTTGTCCACAGTGAAAGTGAATTATATATGAAGAGATCAGTCACCCTCATTTCAAAATTAAAGGTAAATGAAAAACCCGCTTTTCAAACATTTGGAGACACTAGGAATGCACATACGTGCTCCCACGCCCTCGATTTTAGACATAAACAATAATATATTATACTCAATAAAATTGTCATTTTCTTGCCCATAAATACCTCACAATCACATGCTAAGTCCGTTCATCAACTGCCAATACGTTGAGTTATACATAAAAGTCCATAAGCGATTAAGGGTTGCATACTCTCACTTTAAAAGCAAACAGATTAATATTACAATTTCAAATCCCAAAATAAGATTTACATGAATAAAAAAGGTAAAACAATGTACGACAGGGTTGAGAGCTTCTTCCTACAGAGAGAATGCACTCCCCTGGTGTTATTCTTCTGATTTTGCACAAATCATCCCCAAATCTGATATAGAGGTAGTGTAAGCTCTGATTAGAACTTCTCAACTTCTGGGTTTTGTTCTTCAACAACCGATTTCCACACCAAGTGAGTGGAAATCATTGCTCTAATCCAACAATCCAGCCGTGGGACTTAATCTCATTACACTACGTGGTCCGATTGGGGCTGTCTTCAACTAGATTGGTGGACGTGCTTTGATCAAAAGGGGTACCCTCGCTTAGATTGGTGGTGGTGCACTGATTGAAAGGGGCAACTTGGTTTCATCTGCGGTTCGAGTGGCCATATCTTGTGGCTCCACTTTCTGTCCCTCATTTAGATTATGGCAAGCCTTGGGGATTAGGTTGAGGGTGTAGTTGTCTGGATAGAATGGGTGTGGTGTGCAGGGTACTTGGGCAGGTAGCCTTCCCGGATGCCGTCATCTCCAATTCGAGTCTCTCCTGGGTGCCTAGTTCATTTGTAGTAGCTATTCTTTTAAAAGTGGGTATTATGCTTGTCGCTCTGGGTTCGGTTGGAGTATAAGTATCGTGGTTTGTTTATCCATTCTCTGGAGGATGTGGTGATTGGTAGTTGGCTGAGGGCGGGTTATTTTTTGGTGAGCCTTTGGGCTTGGATGAGGGAGTATTAGGCAGGATGGAATGGGTGTGGCGTGCAGGGTTGGGCCCCCTGTCGGATGCTGACATCTTTGGTTCGAATATCTTCTTGGTGCCTTGTTCCTCAGTAGTAGCTGTTCAACTTTCCCTTGGTGCCGATTTGCTGTGCGGCTGCTTCTCCTCAATGATGGTTATCATTTGGTCATTTCTGACCGTGACTATTTATTTTATTTCTTAGCCTGGTAGGATGTGCCAGGTAGTAGTTAGCTTTCATGATAGTCTACTCGTATCACTTTTTATCATACCTCGTTGTACTATCCTTCTGCTTAGATGGATAGTGCAACGGGGGAATGATCTCCACACACATAGTACTTTTGTTATCTTACTTAATCTACTTTACTCACCATGCGGGATGTGCATGAGTTTTCGCACTTTTTTCAATCTTCTTTTTTCCTTTTCTTTTCCTCCTGGGGTATGCCCCTTGTAGGCTATACATTTGGTTAAACTTTTTTTTTTTATTTCAATCTAATTTACCCAAAAAAAGAATTTACATGAATGAACTACCGACTCATTAGCATAATCATTCAAATGATAATCAATGATGCACTTCAGACACTCCAGTTATGCCTCGTGAGTTGCACCTGAGAGATGGAAGGGTTGAGTTACACTAACCCAGTAGGAAAATCTATGCTAACTCTATATGCAATTGGGATGATAAGAGCGTAGAAACTTTTTAACAAAAATTGTTACATTTGAAACAATGACTAGGCCATAAAATACCGTTACTAATCTAGATTCAAGGAACTCACACACGCGCGCCATTCTCTTTAAAATCTGTACAGACCCGAAATTTTTAGAAAATGATTAAAGGTTTCATAAATGCTATAGTATTGGATAAATCAGGAAAAGTGTGAGTTTATTTGATTTGGTGCTTAAACGATAAGATCGTTATTTGAGGGAGTGCGAGTGTAATTTTTTTTTTTTTGGGTAAATCAGCTTGAAAATAAAAAAGGCTAACCGAATATACAGCCTTCAAGGGGCATACCCCAGGAGGAAAACAAAATAAAACAAACAAAAGGATAGAAAGCCTACGCCAACTGGTTACATAGGACTAGAAGAAGATAGAACATCTATTTCCCATCCATCTAACAGAGGGATACGAAACAAAAGGCAAAAGGGTACACTAAGTGCAATTTTGGATAGCTGAACACAACCAAAATAGAGAAGCAAATAATACTTTCCAGGACAGATCTATTTCCCAAACAGATACTTTACTGAACATCTGTTTCCCATCCCTGCTTGAAACTAGCTGCACTACTTGAACCACCGAATGGCACGACAGGGAGAAGCCTTAGAAGCATTATGGACAGCAGCAAACGAACAGATCTGGGGCCATAATGCATCTGTTTGTGTGCTCTTGCAGTAGGACATAACAGCAAAAACGAACAGAACAACAACAGAATATAACAGCAGCTTGCAGCTTGAACAGAACAGCAGTCAGCATTTGAACGGCAAATCCACTTGAGTGAATTCAGCCCCATGCCACATGATCTAGAGAAGACAGTTCCCAAACTGGAACTGGTTCGGCCAATAGCCAAAACCAAGTAGAAAACTGGACAGCAACATAGCAGACAGCTGACGGGCAGCCAAAACTGGATAGCAGCAGCGGAAAATGATGCAAAAGAAAGCTAGGGACAACCCCTTAGAAAAGCATAACACTCCAAGAGACAACCCCCCAAGGATAGGCCAAAACAAATTGAAAGCTACTATAAACTAAAAAGCAAAGAAAATAAAGCATCAGCTAGCTTAATAACAACTGAGCAATGATACTAAGGCTAACCATTGCCGGATAGAAATTCAACAGCAAATCAAAACAGAGAAGCCAACAAAACAGCAACTAGCTACCACTACAACAACAATTAGCAGCAAAAGGATTCTTAATTGGAACACCAGGTATACAATTGAGAGATCACAGATGGAGCCACAACTGATCCACGGATTCATCATACACATCCTCTTGACTTTAAAGCCATATCAGATAACTCATAACAAAAGCATTCAAAGGTCTGAATAATTGCAGCATTGTAAGTGGAACACAAACAGGTTTTCCCAAGCTAATAGTAGGTACACACTTCAAAATTGTAACTCCGATGTCAGCCACCAAAAATTAAAGTATAAGAGATTCACTTGTCCTTATAGGTGCTTACCAACCAATGACGCCCTAGACATACTCACCTCCCTCTCTACTTTTCACACAGGGCAAAGAAAGAATGGCTCCACCTTCTCCCTCCGTAATTGATTTGGGTGCTAGTATAAAACGGGTGTGTGTGTATTGTAGGAGATCAAAGTCTCCCACAAATCTCTCTCTCTCCCTCTCCTTTGGCTATCTCTCTCTCCACTCCTCCATTTGCAAACTCACTTCCAAACTCAAAACGCACCAAGATCCTCCATCAAATTGACTTCCTCAAGTGTTCTAGGCCTCGGGTCATGTTCGTTCAAACTCAGAGGAGGTGTATTTCACTTGGTTTTGAAGTCCATGGAGCTAGGGCTTGCTCGAGTCATGTGGGTCTCGATCTTGACTTCAAGGTAGGGATTTCTTACTCTCTCTATGTGTTTATGGGTTGATTATGTGCCTTGATCGTTCCTTGATTCATTGTTTGTTGTTGGGGTTTCGTCGTTGAAAAGCTGAAAAATTTGCAGAAAAACTCAGTGGAATTGATACCCTCTAAAGGGGTATCAATACCCCCCTCTCCTGGACCAGATTTTGGCCAAGTATCAATACCTTTATCAAGGGTATCAATACCCCCTTCTGTTCCGGACAGATTTGATTCATTTGTTTCTTCTCGTGCCCATTTGAACACCGAACACTTCAAACATCTTTTGAATAGCTTCAAATCACTTCCAAACTTGATTGTTCATATCTCAAAAGATTCATTGACTAATCGATCTCTTTGGGCTCTCGTCATAGCTTGGAAAAGTGTAAAATTAAATGATTAGGATACTCGTACATTATTTACGCTTTTAGTTGATTGAAGTGGATGTTGTGGCATGTCTCATTGATCGATATAGACTTGTTAAGTACTATAAAATGACGTGATAATTAGCAAATTGAGAAATGGATTATTGAGTCGTTATTGAATATCGTAGGCCATAAAGTATATCGTAGGGTGCATGGTTGGTTGATGAGGACCTGTCAAATGGTCCGAACGAGAATAAAGTAATCCGCATTCTCCTTATTTGTCTTGTTGATCTTTCAAACTTCCTTTGGTGCTCGTTCTATAAGATTCCTGTTTAGAACCTAGTGGGTGGTTTGTTGTGGAGTCATTTGTAGGTTTGGTATGTGACAGAGGGCATCATGATAAACTTTGAGGGATAACATGAACCTAAGGTATTTAATAATGTACAAAAGGACATGTTAGTGAGTTTATAATACATTGAATGGCGATGAATGAAAGACTGTGACCTTGGGAAGTGTGGTCATCTTGTATTCGGATTATTAATGCTTATGTGTTTGTGTGGGTTGTAAATTTTGAATTGAGGGTCCTGCAACGCAAGGTGTGGTAATGCGGAGACTCTAGAGGGCCCACAAGGCAAGGTGTGATAATGCGGAAATCCAGGTGGAGAGAATTCACTGTAAGGCAAGGTGTGGTAATATAATTGAATGTCTCGCATATGATGAAGCAAGTTATGACTGATTATTGAAGTTCATGTTATTGCTTGGGTCGTGCATTGCTTGAGATTGTAATTGTTGAAAAGGGGAAACAACAATTGATTTCATCAAAGTTTTGAAAAGAAAGGAACTTGGTTTTGGAAAAAGGACTTTTATGAAAAATCCTCCAGTATTCCTGAGTGAATCAACGGTTCCGGTATTTGGGTACAAATCAACGGATTACGGTATTCAAGTGAATCAATGGAGCTCGACCTATAGAGGTCGAGAGTATTTCTCAAAATCATTTTGGAAATCAAAAAGGAATGTTTTCTTTTATGAAATGAGGCTTGATGGTAACTGGTAAGGGATGGAAAGTTAATAGTGGCAATCATTCGAGGAGATTTAAAATGGTTTGAGAAACTGTTGTGGGTTATTTAGATGGATGTGTGTTTTTTTTTTTTTTAATAAAAGATGGATGTGTGTTTAATGCTGCCCTTAGTTTGATTATGACGTATGGAATCCTGTAGTCGTGGTCGTCGGGTCATTATGGTGCCCCTCTGTATCTCTTTTTTTTGGATAAACTCCCTCTCTGTATCTCTTTTTCGTTTAGTAGAAATCATTCATTCTCATTGCATGATTCATCACATTTACATATAGCTTGAGTATAGAATTCTCTACTGGGCTAGTGTAGCTCAACCTATCATATTCAGGTACACCTCAAGGATTTGATGCAGAGTGCATGGTATGCGGACTTGATTTCGTGTCTTTTGAAAGCCATCATTGGGAAGTGGTTCAATCATCTTTTGCTTGATCTCTTGAAGGAATAAAATTGTAAATTTGTTTGAACTCTTTTAACTTCAAATATTATGTAACCTTTAAATTTACTCTCTTTAACTAGCTATGGAGTTTGGGCGGTAGTGCCAATGTTGTAAATCTTTAAACTTGGGAACTTGGTTTGAAAATGATCATTTGGAACTCTCTCTTTTGGGTATTATCTATACTATGCGAGGATCATTTAATGAAATGGATTATTTATTTATGTTGAAAATCGAGGGCGTGACAAAATCCCAATTTAATATTACTAACCTCAATTCATGTACCACATTTCCTTTTTAATGATTTTAAAGAAAGGTATTTCGGGTCCTTTAACAACTATTTTCTTTTCAATATGTACAAATTTTGTAGGGGGGAGGGAGACCTAATGCAGGCAAGGCATGCAAACACAACAACCCAGCACGACATCAAAAGGGACTCACATGTCTACCCAACTCGATTTTTTAAATTTCAAGTTCACTAGCTATCGTATCTTTTTTTTTTTTTTTATCACATTTTTTTTTTCCTAAATTTTAATGATAGCCAATCATGAGTGTCTCACATTCCCATGCGCCCAAGCCTTTACATTCGAGTCTCAAGTGTATCGTCTACCCAAGATCTCTTACCTTATGTTTTTTTTTGAAGTCAAATATGCAAATACTCCTCATAAACCACTTACAATCTATATCATACCACCATTTACATCGAACAGATTATCATCCCGATGTTAGGACAACGAGCCACAATAATTAGAAAGTCTATAAGAAGGTAAATAAAGCAAATATAGACATTCCATACGGTCTATGAAGCTAACTCAAATTCAAAGTTCATTGTTTTCCATATAACTACTCCAATTTTCCCAGGTCAGTTTGTAAACCACCAACCCCAAATTATATAGTAATAACAAGCTACCAAGGTATGAATAATGACTTCCCTTCACAATTTGAATGAAAGACTCATACTCACAGCACTCTGCATTTTCACCCCTTGCGTTACAGTTTGCATTATTACCACCCCTCGCGTTGCAATCAACATCACTCTGTATTACCACCCCTTGCGTTGAGTCTACATTATCACCCATTGTGTTGCAACCACTTTCACATTCCAATTCTTTGTTATAGCCACTCAAATCATAGTAATCATACAACTTCATTATCAAACACTCCTCGAATCTTTTTTCACAATAAAGCACATCAATCAACCAACTTACAGTTCAAACACGTTTAAGTAATCTCATCTTCACAGCTACCATAAGAAAAGCACAAAAGCCCCAAATTCTAAATGTAGTTAATCAATCCCTTATTTTCATCTATTAAGTAATATCAACATCAAGTCATTTTTCTCACATATCGATTCATTCAAATCATTCATTAATTCAAAGCCACGACCACCAATCTGGGAATGATTTAAGAAGCCACAACAGAAAGACTAGTAGCAGAAAACAGCATCAGCAACATCAGTAGCTGAAGTAGCTGAACCATAGCAGCAGTTGGGCTCGACAACAGCAGCGGCTAAGCTAATTATGTACATAACAGACATGGCAGTAAGTGATAGTAGCTGGAAGCTGTCCAGACGGTCAAATGCAACTTATTGAACCAATAGCAGCCGCAACTAATTGCTGCCATTACAGAAATTGCAAAAGCAAAAGCTACATCTTAAACACAGAACTGCTCAATGCAGAGCCAAATGAACCAGTAGAGTGCCATATGAAGCAACAAACAGCAGACAACATCAACAGAATAGAATTGAGAGTAAACGACAGCTAGGGACAGGCCCCCTAGAAAGGCATTCACATTCCAAGGGACAACCCCCCAAGGATAGGTCAAAACTAATTAGAATGCTACTTTGGACAGATTGAACCAAACAGAACAGTCAAGCACAACAGGGCTAGCAGTAACAGCAGCAGGAAACTGTAATTAATAGTAGTACCAAGATGCAACTAACAGTAGATATGAACAACAGATGAAATGCCACAACATTTTCAATGAAACCTAATAACTTGAACGGACAACAAGGAAACAGAAGGAAATAGAAGGCCTATTGCTTTATCAGATAAACCTACTACTCCCTCGAGGCCTAACCACCAACATCTAGAAGCAATAGGGTGGATCCTCACCCCCTCACCTCTCCCTTACAAATTGACTCCCACTAGATATTACCTCCTCTCACAAGAAATTGGGCTCAAGCACACAACTCACGGGTACACACATATGCTGGCACACTCAAAGATTAGCTTTGAGAATAAGATAGATACCTGATAAAATAGAAGTAATAGAACCCATGCTCAACTAACTATAAGAAGGTCCACCTTGCACACCTTGTTTTGTCACCATAAGTGTAATACTTGTGAGAATAGCCCTGAGCTGGTAATAGAAGCACTAGAGGTACTAGCAGCCAAGAATTCAGTCTCTCTATTTAGGAGCAATTGCCTTCAACTGGATGTCATGCTTTTGTACCTCAACTCTGCAAAACAACATGAATTTTGGAAGTGGTAATTGAAGTAAAACAAAACTATGTAAATGTTGTGAAAAAATCACTAAGCAATGTTCCATTGTACTTTTAATTGTCCAGAACCACTAGGTAAATTAGTAATGGACAAAAGTCTAGCCCTTACATCATTGGAGATTTTATGAGCAACTACAGTAGGACGACAACAGGAATTCTGAAACTTTCTATGGTTCCTTTCCAACCAACTATGATGTACATACACTATGAACTCCAGTTTTGCAATGATGTTGGCCAAAGATTTACCTCTCAAGTTAGAAAGGCAGTCCACCCAAGGCTGCCAAGCGTGATGACCATTCATATGGGGGGTCTGAGGGGACAATAAGGTCCTGATTTGGGTGGCCATTGAGCAATCAAAAAAGAGATGGGCATGGTTCTCTATAGCATGGCAAAATGTGCATTGGGATAAGGATTTGAGGCCGAACATAACAGGCCTATCCTCAGTGCTTAACCTATGCAAAAGGGCCATCCAGGTGATTAGGCTACACCTTGGGATATGCCCAGGAAACCACACAACTTTTTGCCATGCCACTATGGGAAAGTCTATGGGAAAGTGGCTTCTAAGGTTGTCCCATGGGATGAGATAGTGGGATGAGATAGTGAATTTCCCAGAAGTGTTGAGTGTCCACTTGCATGAATCCTTAGTAGCAGGATAAAAGCCACATTATGCAATTGAGCTCTGACCTCATTGAGTTCAAGAGTCTGAGTGATAGGGAAGGCCCATTGGTTGTTGTGAATTATATCATGGACAGTGGCTTCCTTATTAATCCCAGCGTCATAAACAATTCTCTGGCCAAACCTTGGGAGCAAGGGTCCTAGGGGATGCCAATTGTCATACCACAAAGAGGTAGACATTCCATCTCCCAGCTTGTTCGTAATAAAAGGCTGAACAAGGGGCCTTAGAGATAGAATTTTCCTCCATACCCAGGAGGGATCACAGGGGACCTTGACACACCAAAAACTCCTACCTTTAAGTAAATAAGACTTAACCCATTGGCACCACATGGATTGTTCACCTCCAGACACAAGGTACCAAATGTGCTTAGCAATAGCAGATTTGTTCCATATTTCCAAGGACTTAAAATCCAGACCACCTTCTTTAACCGGGGAGCACAGATGCTTCCAAGAGGTTTTTAGATCAGGTCCAGTCCAGAAGAAGGCTCTTAAAGTAGCGTCCACCTCTTTAATGACTTTCTTAGGAAGGATGAGGACCAGTAGGTCTGCATGGAGAACAAGATCGATTTAATTTATTGGATTCTCCCAGCATAGGAGAGGTACCTATGAGTCGAAGATTTTGTTTTTGCAATTATTCTATCCACCATAATCTTACAATCAGAATGCTTAAGTTTAGTGGATAAGAGAGGGACACCTAAATACCTAACAGGTAACAACCCCTCCTGAAAGCCAAGTATATTCAGGATTGAAGATTTGGTGGATGGATTGACACCTGAGAAAAAGATATTGCTCTTGTTTGGACTTGGGGAGAGCCCAGAGAGTGACTCAAATTCTTCCAAATAGGACTGCATATGTGATACAGAGCTCACATCACCCTTACAAAAAATCATGAGGTCATCTGCAAAACACAAATTAACCAGTTTGGTGGATCCGCATTTCCAATGGAAGTTGAAGACTGGCAGTAGGGATCTCTCCTTGAGAATACAAGTAAGTACCTCCATGACAATAACAAATAAGTACGAGGAAAGGAGGTCTCCCTGCCTCAAACCCCTTTGACCAGGAATGTACCCAATGGCCTCCCCATTGAAGCTAAGGGAGTAGTTGGCAGTGGTTACACAAGCCTTTATCCACCTAATCATCTGGGGATCAAAGTTCATAAAGGCAAGGATATCCCAAAGGAATTCCCACCTAACATTATCATAGGCCTTCATTATGTCCACTTTCATAGCATACCTAGGGGTGGGGGATTGCTTGTGGTACCCCCTCATCAATTCCTATGTGAGGAATATGTTATCTGCAATCCTCCTACCTTGCACAAAGCCAGACTGTGCTGGATCAATCAAGTGAGGGAGAGCAGACTTTATTCTATTAGCCAGGATCTTGGCAATACACTTATAAATGAGGTTGCAACATGATATTGGTCTATAGTCCCCAACCATTGAGGGATTTGGGATTTAGGTACAAGAGCAATCAGTGTTGCATTGGCTTTCTTTAACAGTTGGTCAGATCTGAAAAATGATTTGACAGCAGAGGTGACCTCATGGCCTATCACAGGCCATGCCTTATGGAAGAAGGCAGCATTATAACCATCAGGACCAGGGGCTTTTTGAGGGTTAAGAGACCAAACAATGTCCTTAACTTCTTTGTCAGATACTTCCAAAACCATATCAAGTTTCTGAGACTCAGACAATTTCCTAGTGATGAGCTATTGGACTCTAGACGTGCCATCATAACTGCTTTGATGAGGGGAACCTAGTAGCTTGGAATAAAAATTGATAGAAAAGGATTTGATCTGTTCAATATTCTGGGTGACATTACCATCTTCCTAAACCAGGCTAGTAATCCTATTTCTATTCCTAGAATTACTGATTGATTTGAAGAAAAATGAGGTACATTGGTCCCCCAGTTTCAGCCATTGAATTCTAGATTTTTCCTTGCAAAGCTCTTCTCAGCTCTTGCAAGAGTAAGGTATTGTTTACACAATATCTTCTCAGAAGCTTGATTAGCTATATCACTAGGGTTTGAACCCAGGGCACTTTGGATATCATCTAATTGTTGCTTTGTAGAAGCAACCCTAGATGATAGGTCGCTGAATTCATTGGTGTTCAATTGTTTAAGATCCTTTTGTAGAAACTTCAGTTTCTCACAGACACAAAACATGGGGTTACCAATTTTTACTCTCCTCCAAACATGTTACACGGTGTTAATAAACTTTGGATGATCAGCCAGAAAGTTAAAGAATCTGAAAGGCCTACATTTAGGAACGGTGGTGGGGGCAAGTGATACAAATGCTGGGGAGTGATCAGAGGGTCCAGGGTTAAGGAAATGTGCATTGGACCGACAGAGAGTCTTAATCCAACTCTCATTGACCAGCACTCTGTCCAATTTGGAGCTAATGTGGGAAACCCCAACTTGCTTATTGGACCAAGTAAAATGGCAACCAGAGTATCTGAGGTCAACTAATTCTACAGATTGAAGGCAGACATTAAGATCATCCATCCATGGGAGCCAATGCTTATCTCCTCCTACTTTCTCAGATGGTAACCTAATAGCATTAAGGTCACCAAGGACTACCTAGGGGGAAGCAAGAGCCAAAGTTTTCAAATCAGACTAGAGTGTTTGTCTCTCAAGGTGGCAATTAGCTCCATATACAAAAGTGGCTACAAAGGAGTACTTGCCATCACTAGAATGCACATCACAGTGTATGAATTGGTTTGATTGAGAGAGAAGCTGGACATTAAAAACAGTGGGATCCCAACAAACCAAAATTCTCCCCATAGGGGAATGAACATAATTGCTAATAAAACTCCAATAAGGTAGGACGAGATTAACAATCCTAGCGGCCTTATGTTCCTTGAGTTTATGCTCAATGAGCCCAACAAGAGACAATTTATTATTATGAACCCATTTTTCGATCTCCTTTTGCTTAAGAGGGTCATTGAGACCTCTAATATTCCAAAAGCCAAAAGGTAGCGGTGTGCTATCCATTTGATTCTACACAAAAATTTCTACCACAATTAGCTACAACTAATGACAGTAAGAGTTATGCATAAGTTTTTTTTTGGGTAAACCAGTTTGAAAAAGAAAAGAGGATAACCGAATGTACAGCCTACAAGGGGCATACCCCAGGAGGAAAGAAAAGAAAAGAAAGAAAAGGAAAAGTGCAGATAACAAAGCCAAATGGCTACAAAGAGCTAGGGTAAATAAAGTGACCAATAGGATAGGAGAAGAAATATTCTGAGGGGTATGGGCATTCTTGTGAGGAGAGGGCTGGTCAATCACCTTCTGTTTTCCATGATTCACAATCCTCCATTCCTTCTCTTTGGGAGGAGGAGGAGGAACAATAACCGTGTGCTTGACACATTTGGAGGTAGAATGCCCAAAAACATGGCAATAGGAACACATAGGAGGGAGAACTTGGTATTCGATGGGCACCACAATTGTCTCCCCCTGAACACTTACAGTTACTTCATCAGGTACTTCCTGATCTGCACTTATCTCAAGTCAAATCCTAGCATTGGTGTGTAGAAGCCTAGGTTGCTTGGATGTCTTTGCAGTTGCTTGATCAACATGGATTGGTCTACCCACTGTGCTAGCAACCCTACTAAGACATTCTTTGTTCCACAGTTCAAGAGGCAGATCATGAAATTTCACCATGCAGGGATTTTGGTAGGTTGGTCTTGGAGTGGTTTCATCATTCTATGCCAGTCCTTAAGAACCAAGTATTTGTGGGAAAAGAAATAGGGACCCCCTTCTAAGATCTGTAGCTTAGCTTGCTCATCTTTGAATTCGAATAAGTAAAATCCAGAAACATCTGGTTTGACAACCACAAATAGATCTTTCCATTGATTTCTAGCTGTTGAGACAAGGAAGGGATAAGTCATCTTTCCATCCAGGAAATGACCTACCAGATAACGATTCCATTTTCCTACCTCAGTCAATTCCACATCTATTTCAACTAGAGCTTCCTTACCTTTCTGTAGGTCATGGAATTGTTCAAGTTTCATATCCAATGATGGACTTTGGGATTGCAGGAGAGAAGCCCAGTTTTTAGGTTTAGGCTTGTTTTGTCCAGTATTGGGTTTGGGATTGGGTTGGTGAGCTAGAGGAGGCTTGGTATGGATGCTAGAATTGAATTGGTGTTGTAGAGTAGGAGCAAACTGTGGCTGAGCAAGACCTGCACTAAGTGGAGTTTTATGAGAGGGGGACTTGGAATCCAGCCCTAGTTCGGGGACTAAGCAGTCAGCAACAGTTTTTTGTGCAAAATGGGAGGGGGTATTCCTAGGTTTCGTGTCCTCTAGTGGATATCCCATATTTGAATCCCCTTCCACATAAGGATTTCCACGACCATTGAATAGTATTTTAGGATTAGAGCCGAAATTTTGTACCTTTTCAATCTATTGCTCAAATTGGTATGAACTGCCATGTAGGTGATGAAGTCGCTCCTCTGCTTCCAGTTTCAAGCTTTTCGCCATGAACGCCTGTTGAAGCTTTCGAGAAGGGCTAGAGTTTTTTGACGATTTAGGGCTGTGGGCCCCAAACCCAGTTGGTGTTGAAGTTGACGATGATGTGGGATCTGTACCTCCACTAATGAATCGAAGATTGGATTCATTTGAAATAAGCATGTTCGAATTGTCAATCTCGAACAGGATAGGGCTTCTAGGGTTTTCCATCTGAGGAAACTGTATTTGGGAATTTTCTTGTGGATCCAGGGGATGATGCTTTCGACGAAGTTCGTTTGAGTCTTTGGCCTTGAGACCCAGACCCTCAGCCATGGAGAGAGTACCGTCAGCCATCGAGATTAGTTATTCTCCATGCCGCTTGTCGGAAATCGCCAGTTTCGCCTCACATGTGGTCTATTTTTTCTGCTTTTTCTAATATTTCTCTCAATCCAAATATGATAAACAACTATAGTGAAGACCAACTTTGTGATCAGTGCCTTAAGTGATTTACCCTTGACATCTGACAGAAGACTGACCCAGTCAACCCATGATCTAGGAAACCAAGAGACATGGAGCTTAGTTGGGATGGCACCCCACACTTGTTGAGAGAATGGGTAGCTAATTGTTAATGGCTAATAATCAGATTACGAGTTTAGAATCAAATAAAGCAAGTACTAATCATATGTCGAATGATTATTGGCCAGTCTCATGGCTGGGCAAGAGGGGTGCCAAACACATTCCCCTTATTGTACTTTTGGCTCCCGTATCTGGAATCTCTATCTGTGTTTCCTAGTTTTCATAAACTAGGTGGCAACTCTATTTTGATGATGACCGCTATCATGTGGAGATTCCTAACCATGTGAATATCCACGATCTTGGTCTATGAAGTGGAACGGAACATGAGAGGATCATCTGTATGGCGATGCCCCATTTGGGAGGTGTTGACAGTTTTGACGACTCTACTGGGGACTTGAGAGCCATAACCTGAAAGTTCAACATAGGATTAACGCTTGCTTTATTTATTTATTTATTTATTTTTTGGGTAAATCAGCTTGAAATTAAAAAGAGGCTTACCGAATATACAACCTACAAGGGGCATACCCCAGGAGGAAACAAAAGAAAAGAAAACATAAAACGAAACATAAAAGACATAGAGTGCCTACGCCAAGCGGCTACATATGACTAGGTGGAAAAGGAGCAACTGTTTCCTATCCATCTAAAAGAGGGATACGAAACAGATGGCAAGAGGATAATATTAATGTATCCTGACTAATAAGAGCTCCAACATGGGGAACTGAGTAATCAACCTACATACTAGGATGAGAACCATATAATAATGCAAGTACATGGGTATACTAATTAGCCAACAAGTTGGACTTCTGAACAGACATGGTAGCTTGTACCAACCTTGAACCAGCACTAATAGCAAAACAACAACACTTTGCTCTCAATCTTCCAACACCCTAGCGAATAGCTAGCAGCGTACAGTACAGCAACGAACAGCAGCATACAAAACACTTTACAACCGCACCCATAGGACCAAAACAGCATCCGCAGCAGCAAAGCATTGGACAGTAGCATCAAAACATTTTAATTGCTAGTCTGCATACAACCGGAACAGTAGCAACATTTTGCTGCAGTATGCTAGACCATCTTGGTTTGAAACAGCCAAAACAGAAAGTACAGTAACTGAATAGCAGCATCCATAGGCAGACAGCAAGGGACAAGCTCCCAAGGAGAGCTTAAACACTCCAAGGGACAACCCCCCAAGGATAGGTCAATACTAATTGAAAAGTTAGAATGAACAACTATACAAGGTAATGCAACCAAATGCAGCACAACTATACAAGGTAACAACTATATATTATACCAAATAAAACATAGTAGATATTCAAACTGTAGAACAAATGCAAAGCTGGCAACAACAATAGCAGCAACAACAATTTTGAAGCAGCCACGAAAGAGCAGAAAGCTCACAACAGCCATACCCCGAACTGGCTACTGAACTAATGTGTTTGCACGCCAAACAAATAATCTAAACTTGATAACCACCTTCGAATATCAAGCAGCAGCACCAACAATCTGCTCAGATGCTGGACAGCAGCAAAAAACAGCAGTAGCAATATCCACCATATGAAAGAAGCCATAACAAAACAGCAGCAGCAGCAGCAGCAAAAGGCAGCAAAACAGTAACAGAATAGTAGCAAAACAGATACAGCAATTGAACAACAGCAGCCATAGATTGTCCCAAAAGAATCCCAAAAACCGTAACAGAGATTCACTTGTCCTTATAGGTGCTCACCAACCAAAGACACCCTCGACCTACTCACCTCCCTCTCTACTTTTCACACAGGACAAGGAAAGAATGGCTCCACCCTCTCCCTCCGCTTGAACTCACATAATTACCCCACTAGATATTATCTCCTCTCAAAAGAAATGGGGAAGCAATCACACTACTCATTGCCAACACACACAAGTATATTAGAACTGGAAGAAAGTGATAACAGTTACCCCCAAATGGAGTAGTCAGCCTTCAATGTTATCCGCACAACAAACCAAGATTTAAGAGCACACAAACAGATGTAGAACACTACTCATTGCCAACACACACAAGTATATTAGAACTGGAAGAAAGTGATAACAGTTACCCCCAAATGGAGTAGTCAGCCTTCAATGTTATCCGCACAACAAACCAAGATTTAAGAGCACACAAACAGATGTAGAAGGTATTTACCTTGTACATAGAAGTAATAGTAGCCAGACTTCAGTCCCTCCGCAATGGCAACACCTTGTATATAGAAGTATTAGAGTCGTCCTCAAATCAAGCTCATAATGAATCTTCCATGCACAACCTGTCAAGCTAGCCACATGAAAAAATAGGATTTGGAAAACTAATGCAAATCATAGTCATGTACTTGCAACATTCCACTCATTTACAATCCATGCTTCTTGTGATTGAGGCATTCTAGGGAGTGATAAAAGTCTATTCCTAACCATGGAGCAAATTTTGTGAACAACTGTCTCCCAAGTACAGGAGAGATTTTGGAATTTCCTTACATTCCTTTCTATTCAAATATGATAGATGGTCACTGCAAAAACAAGTTTAGTAATGACAGCCCTAAGAGATTTACCTTTGACACCTGATAGAAATGTGACCCAATCATCCCAAGACCTACTATGCCAACAGACATGAAGCTTGACTTGATGACACCCCATACCAATTGAGAGTATGGGTAGTTAAAGAAAAGATGATCATGACTTTCCAACCCCTGACACAGACTACATTGGGCAGAAAGATTGAGACCAAAAAGCACAAGTCTATCAACTGTGGATAACCTATTCTGAATAGCCATCCAAGTGACAAAACTACACTTTGGAATGTGGCCTGAGAACCATACCAACTTATACCACAGGACTTGAGGAAAGGGGGTTTTAAATTTTTCCCATAAAGAGGCAATTCAGAACTGACCATTGGATGTGAGGGTCCATTTAAATTGATCAGCCCTGTTCAACTTGGATTGAACAAGAGAAGGTAAAGAATTCCTAATCTCATTAAGCTCAAAGGTTTGGGTTATGGGGAAAGCCCAATTTGAGTTATGAATTATGCGGGACACAGTTGCCTCTTTTGGAATACCAGAATCATAAGAAATTCGAGTACCAAATTTGCTTATCAAAGGACCAAGAGGATGCCAGTTGTCATACCACAAGGAGGTGGATTTACCATTACCTAAAACACTAAGAATGAATGGTTGCACCATGAGGCTGCAGAAAACCCCTCGAGGGGGCTCTGCCTTGTTTCTCTAGAGAGAGAAAGGGGTTTTCTCCAATCAAACCCACCTTATCCTTCCGATTACCAGATTAGAGGTATCTAATCAGCCATATCATTCCGATTAAGAGGTAATTTCTTCTCTAATCGGTTCTCAAGTACTCATTCCAGGCGTGGGTTTCATCTCAGTCATGGGTACATCTCAACAGCCGTGGGTTCATCTTCATGGCCAAGTCGCCACTGCAGTGGACTCATCTCATCAACAGGGTCAACACAAAGAAGGGGTGTCACCAGATCTATGTGGAGATATGTTCTCCGCAGCTCTGGGTAGAATATGGAGCACTACTTTTGTACTCCTACCATTTGGGTTCATTCTGAACAAAAACTGGGATCAAGCTCGGGGAGATGGGTCGAATATTCAGTTCGTCTAAAGCTATAATTGAAGGTGGGGTTCATCCGTAGCATTTTACTTTGTATCACTTTTGCGAATCAGATCCCATTCTCGCTAAGCGTCGACAATAACACGGTGGTGGGGGTAATCCTCGTATGGGTCTCTAGCTTTGCGTGAGTGTTGCTTTGTTAAATCTCGTGGGATGGCCTTCTTGTTGGAGCTCGCCATATGTACTGCTACGGTAGCTATAAAATGGGTAACTGGGCTTCCATTGGTGCTTCAATGGAGGTCTGTTGTGATTGTTCCATGCGAAGATGAAGAAACTGGACTCCACGCTCTGTTGGTGCATGTGGGGATTTCATGAGTTTCTGAAAACTTGCATCTTTTACAGTAATCACGTGGGTGTTGCTGTTTACAAGGGTGGGCCACCCATTAATCATCGGTATTGGCATATTGGTGGCAGGTTTGTTTTATATATGTAGGATCGCCAATTTTGTTTCATTCTCATAGGGTATGCAATAGATTGGTAAATGCAGTAGGATCTCAGGTTGTTTTTGCCCAATTCTGGGGTTATGGTTTTAGCGTTATGCTAAGCTTGTTCTCAATCCAAGTTTCTGTGCTTCTCTGGCCGTTGTTCTGGTGTAGTAGGCTGTGACCGTGACTGTCCTTATTAGGTTAATGGTGATTCATTGATTGAAAGGGATGGTTTGGTTGCTTCTGCAGTCTTGTGTGCCTCAGTTTGTGTTGCCAGATGATTCGGTGGTAATGCACTGTTAATGGCGGACGAATTTGAGGCCCCTGTTCTGTCCTTCTTTTATGGTATAGTGAGCCTTGTGTACTTGGTCGAGGGAGTATTAGACCGGTTGGAATGGGCGTGGTGTGCAAGGTACTTGGGGAGGTAGCCTTGTCAGATGCCATCATCTCCGGATCGAGCCTCCCTCGGAGCCCGGTCCTCTGTTGTACTGTTCCGTAAAAATGGGTGTTATGCTTAAAACCCCTGTGCTCGGTTGAAGCTTTGGAATTTGGGTCGTCTTATCCCATCACTGGAAAACTGTGGCTATGGGTTTTGGTTGAGGGCAGGTTGTTTTCTGGCAAGCTTTGGAACTATGGATGAGAATGTGTTAGACTGGATGGATTGGCGTGGTGTGCAGAATTGGACCTCCTGTAGAATGCCGTCATCTTCAGATCGAGCCTCTCTTGGTGCCTAGTTACTCTGTAGTTGCTGTTCAGCCTTCCCTCGAGGTCAAAGTGCTTTGTAGCGGGAATGATTCAGTGATGGTTCAACATCGTCTCCTTATTCTACAATGACTATTTATCTTATTTCCTAGTCTGGCGGGATGTGCCAGGATATTGTTAGTTTTCTTGTCGATTCACTTCGCTTCATTGTATATCATACCCCGTTGTGCTATTCTTCCTTACAGATGGATAGTGCAATGGGGTATTATATCAAATCTCAATGCATGTTTGTTGCACTTCTTACTTTATCTTACTCTCCATGCGGATTGTGCATGGGGTACCGCACTTTTTTTCACTCTTTTTCTTTTCTTTTTCTTTTTTCCTCTTGGGGTATGCCCCTTGTAGGCTATACATTTGGTTAGTCTCTTTTTATTTTCAAGCTAAATTACCCAAAAAAAAAAATTGGTTGCACCATAGGTCTGAGAGTTAAAAGTTTCCTCCAAACCCAAGTGCAATCACCCGGAATTTTCAAATTCCAAAAATTCCTCCCTTTTATTAAGTGAGATTTGACCCACTGACACCACATTGACTGTTCCCCCCCTGAAATTAGAAACCAAATGTGCTTGGCAATGGCTGATTTGTTCCAAACTTGCAAAGATTTAAAGCCAAGACCACCTTCTGGCTTAGGAGAACACAGATGATCCCAAGAGACCTTGGCACCTGTTTTTTTTAAATCAGGGCCCGACCAAAGAAATGCCCTAAGGATTGGCTCAACTTCCTTAATCACCTTTTTAGGTATGATAAACAAAGAAGACCAAAACGTTTGAATGGAAAAAAGGATATTTCTAATCAATTGAACCCTACCAGCATAGGTGAGGTCTCTGTTAGTCCATGTCTTAGTTCTTGCAATAATGCTCTCCGCTAACCTTTGGCAATCAGCAGCCTTGAGTTTAGTGGAGAGAAGGGGAACACCTAGATACCTGACTGGAAGGGTACCCTCTTGAAACCCTAAGACAGCCAAAATGGCCAACCTAGTGCTTGCGTTGACCCCATAGAAGAAAATGCTACTCTTCCTCGGGCTAGGAGAAAGACCTGACATAGACTAGAATTCCTTGAGAGCATCTTGAATATGGTTGACAGAGGTTGGGTCTCCCTTGCAAAATAGCATAAGATCATCCGCAAAACAAAGATTGATTAATTTGGTACGTCCACATCTCCAATGAAAATGGAAATCAGGGAGAATGGATTTTTCTCTAAGAAGAAAAGTGAGAACCTCCATAACTATTACAAATAGATGTGAAGATAAGGGATCACCTTGTCTAAGTCCCTTTTGACCTAAAATGTACCCAGTGACCTCACCATTGATACTAAGAGAATAATTAGCTGTAGTAACACAAGCTCGAAGCCACTTGATCATTAAGGGATGGAAATTCATGGAAGTCAAAACATCCCAGAGGAAATCCCATCTGACATTATCATATGCTTTCATGATGTCTACCTTCATTGCACATCTGGGAGATGGAGAGAATTTATGGTATCCTCTCATAAGCTCCTAAGTAAGAAAAATGTTATCAGCTATCCACCTTCCTTTAACAAAGCCTGATTGGACAGGATCTATTAAGAAAGGGAGGGCAGTCTGCAATCTTCTAGCAAGTATTCTAGATATGCATTTATAAATAGTGTTACATTAGGAAATAGGTCTGTAATCCCCCACCTTAGATGGATTAGAGACCCTGGGAACAAGAGCAACCAATGTCAAGTTTGCCTTTTTAAGCAACTGACCAGACCTAAAAAGGCTTTTACAGCTGCAGTGACTTCATAGCCAATGATAGGAGAAGCTCGCTTGAAAAAACCTGCATTATAGCCATCCGGACCAAGGGCTTTATAAGGGTGAAGAGACCAAAAGATGTCCTTAATTTCAATGTCAGTAACCTTTGCAATCAAGGACATCTTTTGGCTATCAGATAACCTCCTACTGAGAACCTGTTGGATTCTTGGTAGACCATGATAAGAAGTAGAATGGGCTGTACCTAGCAGATTGGTGTAGTAATTAACAAAGCTTGATTTGATAACACCAATGTCATGAGTAAGGGACCCATCATCCAACACCAGACTAGCAATCTTACTTCTATTTCTGGTATTACTCACAGATTTAAAGAAATATGAAGTGCATTGATCCCCAAGCTTCAACCATTGAATTCTTGACTTTTGTTTAGCTGTACTTTCCTCAGCTCTAAGCAGAGTAAGGAACTGTTTATGGACCACCCTTTCCTGATTAATAATAGAGAGATTAGTAGGTTGACTACTTAAGTCTTTCTGTAAAGACTCAAGAATTTGCCTAGTGTCCGCTACCCTCTTAGAGAGACATCACTAAAATCTCTATTATTAATAAGCTTAAACTCACTTTGCAACAGTTTGAGCTTCTCACATACACAAAACATTGGATTACCAATAATCACTTTCCTCCAGACTCGTTGCACCACATTTAAAAACTGAGGGTGATAAGACAGGAAGTTGAAAAACTTGAAAGGTTTAATGGGTCTCCTAGGAGTAGGAGTGATGCACACAATACCTAGAGAATGATTTGAAATCCTAGGAGTGGGAAAATGAGCTGAAGAGCAATTAAAGACTTTCATCCACTGCTCATTAACTAGAGCCCTATCCAATTTGGTGGTGACAAATTGACTAGGGTCCTGTTTATTAGCCTAGGTGAAGAAACAACTAGTATATCTTAAATCATCAAGCTCCAAAGCATACGGACAGTGATTAAACTCATCCATATGAGAGGGCCAACAAGTAGTGCCCCCATATTTGTCATTAGGGAATCTTATAGCATTAAAATCTCCAAGAACTATCCAAGGGAGTGAGGTGCTGATACGATGAAGACTAGACCAAAGTGCCCGTCTACTTATGTAACTATTAGCCCCATAAACAAAGGTTGCCAAAAAAGGGACCCCTCCACACTTAGGATGCACCTCACAATGAATAAATTGATCAGATTGATCCAAAACCTGAACTTGCATGAGACAAGAATTCCAACACACAAAAATTCTACCACTGGGCGCATGAGAGTAGTTCTTCACAAAATCCCATTGAGGACAGACAAATTTAATTACTCTAGAAGCAACATCCTTCTTAATTTCATGTTCTAACAACCCTAAAAGTGAAAGATTATTTCTATTTACAAAAGATTTAACCTCATTTTGCTTAATAGTAACATTAAGACCCCGAGGGTTCCAAAATCCAAGGTTAATGGGTTGTATAGCCATAAAATAAAAACAAGCAGCAAGATAAGTAAACAGTAGAAATTGGAAGTATAAGGATACTGCCTTAACAAAAGGATATAGGTGATTTAATTCCTTCCACTGCTGAAGGAAGAAACTGATGCCTCCTTAGCTTGCTTCCGCAAACGCTTTTTAGTAGACTTGGAAAGATGCTTGCTAAAAACAGTGCCTCCATTGGAATTCAGTACAGCAGCTACTCCTTTGACCCCTAGATCTAAAAGATCAGGTGGCTCAGGGGTTGGGGAGGTCTCGAGCTCGGAATGAGCTTTAACCAAAGACACTGCTGCCTTTGGTTGACTCGGTGCCTCTACCTCCTGTTTGCTACTGACCACTCCTTCCAAGACCTCTAGTAATTCATCCTCAGAATCACTGATTTCTTCCCCAGTTGAGTGAACAATAAGATTTGAGATGCTGACTTGTTTAGGTTGATCACAATCAGCCTTTGGTATCCCATTTTCAACTTGAGTTACAATCTGCACTGCTGCCTTTTGTTTCTCATTTTGATCAGTGTTAAACTTGTGGCATTCTCCACTTGAGTTACCAGTTGAGATGCAAGCTGGGATGGTAGTGAGGATGTGGAAGATTTGTTAGCACATTCATTTGTGTGATGGCCAAAGACATGACATATGTCACACATGGGGGGAAGAACTTGATACTCAACCGAAACAACAACTGATTCCCCTGCAACAATAACTGTAACTACATCAGGGAGAACCTGATCAGCACTCACTTCAATACATATTATAGCCTTTGTGGACTTGGTGTGTAATAATTCCGGTTGCTTAGCAGTTTTAGCTGTAGCTTGGTCTACATGCAGAGGCTTTCCAATTGTACTTGCCACTCTACCTAAGCACTCCTGATTCCAAAGTTCAAAAGGAAGATCATGAAGCTTGACCCAAGCTGGGATTTTGGAGGGCTGGTCCTGAGCTGGCTTCATCATCCTGTGCCAGTCTTTGAGGACAAGATACTTCTGAGAGAAGAAATAGGGCCCTCCCTCTAGAACTTGCAATTTAGCTTGTTCATCCTTGAACATGATATGTACATAACAGTTGTTGTTTCTGTTTTGCTGTCACAAATGAGCATCGATGAATAGAGTTACTGTTGTCCAGCTGTTGCTATCTGCTGTTTTCCGTTTCTTCTTTGGGGCGTTGGCTGCTTTTGTTCTGCTGTAATGGCAGATTAAGTTTCCAACGGTTGAGCTCCAAAACTGCTATATCATGTAATAGGTGAGATACTTCACATAGGTTGCTTCTTTGTTTTATGTGGATATTCAAATGTTTATGGTACTGTTTTGTGGACATTGGAATATATTCTGTTTTCCTAACCATCTGGGGTTGTCGTTGGGATCTCCTTTCACAGAGGGGGATGTCCTCTGTATAGTACATTTCCTCCTACCCACTGTGCTGATTAGATTTTCAAGGTTCTGTATTATCCATTTGCTACTGTGCTGCTGTTACCGGCTGTGTTGCAGCTATCTTGCTGTCTTGTGAGAGTTCGAGGGAGATAACTGGTTGGCTGCTGCTTCTCTTGGCTGTGGGGCTGGAACCCTTTGGCTCCTCAAATGTCTTTGGAAGATAAATGGCTACTGCTGCTGCCATTCTGTGTTAAACCTTGCTGTTTTGCTGCTGTTTTGTACGCTGCTAACTGTTAAGGAGTTGGGCAGTTCCATCGTGTGGCAGTTGCTGTTTGCTGCTTTGGTTCAAGTGTTTTAAAGTCATGCTCATGTTCTGCTGCTGTCCAGTTCTGCTGCTGTTACGATAGAATTGTTGTCATTGAAGTGAAGAGGTCATTGAAGTGTTTGAATGTAGCTATTAGCTGCAGCTGCTGTTAGCTGCTCTTTTCCATGCTTTACTCTGCTGCTACCACTATTCAAGGGCTGTGGCTACTACTCGACATACTCAGTTGCTGGTGTAGTGTGTTGCCAAGCTCCAGGAAATAGAATATTTCGTATCAAGGGATGTGGCTCCATTGTTCCAGGAGCTACTATCACCTATACAGCAGTCATTGGGGCCGCCTCTTTCGTCAAGTACCGCCTCTTTCAGTAATTGGAATGATGCTACATCCATTTGTAGATGGTTAGGAAACAAATGTATCTCTTGATGTTATTTGTTTTGTATCCATCTCATTACCTTGATCGACTTTTGTATTATCCTTCATATAGCCACTTGGCTTAGATTTACAATTTCCTCTTTCGTAGTTTTGTTT
The DNA here is from genome assembly GCA_014282245.1 of Rhododendron simsii. Taxonomy (NCBI): domain Eukaryota; kingdom Viridiplantae; phylum Streptophyta; class Magnoliopsida; order Ericales; family Ericaceae; genus Rhododendron; species Rhododendron simsii. The sequence continues at coordinate 25,924,061 of CM024954.1, forward strand.
TGTTTTGTGTTGTTTCCTCCTGGGGTATGCCCCTTGTAGGCTGTATATTCGGTTAGCCTCTTTTATTTTCAAGCTAAATTACCCAAAAAAAAATAATCCTTGAACTCGAACAGGTAGAACCCAGCTACATTAGATTTAACAGCTAAAAATAGTTCTTTCCATTGGTTACGAGCAGTTGAGACCAACAGAGGTTAAGGCATTGGTCCATCAAGGAAATGACCAAACAAATACTTGTTCCATTTCCCCACCTCAGTTAATTCTATGTCTATTTCAACGATAGCTTCTTTTCCTCTCTGTAAATCAGAAAAATACTCCAACTTCATGTCCAGAGAAGGGCTTTGGTACTGTAGAAGAGAGGCCCAGTTCTTAGGTTTAGGTTTAGTCTGACCAGCACTTTGTTTGGAATTGAATGGATGAGGTTGGATAGGGTGAGCCTGATTACGGAATGAGGTTTGGTGGTGTTGATTGGGTAGAGAGTTGTCTAGAATTCGAGGATGAGGTGTATTAGCAGCTAAGTTATGTGTAGAAGAGGAAGGAGTAGAATCCGTAACTAGATGGTGTGAACCAGTATCATGATTCCCAGTCCTAGGTCGAGTTGTACAAAATCTTAGGGTTAGGGCTAGATAATTGTACCTGTTTTAGGTGACATTCGGACCGAGAGGCATTGACCTGTAGCTGGATTGCTCGCTCTTCTGCTTCCCGGATTAGGGCTTGCTCAAAGACCTGTTGAAGCTTTCGTGATGGACTAGATGTTTTAGCCGATTTAGGACTGAACTCCCCAAACTCCCCTGAAACGTTCAATTTTAGGGCTTCCTGGTCTGCCGAAATCGGATGGAACTGGAGGGAGGGATTTGAGTGCTCAGAGATCTGAGGGATAAATGGAAACTCAGAGGAGTTGCTGAGATTTTGATGAGTGGGAGTTGGACCACGGATCTTCCGTCGAAGTTCATTAGAATCGGCAGCTTTAATTCCTATACCATCAGCCATGGAGATTGTACCATTCCCCATGATGAATAGTACCCAAATTGCCCAAATCGCCTAACCCATTCTTAGCTTAAATTACTCACTGACATGAGTATTTGTCAAATGAGGGCCTAGAGTTCAAATTAATTTATTTAATTCTTGTATCTTGTGCATCGAGTGGGCAACCTCGTTGAGTTCACCTAATATCCCGGCATGTCACGGGCGATGTTGTACCTAGTAGTATATTAAAAAGGGGATCACCTGATTGCCGCCTATGATGGGCTGGTAAGAAGATTGATGCCCTTTGACAACAGAGCACTATTGAGACTACCCAAACCTTACATGTGTTAGAGAGCCATAGAACTTATTAAAATAGGACAGGAACCTACAGGTTAGGAATCTACCTGCATCCTTTCTTGAAGTTCTTCCTTACACCTTGTATATGTTATTGTAAAATCGCTTTTTATGCAGAAGGGTTTCTAAGTCTTTATAGATGAGAATTGAGGTATAGCATTGCCTGCAAGGTATGTTTTTTGGTAAATTGAAATTGCTTGAAGCACCACAAAGCATGAATTTCTAGAACAAAATCAAACACCGAAAAAAGAGCCGCCCCATTAGCAATTGAACTGGGGTTGCTCTAGCAATCTCTGCCTTGCAACGCTAACGGAAAGGGGGAGTGTGAGGTAGTAGAGTTGGTTATGAACTGGCAATACTTATTTCTCGATGGATGATTCAGCATGACAAGTGTAGGACTTTGATTCTTATTTCCAAATCGGCAAAGCAACCCATCTTTCAAAATTCAAAATTTTGAGCATGCTTATTGCAACAAGCTGTAAGATTTAGGAGTTTGTCAATGTGCTGGCAGGTAATCATGTGATTACCTTAATCATGCTTTAAGAGGAAAGAAAGGAAAAACTAGTTGGATGAGTTTATGAAAGACCAACCTTGATGTGCTTTGGTAAAAATGAGTTTTGATAAAACACTAGCTGAAAGAATAATCTGGAGCTGGAAGAAGACAGCTTTAGCATTGTTTGGAGTGAATGAATCTCCCCTAACCAAGAATTGAATTGTAAAGAAAAAAAAGAAAGACAAACTTTCAAAACTTTTTGACTAAACAACTCAAACGACGAGTTTTTCTTAAAAACAAAAGTTGTGTAGGGTGGAACATTCAAATAGCTATTAGCACGGCGGCAAACTCTGAGTCTACTCTTTATTGTGGTCATCTGCTCAGTTTTTTTGGTCTGTTTTATAGTGTGGATTGATTCTTAGATGGGTCTGGGAGTAGGATATTAAGTGGCATGCAGTATTTGCAAGCAACGAGTCTTAAGAATCATCCATATCAAAAACTGTTGGCTGTCTATGGAATCTAATAAACTCCAGATGGCTCATCCATAATTTGTACAAGTAGCTGTGGTGCTATATATATCATTTTGATTGCCTTTCTCTAACCATGCAGGGGGCCAAACCAAAAGAGGAGTCCATCACCCTCATTTTCTTTCTTTGTTCATCGCATGTCGTTTGGTTGCACCACCACATCATACCAGGGCCAACTTAGGGGGCAATAGGCTAGGTGCACTGTATGATCACTTGATTTTGGACATCGCAACCTGAGCGTAACTAAGTTCTTGCTTTTCCTAAATTTTGGGTTTGGTCTTAGATGTGACAACGATGGCTGACAAGAAGATTGAAGCTTTGGATGCTAAAGTTAATGTATTGGCTGAATTAGTGGCTGCCCTAGCCACCATTGTTTACAGTTTGCAAAGAAGTTCTCCACAAGCTCCACCTCCACCTCCCCCTGCTAGATGGACCGAGAAAACAGTTCAAGAAGAAATTCATTTTGCCAAGGAAAGACAAGGAAGAACAACGATGAACCTGCAGCTCAACATATGGAACAAGTCAAGGGAGAAATCACCGAACCAAAAAAAAAAGCTTTTCCAACCATACTGTTGTCACCAATGCCAACAGTGCCATATTTCCACTACATCCATCCCAACACACCCCTGCTCACCAGAACCCCACTTCCAAAGATCCCAAACGTTGTGCACTCCTTCACCGCCGAAATCTTAACTCATCCCCATCCTAATCCCTGGCTATTCTGGTCAAACAAGGACTCCTCGAACCTTTAGAAACTTAGTCGCCCCGCCCACCAATTGGTCCAAACTATGATCCTACCAAGCACTGTGCCTACCATCAAATTTCTGGGCATGAAACTGATCATTGCATCCAATTGCAACTGAATATTCAAGAACTCATTGATCAAGGGGTGTTTTGCTCCAGCCAAGTTGAATGTTTGAGCAGCAATAGCTAAGTCTGTCATGTCTTAGTCTGAGTGTTGAGTCAATGTTTTTTTATAGCTTCTTTTTACAATCTGAGTCTTGAGTTTATTTTCTCTTAAAATTAAGTCATTTTGTTCATCATGGTTTTTGACCAACTCTTTGCACTCGACATGAAATGTGAATCTCCTTAGACTTGAACTACAAATGGCCTGATTCTCTTTTTGGGATACGTAGGCACCTTATGGTTGGCCACAATTTTTAAACTATTTTCCCATGTGATGAGTTCCTGCTATAGAATGCTCATGATAACATTGAGTGTTGAAAAAATTACTTGGAGATTTGAAAGTGTTATCATAACATCTTTTTGAGGCACATCATAATCACTTGAGTTGTCAAATGCAAAGAATTGGTTTTCAAAACTATGACCCGTGTCACTTCTATTGAGTTAAGGAGTTGAAAGTATTTCTATACACTTGTGGGTCCTCGAGAGTAGAGGGAGGAAGGAGTTATCCACCCATTGGCAGATTTAAGAGTGAAATAGGAGGGATGAGGTTCCAAGGGAGTTGTATGTGTGAGCACTCATAGTTGCTTTTAGGAATCTCTTGCATTTCTTCCTTCTGCTTCCTGCTACATGCCAGTATGTAGCTGCCTTTTGCCTGACTGTTATGAATTGTTCAATTATTGCATTGACTACTGCTATTTGAATACTTCAGCTGCTCTTATATTTTCTGATAATTTCCAGTTTGAGCTACTATCCTCAAACCTCGTTGGTGTATACCAATGTTGTTGCTATGCCTGTCGTAGTTAGTGTAACTGGTAGCTAGATTGGTATTTCAGTGAATTCACAAGCTGTGGCTACATCCTTGTGCTCCATGTGCATCAACTTCAGGTGTTGCCTATTCTGTCAGGTCCGGTTTTTACATAATGTGCATCACTAGTTGAGTCTTATTTTGTAGTATATTCCGAATACTGCTGCTGCTCTTATATTTTCTGATAATTTCCAGTTTGAGAATAGAGTTTGAGCTACTATCCTCAAACCTCGCTGGTGTATACCAATGCTGTTGCTATGCCTGTCCTAGTTAATTGTGTAACTGGTACCTAAATTAGTATTTCAGTGGATTCACAAGCTGTGGCCACATCCTTGTGCTCCATGTGCATCAACTTCTGGTGTTGCCTATTCTGTCAGGTCCGGTTTTTACATAATGTGCATCACTAGTTGAGTTTTATTTTGTAGTATATTCCTAACCATCAGAGGCTGTCATTGGGATCTCCCTTCGCAGAGGGGAACGTCCTTTGCATAGTGATTATTGTTTTCCAACAGCCTTATGTACGTTGTTACTGTTCAGAGTCTATTGACAGCTTTTATTTTTTTGGTAAATCAGCTGGAAATAAAAAATAAAAAAAGCGAAGCGAATATACAGCCTACAAGGGGCATACCCCAAGAGGAACAAAAGAAAGAAAAGAGAAGAAAATTAAGCATGCCTATGGCAAGTGGCTACATAGACTAAAGGTAAATGAACCAATTGTTTCCTATTCATCTAAGAAGAGGAAAAGAAAACAAATGATAAGATGAATACAATTCAATGAGGTAGATGCCTATACCATCTACAAAGGGACATGACACTATCCATTTGATTGAAGTCCGAATTACAAATGGTAGCAAAGATTTACATGACCAATAAAGGGAAGGGCAACTTTGTGACTGGTGTTTAGAGGCCACCATATGCCACAACACCGAAGAGGAATTAGTAATAGTTGCGACAAAGATACAGCCACCTTCTTTAGCAAAGATGCAGCCTTTGACACGGTAGTAACAGTCAGCTAACCGGCCAGCAGGCTATAGTGAAAAGATGTCTTCCATTTCAAGCATCCAACAAAGACCAAACAGAGGGATACCAAAAGCCATTAACTGAACTCCATATCAGTACCTGTAAAACACGTGCGGCCCTAGTAGAACTGCAGCAGTAGCTAACTGAAGCAAAATGACAGCAGCAGACATTATAGCATTCACAACAAAGTCCAGCAGCAACCTCTCATTAACTTGCAGTAAAAGAGAAGTAAAATACATCTAGGGATAGCCCCCTAGAAAAGCATGAACATTCCTAGGGACAACCCCCCAAGGATAGGTCAAAACAAGTACCGAATAAAACTTCAAACTGGCAGCAACAAAACATTACAGCTACTATAAGGCTGCACACAACAATACAACAGTAGATATCGAGGAAAGTAGCAGATTGCAGCAAAGGCCATTTGGGCTTGAAAACAGCAGCTATAACAAAAGCAACAGCTAGCATAGCAAAACCAAAGCAGAACCGTAGCAGGAACAGTAGAATGCAGAACAACACTAACAATAGTAGTTGAACCATCTAATTAACATCAGCAATAACAGTAACAGTAGCAGCAAAACAACAGGAAATGGTTGCTCTGTCATTGCATGGACAGTAGCAACCACACCACTGTTAATCACAAACATTCCGAGGGACAATCCCCCAAGCAACCAAACAACATCTGATTGCAGCAATAAAGAAAGATCAAGAATGCAGACCTAGCACTATATCCTCACTCTACTACTCCCTTGGAAGGCTCACAACTCCCACTCTTCTTTTCTCTCAAGTGATAGGACATGGCTCCACCAACTCCCTCCCTAGATCTCACAATATGTCCCCACAAAGTATTACCTCCTCTCTCAAAGAAAGGATGAGGCACAAGCACACACCTCACAGGAGAAACACACTATAAAAGGGGGGATCACATAGCAGCTTCAAAAAGGTCCACCAGTGAATAAAGTACATACCTTATATATAGAAGTAATAGAAGCTAGCCTTCCCAACTAGGCCTACTTGCCCCACTCTCTTGAACATTAAATGGCCTGAGTCATGTATGACTCCAGCCCTCCTTTCAAGGATGCCTATACAGTGAACAACCTACCCAATTGAATCACACAGCCGTTAAAAAATTTCAACAGATACCGTATTTAGAAAGCAACTAACACAGTAATTTAGCTCACAACAGTATTCCACTCATTTACAATCAACTCTGCTTGTGAATGAGGCAAATTAGAAACTGATAAAAGCCTTGCTCTCACCATGTTGCAAATTTTATGAACAACTACCTCCCAAGTACAAGTTTGATTTTGGAACTTCCTCAAATTTCTCTCAATCCAAATATGATAAACAGTTACTATAAAGTCCAATCTAGTGATTACACTTTTGAGAGATTTGCCCTTAACATTTGATAAGAGAGTTACCCAGTCTGCCCAAGATCTAGCAGGCAATGTAGCATGGAGTTTGCACTGAATGGTATCCCACACCTGCTTGGTGAATGGTCTATTAACAGCTTGCTGGTGTTGGTTGCTGTTTTGCTACTTTTACAAGGTCCATGTAATATCATAAACTTTGTTCTTATTCCATTCTGCTGCTGCTGTTCTGTTGATGTCCGTGAGGTGATTCTACTGTCCAATAATGGTTGCTGAGTAGTTCTCTGCTACGGCTTCTGCTGTTATGTTTTATGCAGCTGTGTTGCTGCTGTGTTCTGCTGCTATCTTATTCAGCCTTCTATTCTCTTCATTTGGTCTAGTGATGTGCTTTTAATGCTAGCCAATTGATGCTATCAAGTTCCAGTCGTCCGTATAGCTCTCCCAGTGTTGTAAAGGACTGTGGCGTATTCAATTGTAATTCGGTTTTGCAAAAGGCTTGTGGCATATTCATGTGTAAATTGGTTTTGTAAAAGCCTGTGGCATGTTACTTTCGATGTATATTAGGGTTGCAATTAGCCTTTTCATCATGTGTTTCCTTTTCCTCTTTCTAGAGGAGATTGAAACATTCGTTTCCCTATGTAAATTTTGTTTTGTTTCCTTCCTAGGGTATGTCCCTTGCAGGCTGTATATTCACTTTTCTTTTTTCTTTCTCAAGTTGGTTTATCCAAAAAAAAAAAATTTGCACGTGGTAGAATAGTATGTTGAAGCTTAAAGGGGGAGGAGAGTGTAAATTTTTAGTCCTAAATCCATTTATACTAGAGAAACACAAGTTCTCTGTTCTCGATTTTCCATTTTCTTCCCATTTGCTCTCTCTCTCTCTCTCTCTCTCTCTCTCTCTCTCTCCCCAAAACTAGCTAAACCTCTCAAACCCACATAGATTCCAATCAATCTCACCACGTATTAGAGTTTTCAAGTCCTTGATCGTGTACAAAGAGCCCGGAGGAAGTGTATTTCGCATTTGGAGGGTAGGGTTTTGCTTGAGCTTGGGTTTTGGCCTTCGACCTTTTGAGGTAGGGATTTTCTCGCTACTTTTATGTGTTTATGAGTAGATTTGGTGTTTGAATTATGCAATAGATCAGTGTATTTAAGTTCGGTGTTTGCCCCTTTGGAACCTACTTTTATTTATTTATTTGTTAAACATTGTTATTCTTTGTTATTGATCCTCGATGTTCAGCTTTCTATGGTAATAATTTAAGTGGGTTTTGCTTGGTCGTGTGTCGAGAGAGAGAGAGGTGCGTGTGGATGTGATACAATGTTGAGTCTTGGATTTTAGTTGTGTGTGATTTGTGCGTGAGGTGAGAATGTTGGGTCATACGTCTTTGTAATGCGTTTAAGTACCGTTTTAATTTAATCCTTATAGCAATAGTATTAGTTTAATATTTATATATGTGGATACTCATAGTTTCACATGTTTCTTATTTTCCAAAACCATCCCTTCTTGCACCCTTTTCATCTTTGATGGCTATCAAGGCTTGAGTCGGCACGAGAACTTATGATATGTCATGAACAACAAACGATTGAAATGGTACATGAGGACACTTGATATGATACAAAGACACATACTAGACCCACCGACAGGTGAGGTGCTAGGCAGGGGTCCACGGTAGCCCATTGAATGATCGGTAGGGGCAATCGCTCATTGAATGATTTTGAGGTGAACTAAATTCTCAACGATTAAGAGTTCTCGCTCATGACACTTGACGTAGACATGTGAATAAGATACGAGAAAGAGATAAAGATTTATAAGTTGACATTGTGAGATTAAAGGATAGTGGTATGGATACGAGTATTTTAAATTGGCTTCTTCCCTTCGAGTTTGAATAATATCATTTTGTTTTCATCATTGTCTTGTCTTGCATCCGTTATTTATGTATTTAGTCACCTTATTTGCATATAAACATAGTGTCGATTTTCCTACTGGGCTAGTGTAGCTCAACCCTTCATTTTCCAGGTTCGAATCCGAGATGATAGCATGGCGTGCATTGTGTTGAGCATCTCTTGAAGGCTAATGGGTGAAGTTACTAGGAATCAGTTATAAAGGCTCATTTTGGGAGATGTAATGTAACTTAAAATCTCATTCTTTTGACTATGACACCTTGTAAACTTTTAATTATCCCCTCTTATTTTGAAATTGTGAAGTACTGGGTCGTAGTGCCACATATTGTAATTCTTTGAAACCTTGGACTTGAAATGGCAGCATGAAACTCTCTTTTGGGCTATTAATCATAAATTTGTGAGAACTTGACTTATGTAAAGTTATTATTATTTATGTTTAAAATTGAGGGCATGACAAGAAAGCAAAGTGTGGTGTTCATTGACGAGTTTTAAAATGGTTTGAGAAACTGTCGTGGGATATTTGACTGATGTGTGTTTAATGTTGCCCCTAGTTTGAAGTACAAATGGGTAGGGTAATCTTTAAGACGTATAAAATCCTATCGTCGTAGTCCATTGGTTTAATGTGGTTCCCCTTTGTATTTCATGTCCATTTATTGGAATTCATTCACTCTTATTGCATGTTTCATTACATATACTTATGAGTAAATTACAGTAAACCCCCCTCAACTAACCCAAATTTTCACTTAACCCCCTCCAACTACAAAACTCAACAATGTGCACCCTCTAACTATCCAGAATTGACACTTAACACCCTTTTGTTAGGTCTCCGTAGGAAAAATGCACCGACGGCCGTCTCCGGCCACCGGGCGGGCCGATCCGAGCCGTCCAAAAATTAAAAAAAAAAAAAACCGAGTGGGCTAGCGCGGGAATCAAAGGCATCCGACGTGCGTAGATGCTCAATCTAAACACCCCATTTAAATTCTTGGGGTGTTTGGATCGAGCACCTACGCACGTCGGATGCCATTGATTCCCGCGCTAGCCCACTCGGTTTTTTTTTTTTAAATTTTTGGACGGCTCGGATCGGCCGCCCGGTGGCCGGAGACGGCCGTCGGTGCATTTTTCCTACTGAGACCTAACAAAAGGGTGTTAAGTGTCAATTCTGGATAGTTAGAGGGTGCACACTGTTGAGTTTTGTAGTTGGAGGGGGTTAAGTAAAAATTTGGGTTAGTTGAGGGGGGTTTACTGTAATTTACTCTATACTTATAGCATGAGCATTGAATTCTCTACAGGGTTAGTGTAGCTTAACCTATCATCAATTTCAAGTACATCTCAAGGATCTTGACGCGAAGTGCATGGTGTGCATGCTTGACTTCATATCTTTTAAAAGACGTCATTGAGAAGTGGTTCCATCATCCTTCATATGATCTTTTCAAAATATGTAATCGTAAATTCATTTGAACTCTTTTAACTTTAGATATTATGTCAGCTCTAAATTTAACCTGTGAGCTGTGTGCTTGAGCCCACTTTTTTTTAGAGTGGAGGTCAGAGTTAGTAGGAGTCCTTTTTGTAAGGGAGAGATGAGGGAGTAAGGGTCCCTCCTATTGCTTTTAGAATTATGGTGAGTTAGGTTTCGAGGGGTAAGTGGGAGAGCAGATAAAGCAATAGGTTCCTGATGTTACTATGGATTTATTTCTGTCCTGGCTATGTTCACAAGCATGGATGATGCATTCTATATCTACTGCTGTTAGTTCGGATCTGTACAGTTCACCTCTGTTATGCTATGGTGGGCTATGTTCTGTGAAGCTTAGTCGAGTCCATTGTTGTGTGGATTGGAACAACCATGTGTGAAAATTTGTTGGCCTGTCATGCTTTTGTTACTCCTCTGCCTATTAACAACCATTACTATCATGCTTTTGTTACTCCTGTGCCTGTTACTTTCACAGTATCCTGTATTTGTGGCTGTTATACTTCTGTTATGGACCAACCATTTCTGTTTTGGGCCCGTCCTCGGCTGCTGGTTTTGGCATTGTATCCGATTGCTATTTTCTTCTGCTGCTGCTCTTTTGTTGCTACTTCACTTCGAATGCTGTCTAATTTGAGCAACTAACAAATAAATTTACAGTAGTCAAATATATCTGCAGACTGAATGGTTATGAAATAGACATTTTCAGTTGGTCTGCGTGTTTTGTAACCACCAAGTTGTTTTTACCTATCCTTGGGGGGTTGTCCCTAGGAATGTTAATGCTTTTCTAAGGGGCCGTCCCTAGTTCTTCTCTATTGCTCAGTTCTACTTCTGTTTTGTGTGGCTGCTGGTATGCCTTCTGCTACTGCTGCTTTTGTTGATATACCGTGAGGTGATTCCTACCTGCTGCTGTGTGGCTGCTGTCCAGTAATGAGTTGCCTAGTTGGCTGCTATGCTGTGTGGCTGCTGTCCAGATTTGCTATTCTAGACATTAGGAAGCCCAGGTTGATGCATTCGTAATGTCTAGCTTTAGTTCGTTGTGTTTCAGAATCATGTAAATTGGTTGAATCTTAGTTTCTTTGCAGGTTGCACTTTGTGTAATCATTTTGTCATTTGTTTCGTTTCCCTCTATTAGATGGACAGGAAACAGATGCTTTATTTACTTCTAGTCCTATGTAGCCGTTTGGCGTAGGCATTCTCTTTTGTTTTCTTTTCCTTTTCTTTTCTTTACCTCCTGGGGTATGTGCCCCTTGTAGGTTGTATATTTGGTAGCCCCCTTTTTTATTTGAAGCTAATTTACCCCAAAAAAAAAAAAAAAAACCTCTAAATTTACTGTCTTTGTCTAACTATGGCATTTGGGCCGTTGTGCCAATTTTGTAAATCTTAAAAACTTGGGGACGTGATTTTGTAAGTGATAATTTGGGAACCCTCTTTTGGGTAGTATCTATATTATGCGAAGATTATTTATTGAAATGGACTATTTATTATGTTGAAAATCGGGGGCGTGACAGGACTTGAACTGGATATAATTTTGCACCCCATATGTTTGGATAAAAAGTAGTTATTATTATATAGTCCGTGTGTTCAATGAAATGTAGGTAGGGAATTTTTGTCCTATACCAATTAAAAGTAGGCTTGTGTAAATAATTTCTCGATATGTGGCTTTGGATACTTGTTGAATATTTGCACATAGTTAATGTTCTTTTTGGAGACTAGATTGATTATTCTATATTGGTTTACTTTGATGAATTTGGGAGATTGATTTAAGGAATTTCCATTGGCTTTTGTTGATTTCGGCTTTAAGGCCAAGTATTTGATATATTTTGGAATATGATAGTTTGGTGATTTTGAGTTGGGTCACCGGGGAACTCCGGTCAATTATGACGCCATCAGTGAAAGTCCGTAAACCTGCGCGGAATAGGTTGCTTCATCCTTCGGGTTAGTAGCACGTAAAGTGCATGTGCTAGAGACGTCTAGCACGGTTGGTTAGTCATTGCATCGGTGAGCAACTCATATAATTTTATGTCTTGGTGTTGAGTAAATTTGATATTAAATTTGGTTGGCTATTCTATTATGAGCTTTGTATTTTCCATATCAACTTTTATGGGTAATTTCCTTTATTCGGGACTTGATTTGAGTTCGTAGTTTAATAGCATTCTTTTGAGCATTTGAAGGGAAGGAAAAATTGGAAACACTTAATATAATGCATAGATTGATTTTGTTGTGTTGGCTTGACTTTGAATAGGGATTTTATAACTTCATTGTAAATATTGAAAGAGAAGAAAGCATGAAAACCTTTTCAATACTTATATATAAAAAGAGTCTATTTTGTGTATCAAGGTTTGCATGTTCATATCTTTTCATTTAGCGTATTTCCTGCACGAGCTCTGGCTCATGTTATTGCAACCCAAATTTTTCAGGTTTAGAGATAGATCTGAAGGCTTTTCATGGATATGTTCTTGTTCTTTTTTTTTATTTGAGAACTTAATCGGATACTTGTACATTTTTATTTGTAAGGTCATCAAGGCATGTAAACTTTTACTTTATTTTGGTAATGTAAATTTGGATATTGAGAGAATGGGGCCTGGAAGTGCATAATATATAGGGGTATTTTGAAGTTTATTTGTAATAAAAAGCGGGTTGTGACATCGGCTATGAAGCACCGACAGCTCTCGAGGTTGAAGTGTCGCAGTGTCCAAGGTCTCCGAACACAGGGACATGTGTCCAACACGCCACGTGGCGTGTCCAATAATTTACTTTAAATTTATGAGGGGGACATGGCTGGGACACCGATAGGGACATGCCAGGGGTCAAACTGTATTTTTTTACAAATTTTTGGGTGTCAAACTGTTGTTACTTAAATATATAAATAAATAAGTAAACAAATAAATATACACAGTGGTATGTCCCCTGCCGTTTCTGTATTCACATTTTTTAAGAATTCCCATGTCCATGTGTCCGTATCCGTGCATCATAGCATACCAGTATAACAATTTTTGTTACTTATATTTACACTTGCTTACATACCTTATGGTACTTGATATGTATCTGATACATAAAATAAAAAACAATACAGAATACCTATCTTGTTATGACAACCTTAGCTATAAGTTGACAAACTCAAGTTACAAGAGTGCCAAAGTAAGAAGACTCAACAAGTTTTGCATTCACTTTCAGTCACTGAAAAAGGAGCAAATAACAAGTCTTTTTACAAACGTGGAAGCATTTTTGTGCTAATTAGTGTCAAGATTGAATTCAACTAGCTTCTTCCAGGATTTCAGAGTGTCATGTCTTCAATGTCTGTTTTGTACAAAGCAAGGCTGCTTATCTGGAAGCTATGGCTGCTGATGCTTTCATCAAGGATGTTGGCTTTCTCTTGAGATTTCTTTTTCTGCTCATCGGATAAATCCCCATAAAGGATACGACATGTATTAATCAGCAAAACCCATTTTCAAATCATACGAATAAGGACATAAATCAGCATTCTTTGTTCCATAAACGTTGGACATATGGTAAATATCAGGTTAAACTAAGGAAATAAAAGTCCCACTGTAGCAAACTCTGTTTGTTTCTTTTCTCTGAATATTGAACTGTTACATAATGCATTCTTACAAATAGCATTACCAACAAAAGTGGTCCGAGACTCAAAATATTAAGAGATCTTAACCCAATAAACCAGTGTTTATAATTTTGTAGATACTAGCAACATTTAAGCTTCAGCCTTCAAGTTATTGCGAACAACATTTGTTTTAAGCTTTGTCAGATAATCAATTCTGTCGTGGTAAAAATAAGCATTTCCACTGTATATAGTAATTGATGACAAACTGCCCTTGATTCAGAATGAACCCGTAATAAGCTTTCACTCTGCAAGGATATGATCTGTTATTACCTTGCATCCAAAAGATGTATTAGTTGTAAATTTTTATGGGTTCAAGTTCAACTAAGGGAAATACATGTCACACGGAAGCCAACTCTAGCTATTACTCTCTGACTGCTATGGACGTTTAAGTATTTTATAATGTACTCTTACACATTTACTCTCCGACTATTACCAATCGATTTGCCAACAGAAGGTGCAAGAATGTTAAGAGAATTTTAACCTATAAACTTAGGTTTCCATCTCGTTGATACTACCAAACATTAAACTTAAAGATATTAGTTTTAAGCTTTTTCAAGCAAATTCTATCAAGTGTCAGTCATACTTCAGTCATACTGCGCATTTCCTTAATATATAAATTGATGATAAAGTGTCCAGGTTTTGAAGAGACATGAAGTATGTTATACTGCTATGCAAACATTACATGAGCTATGGGAATTAGAAACTAGTTCAATAAAAATTGAAAATGCTTCTTCCTATGAGGTAAGAGAAAGTGCTTCTACCATTTCTTGATTATATCTGCATTTGAAAAAACTAAATCACATGACTTAATCAACAAAGTTTCAAAGACTAGACTTGTCTTACGGGTTGAGCTCTTGTAACCAAAATGTCCGGTGTAGTGTGAACTAGCCTCTACTAACTGAAATAAAAAAATTCATGCCACCAAATCCTATTCAGCATATTGGGATACAAGTGCTTGCTAACATATAACAAAATGAGAATAAAGTGAAAAAGTATCTAAATTAATGCCTACCCTCCATGGTTTTAGAAAAAGTTCAACAAAGACAAATATGATGCCTTAGCAACAAGAACAACCGACAATTGACTAACCAACTTCCTTTTTAGTCTGACTCGTTCCCAAATAACCAATTCGATGATGCTCATGCCTCGTTGGTAGGGCCTCATTGGCTTGTCACACTCATTTTGTAGGAATGTCTAAGAAACTGGAAACCTTCTATACTGCTAATACGCCGCTCTACCCAAGATGAGCTCAGTCTTTTTCCTTTCTTTTATCATATCCTTTCCTAGTTCCATCAATTTTCAAACTTTATTTGCTTTGCTCTCCTAGGCTCCAACCAAACACAAGGGCGTGGCTGCCAAATTGGGTTTTGGGGTTCCTTCCTGCTCCCACATCATTTTTAACATACTTGAAATATAATATGAGGTAATCATTCTAATTCTACATTCTCCCATTCTTGCACCAAAGTTTATTCACATTTAACCATAGATAAAATGGCAGTATCTTTGTTGCACGAAACGGGGGCGGGAGCGGGGACGGGGGAGGGAGCGGCTATGTGTGTGTGTATATATATATTTCACAATTAATGGGCAGTGCAATTTAACTTTTGAGATCCCAACTACCACCAAAATTCATTTATTGTGCTTTTTTCTTTGTCTCTCTTATTCATTTTTAAAAAAAGGAAAAAAATTACTCCCAAACACCATTTATGTATTAAAAATACATTTATTCTTTTGTTTGGCCATTGAAGGATAATAAAAGCCCATGAAAATTACTTTTTCACCCTAGAATGAATTATAATTGCCCAGATATTTGTCGCAATACACAAGTCCATTAGTAACCCAACAAGAATAATGGGAAAATTACCGGCAGAAGGCGTGGACCGGGATTAATCACCAATTCATGGTCTCCACTCTTGAAATCACTACTCTCGTGACACAAGCAAGATTATTCACCAAAACATGGTAAGGCTATGTTAGTTTACAATTCTACCCCTACATAATATGCAACATTGAAGCCCTAACACTCAATTCCAACGTTTTCCTTCTCTCTGCAAGAGTTATCCAGGTACTCCCCCCTCTCTCTGAACCTCTCTCTTGTTCTCTCTCTCCTCTCTCTCTCTCTCTCTGGCTTTCTCTTCTCTCTCCTCTTTCTCTATCGTTCTCTCTTTCTCTTTCTAATATTCGGGCATTTGAGACAATTTTGTGGTTGTTTTACACCTATTTTAACCCAATTGTATGTGTGTGTAAGCATTACTTTTGCACGTGCCGATCGTCCTCTTTACGGGCGAGATTTTGACACCAATAGACGGTTCTGTATTGGGAGAATCCCCGTTGATTATCTTGGTAAATATTTTTTGCTTTCTTGATTTTCTTGTTTGTTTGTGAGAAAATGGAAGAAAGAATTGCATCTTGGGTTTTGTTTCTTTTTTGGGTAAACTGATACTTGGGTCTTGGTCTTGTTCGGGCCAGCTTCCTTCTAATCCTAATTATAACCTGATTATATTGATCAATGAGCTACATAATATGGAGACTTAATATTTGGTTGGAGAGCCCCTAATGGTTGCGCTCATAATCTAGCAAGGTTGGTCTTCAGTGAGATAGAGGAGAGCAAGTGTTTGATCAAGCCCCATCAACAGTGACGGAGGCTTTGCGCAATGGTCTTAGGGTTCATCGAGCTATTGCATTAAGTATTTTTGTTTCTTAGTGCCTAGGCCCTCTTATGTACCCAAAATAATAATAATAAGACAACGACCAAAGGATGCCTAAGTCACCAGAATACATGTCAAGGTCTTTAACTTAACAAAAGCTCTTGCCATCGAACAAAACAGAGCTCAAAATTGAAAGAGTTTCCTTGCTCCGTTTTTTTTTGCTAAGCATTTTCCTTGCTCTGTTAGTACAAAGTGACAACAAAAAGACTTGAAACGATTTAGCTTCTGTTCTCATAGGCTTGGTCCCAAAGATTTAAGTCATTGTGCAAGGTTGAATGTAGTGGATTTCAAGTTTTAGCATGACTAGTTTTAGGACATTCTTGACCTGGACATTTTTTAGTTCAATTCCATCCTCTATATCCTCCTTCCTTTCGTTTTCCTCTTTGTATGAGTTTTATGATTATGATTAGTATGAGGTATGTTTTTTTAATACGTTTCTGTTGTGTTTTTTATGTTTTAGCTCATCTTGTCGTCGCCCTTCCTTTTCACCCTTTACATGTCCTCTTTTTTCAAGGTGGTTATGTTGCAAACTTCACATTGTTTTGTGGTGCGAGTACAATATGAGGGCACTTCACCCAGCTACTTTGATGGTGGCATTTCTTGCTCATTTTTGTTGCTATAGTTTGGTGGAGTTGGAGCACCCATTATCATATACCAGCTTTTTCTCTCTCCCTCTTTTTTTCCCCATGAACTAGTAAACCAAATAACAAGTTTTTGGCTTCCTTAATTGGAGTGGAGGATACTGCTAAGAGAATGCTAAGTTTGCTAATAGTTTCAAGCAGTAACACGCATAGTTGACGTATGTTGTCATGGGTAAATGTCATGGGCAAAACTTCTATTCATGTTGTCTCTTCAAATTTAGTAAAGTTGGGTCTCCAAGGAAGCAAACTTTAGCCAAAATCAAGCCTAACAGAACCATGAGCTTTCTACGAGGAACTTACGACGACCAAAATCATCACAAAATCACATGATGGGGTTGCTTAGCTTTTCGTGCTAGGGAGGTGTTATTGTTCTTTATTCCTATTTGAAATGGGATTAGTTCCTTATTCCTTGGGACAACATTTTGCAAATTCTCATCGTCAGCTGTTGACACTATTGAGTTTGGTTTCTTTTTGCACATTAACTTAATATCCTTGCAGTTTTGCATCTAATGTTGCATACGCCCATTAAAGCACATGCTAGTGTTGTGCTTAAACCAACTCTATTAACTGCAGTTCAAGGTGATTATGTTCATAAACTAATTCTAAGTTCTTGAACCAGCAGAAGAAGACAGTTGGTCCTCATACAGCCAACTCTTTGCGAGTGTATCCGCCTACTAAAACAACACAGAAACAACCCAAAATGGAGGTGGTTCCCCTTGCTCCTCGGCTAATGCAGCAGTATTCGTGGAAACAAAAGTTCTACCACCCAAAAGTTTTGAGATCAAGGTACTTGGAGGGTAGCCATGTCGGATGCTAACATCCCCAGATCGAGCCTCTTCTCGGTTCCTTGCCCCTCTGTAGTAGCTGTTCTTTAGAAGTGGGCATTATGCTTGTTCTCTAAGTTTGGTTGGAGTATTAGTATCTTGGTTTGCTTATCCCATCTCTAGAGTCTGTGGCGATTGGTTGTTGGATGAGAGAGGGTTATTTTCTGGTGAGCCTTAGGCTTGGATGAGGAAGTATTAGGCCTGATGGATTGGGCGTGGTGTGCAGGGTGAGGCCCCCTATAGGATGCCGACATCTCTGGTTCAAGCCTCTTCTTGGTGCCTTGTTCCTCTGTAGTAGCTATTCAGCTTCCCTTGATGCCATATTGCCATGTTGCTGCTAGTCCTTAGTGTTGGTTACCTTTTGGTCAGCTCTGGCCTTGACTATTTACTTTATTTCCTAGTCTGGTGGGATGTGCCAAGTAGTAGTTCAATTTCATGTTAGTTCTACTCGTATCACTTCATACCATACCCCGTTGTACTATCCTTCCACTTAGATGGATAGTGCAACGGCGGTATGATCTCTACACACATGGCACTTTTGTTATTTTATTTACTCTACCTTACTCTCCATGCGGGTTGTGCATGGGTTATCGCACTTTTTTCAATTTTTTTTTCTTTTCTTTTCCTCCTGGGGTATGTCCCTTGTGAGCTGTACATTCGGTTAACCTTTTTTAATTTCAAGCTAATTTACCCCAAAAAAAAAAAAGTTCTGAGATTAGCACTGCGAATAATGTGGAAACTTCAGTAGTCCCACCGCCAAATGTTGCTGTGACAAGTGGTGCTGCCACAAGCACCATCACCAGCGGCTCTGATCAAAATATGCCACAAGAATAGGAGTCTGTAATTTGAGATTATTGTAGTTTGAGATTGTTTGTCTTTCTAATTTCTTTACCACTATGTTTGGATGATGGACTTGCGGAGATAATTATGTGTTAAAAAGAAACAATAAAACTATGATTACTCCATTTTGCGTACACCGGATTGTGTGGGACCTACTTATCTTTATTGTTTTGGGTTACAACTAGATGAGTCATGATTAATCCACCAATGGATGTTAAGTAGCATAGGTGATCTTTTTATTTTCTATGATATGCAATCACTATTTTATGAATTAGTGTTGGCATGTTGGATGAAGCAAATTAGTCAATCTATGAACAAACAATTGGAACAAGTGAACAAACAATTGATTCTCATTGTTATATGACTTGTGATTAGAATGTCAGTCATACGAAACAATGTTCTCTAAAAATAAATATGACTTTTTTTTGGGTAAATTAAAAAAAATATGACTTGGTCCATGTTAACAGAAAAATTGATCTTTACTAATACCCGACGTAAGTCTTTATAATTAATGACTTGCTCTTTTAAAGCTCAGACAATGTTGGTTGAGGTTGAATGGGAGATGGCTCCTTTAAGCTTCCACCTCATGTGCCCTTAGATTTGTTATTACAATGGTTAATCATATGAGACAAGATTCTCTCAGAAAGTATGACTTAGTTCATGTTAACAAAAAGATTGGTTTTCACGAATACCCGATGTAGTCCTTTATATCTTTTACACCTCAAACAATATTGGTTGAGGTTGAATGTGAGATTGCTCCTTTAACTTTTCAGCCTCGTGTGCTCTTAGACTTGGTCAATCATATGGGACAAGTTTTCCTCAGAAAATATGACTTGCCCCATGTTAACAAAATGATTAGTCTTCACTAATACTTGACGTAATCCTTTATAATTAATGACTTTGTCCTTTTATAACTCATACAACGTTGGTTGAGCTTGAATGGGAGATAGCTCCCCTAACTTTTCACACTTTTGAGCCCTTAGACATGTCATTAGAATGGTCATTTATATGGGACAAGACCCTATCACAAAATATGACTTGGTCCATGTTAACAAAAATATTGGTCTTCACTAGCTAATAATCAATGCAGCCTTCTATAATTAATGACTTGCCTTTTTATACCTAAGATAATGTTAGTTGAGCTTGAATGAGAGATAGGTCTCCTAACTTTCAACCCTCACGAGCCCTTAGACACGTCATTTTTTTTTTGCTCGGCAAACGAAATTTATTATAAACTCGGAAGGGATACATCGAGGGAGCGAATGAAAAGAAAATAAAACAAACGTCCAACAGAGAATTGGATGTAAACACACCTAAACCTAAACCTAAATTAGAATTTCACCTTTCGAATTCCATCAAGATATCCCTTAAAATCCTCCACCGAATAAACCTTAATGTCAAATTTTGATTTCGTCCACATTGCAATTCTGGTTTTGATGAGCTCCCCAACTTCCCCCACTCCCATTGTAGCGTTGTTGAATACATAGTCATTTCTCACTAACCATAAGGACCACAGTGTAGCGAAGAACGTTGTTTCCCAAATGTGTTTCTCCAAATTACCAAATCTATTATCAAACCACCAGGTAGAAAGCCCCGCCAATGATGACAGGCAAGCCCACTTCACATGCCACCACTCCAAAATCAAAATCAATGACCAAACAACCCAAGAGAATTGACAATGTAGAAATAAATGATGGGAAGTTTCCAGATGCAAAGAACACAAAGGGCAAAGAACTGATTGAGACTCATGAATCATATTTCTACTTAGAAGCACCGAACGAGTAGCAACCCTATCCTGCACGGCCATCCACGAAAAAATCTCCACCTTGGGAGGACTAAGATTCTTCCACAGTGCTTCCAAAACCAGATTCCTAGAGTTTCTAGATTGTTCCCACTGCTTGTAAACTGACTTCACTGAGAAACACTTATTTGAGATCCATCTCCATTGAAGAGAATCACTGTTGGACTGAACCAAAATCACTGCACCAAGTCTTTCTACAAGTTCATCTCGATGACGTTTTTCCCAATCAAACAAATCTCTTCTGAAGAGCAGATTCCGTCCTGAACTACCGCTACCCTCGTTCAATGCACTAACAACTACATCCCTCTGAGTAGAAGCAAGAAAAAGGCGTGGGTAATTCTCTCGAAGAGTAATATCCCCTAACCAAATATCGTTTTAGAAAGAAACCTCGTCTCCAGAATTAATTTGAACTCTAAATCCCTCCTTTATAATGGACCCAATACTTGCAGAGGATTCGCCAATGGAACATATATCCCTCAAAATATTCGAAACCTGTCCAGAATTTGGTAGCCGCGGAAGCCAGCAATTTCGCTCCAAGTTATATTTTCCTCTAATAACCTTCACCCAAAGCGAATCCTTATCCTTACCAAACCTCCACCACCACTTAGCAAGAAGAGCTTGGTTTTGGATCAGCAGGTTCTTCACTCCCAGTCCACCATTCTCTTTCTTTTTAGAAATCACCTCCCATTTCACAAGGTGCAATTTTTTCTTGTCAGCTGTGTCTCCCTAAAAGAACAGTCTCTGTAATTTCTCGATAGCATTCGCTACCGCCAGTGCCATTTTATAGATAGACATGAAATAGATGGGCAGATTGCTAAGTGAGTGATTAAGTAATGTAAGTCTACCTCCTGTCGAATTGGACCTTCTTCTCCAAACACTTAGCCTCTTTCCCATTTTCTCCACCACTGGATCCCATGTCTTGATTCTATTAGGATTAGCACCCAAAGGCAAGCCCAAGTATTTGATTGGCAGATGATCAACTTTGCACCCCATAACTTGAGCAAGAGAAACGACATCCTGATGTGGAACATTGATACCACACAATGAACTTTTAGAAAAATTAATCTTCAGTCCCGACATAAGCTGGAAACATCTAAGAATTCTATTAATGTTAGCCATCTCCTCTATGTTATTGTTACAAAACAATATCTTATCATCCGCGAATTGAAGGTGAGATACAATAACCCCGTTAGTTCCAATCCTTACTCCTTTAACAATGTTTTTCTCCCTAGCTCTCTCCAACATGATGTTGAGAGCTTCAACCACTATGTTGAAAAGGAAAGGGGATAAGGGATCCCCCTGTCTAAGGCCTTTATGGGTTTTAAATTCCTTAGAAGCAGACCCATTTATCAACCCCGACATGGACACTGAGGAGCAACATTCCTTAATCCACCACACCATTTCTCTCCAAAACCCATTTTTGCAAGGATATTTAACAGAAAACCCCAATTAACACAATCATATGCTCTTTCAAAGTCAATTTTAAGAAGTAAACCACCTTGAGAGCTATTTTTCCATGTATGAATAACCTCATTAGCAATAAGAACTCCATCTAAAATTTGTTTGCCCCCTATAAATGCAGCTTGAGACTCACCAATAATTGAGGGTAAAACAATTTTGAGCCTATTAGCCAACACTTTAGAGAGCACCTTATAGACCCAACCCACCATACTAATAGGACGGTAATCTTTAAAAGACACAGGGCAATCAACCTTAGGAATCAAGGCAACAAAAGTTGAATTAATATCTTTCGTGAGCTTTCCATTGGCATGGAAGTCTTAGAAGAATTTCAGCACCAAGCCCTTCATAAACTCCCAACCTTTCTTCACAAAAGAAAAATTAAAGCCGTCTGGACCCGGAGCCTTGAGATTGCTGCACTCTTTCAGAGCTTCAATTATTTCCCTTTCATGAAAGGATATGCAAAGTTGGAGGGAAACTGCTGAAGTTAATTTTCTATGGAAGACTCCCCCTAACATTGGTCTGATCACTCTCTCCTCTTTGAAGTTATTACTAAAATGCTCAACTACCGCTTCTTTGATGTCCTTGGGGTCTTCCAACACTCTTTCATTCACCTTAACTGAACCACCATATTTCTCCGATATCTATTGTTAGCCAAAGCTTGGAAGAATTTCATGTTTTTATCACCTAATTTCAACCAATTTGCCCTTGATTTCTGTCTCCACAGTGATTCTGTCAGCCGCGAAAGTCTCCAAAATTTTGTTTTGGTCCTGTACCTCGATGCTTTCTCATCTTCATTGAGTTGTCTCTCCTCTGCTAATAAATCAAACTGGTGGAGTTCCGCTTCAATATCTTGTAGTGCCGTATTAGCATCTCCAAACTCGTCTTTATTCCACACTTTAAGCTTATTTTTAATCGCCCTCAGCTTCTGCAAAATAATAAACCCTGCCCAACCAGTCACTTGCGTGTTCTCCCATGTTTCTTTGGCAATAATCAAACATTTCGGATTGGAAAGCCAAATATCCAAAAATCTGAACGGTCTAGGACCCCAGCCACGATCATCATCAAGAATCGCTATCGGGCAATGGTCTGAGATTGGCCTATGGAGCCCCCATTGGAGAACTTTGAATGTCTCCAGCCAATGTTGAGAAAGTAGGAATCTACCCAAACGGCTATGAATAGCATAATCTTGGTAGTTAGTCCAAGTATACTTCCTACCTACCATTGGCAGATCAATAAGTTCCATATCATTACAGAAATTCACGAAATCTTTCATACCCCTCTCCATCCTTTGACAGCCCACTCTTTCCCCAATAGCTTTGATTTCATTGAAATCACCCCCTATACACCATGGCACCAGTGATGTGGTTTTCAATCCTAATAATTCCTCCCACACTACTCTCCTATTCACCACATCGTTCGGAGCATAAACGTTAACCACAATACAAGGAAATACATTATTAATCTTCCCATGCATGAAGATGAAAAATCTGTGAGAAATAACATTATCAACTTTAAAAAAATCCTTTCTCCAAATAGTCAAAAGGCCCCCCGAGGACCCAATAGCATTAAAGCAGACAAAATCAATGTCACCCTTACCCCAAATCCTCTGAATTGCATATTTATCTATGTTCTCCAATTTAGTTTCTTGGACAAACACCATATCGGGCTTCCTTTTTTTAATGAGCTTATACAAAAATCCCTTTTTAACTGAACTTCCCAAACCTCTAATATTCCAAGATATAATCTGCATTAAACTAATTGACCCAAACAACAGCTCCACAAAAGGAAAGGAGGAAAACTAACCTCCAGCTTCTCTCTCAAGTGAGAGAGCGTATTCCTGAGATTCAATTTCAATCATAGTGCGTAAAATGGCGTCATCATTAGGGAGGAAATTAACACCCACCTCTCTACCAACTACTATAGAAGCACATACCTCTCCGTATATTAGTGAATTGTTCTCAATGGTGTCCCCAGAGGAGGATGAGATGTTTGGCCCCAACTCCGGATTTTGCTCCACCGCCTCGCGAAGTAGTAGTAGATTAGAAAGTTGTCTTCGTCTTCGACGCCTACCCTCTGCTTGGTTAAGGTCCACCATCAAATTGATGCTAGTGATTTGAGAGCATCTCACTAGATTAACTGGATCCCCATGATTTCCTTCCCTCATCGATCTCGCAGAAGAAACTTCAATCAAATCACAGTCTTTTTCAACCTCCACCATATGCTCTAAGTTCTTGTATTGATCGCCCTCGGAATTATAAGAATCAGGCACAATGGATTCTTGAGACTACAAGCCCAATTCTCTCCCCGATTTAACAGGCCCACCAGACCCACTCTCCTCCAATAAATTTGCAACTTCCACATGGGCTAAGGACTTTGCTAAAGGAAAGTTCCCATTATGGGCCAAGAGGCCCACTTCTCTCTCTGCTGCCTCTAAAATGCCCACCGAATCCTCAATCCTAGATTCCAAATTCCCTGACTTGGCTTGCGTATTGATAGTCTCATTCATTAAACGCTCGCCTGCAATTTCTTTTTTCCCCCCATGCACCTCAGCTTTTTCTGCCACACTGACCCCTGCAACACCTACCCCCTTATGCCATTGGTTAGTCCTGTTGCATGTACTACCACGTCATCATCATCTACCTGCCCCTTCCTAGAACTGGTCTCCAAAGCTTTTTCCACCACAGTGTGAATGGCTACCGGACGGAGCAAAGCTTCAACTTCATCAGGATTACCAAAGGAAGATTCCTCAGAAATCTTGACATCATATTTCACCCCTTCTATCTCTAGTTGAATCCATTTATCTATTTTACGAATCTCCTCCGTTGCAATCAATACTTTCCCATTAGCAAAGGAGAGGTCCTTGAGGGTTTTCTCATCCATCATAATGAAATAACCCCAAAGCTCACTGATCTGTTTAAATGTTGATGCGCTCCAAGCGTTCAGAGGGACACCATGGCAAGACAGCCAGACAAATCTCTCATGGCTAGCCGGTTCACCCTTCCATGGATTCACATTTTCAAACCACAACTTCATCCATTGATCTTTAATAAGTGTATCTCTGTCCTCTTGACTTTGGAAGGTAATCAGAACTGACCGTCCTCCCATAGACCTAACATCAGCCACTTTGTCAGTCTCCAAGCTGAAACTCACTTTCAGTGTCAACATGGAAACAACCCTATGCATAACAGCAACCGCACTCCTCTGTATCCAACCATTTCCGCTAGGTTTGTTACGAAGTAAGATCTTCTGATCTTCACTAATTCCTATGTTTAATAGTTAATACTGATTAGCAGGTAATGGTGTCAATAAATTCAACAGGAAATAATTTGTGGAACACTTTTTCACATTATCGGCATGAAAAGGAAACTTTTTCAATTACTTGTAACAGACGTGTTAACTTGCTATCACGATATGAAACATGGCCTCCTTTCTGCTTCTTCTTGTTTCCCAAGGCACTTGTCCCATTAACAAGGGCCAGCAGTCCCTTATTGATATGAACACCTGGGGTACAGTCACCTTATATTAACCAAAAAAAAAGAAGTTTTTTAGCTATGCCCTCAAGAATATCCAAAGACAACTATAGCACTACTTATCAATAGATAATCTAGTTAATATTAAAATAATATTATCATAATTTACTACCTTCGGATTAACTCATCCCATCTGCTCGAGTTCGCTTCACACTTTCAAAACCACCAAGATCCACTAAATGAAGTTTTGAACACAATATATCATCTCTGCCGTCCTTTTGCTCCATGGATATTGTGAATATAGCATGTGAATGACTGCAAGATTACGTAAAAATACCATTTCATTGAAAGCAAAACAATTAAAGTCTAAGTACTAATGCCATAAACAAAAATATATTCAGTTTATCTTGTCAAGTATAAATGAGGACATAATAAAACTTAATTGAATCATACGCACAAAAACACATGCTAATTGTACAGCTCATATTATTGACTAACTAGTTCAATATGCATTTTGTTGTCAGAGTATGCTCCATCCATAACAATGAATAATTGTGTCAACTCATACAAAATCATAAATAGAAAAATAGAGAACGATAGCAACTATTGTAGTTTAAGTAATTGTTTGACCAATATTAACCAAAAAAAGGGATAAAAACAAATTAATTGTGCACTCGAGTTCAATTTACGGCCACATAATTATAATGGGACAAGACCCTATCACAAAATATGACTTGGTCCATGTTAACAAAAATATTGGTCTTCACTAGCTAATAATCAATGCAGCCTTCTATAATTAATGACTTGCCTTTTTATACCTAAGATAATGTTAGTTGAGCTTGAATGAGAGATAGGTCTCCTAACTTTCAACCCTCATGAGCCCTTAGACACGTCATTTTTTTTTTGCTCGGCAAACGAAATTTATTATAAACTTGGAAGGGATACATCGAGGGAGCGAATGAAAAGAAAATAAAACAAACGTCCAACAGAGAATTGGATGTAAACACACCTAAACCTAAACCTAAATTAGAATTTCACCTTTCGAATTCCATCAAGATATCCCTTAAAATCCTCCACCGAATAAACCTTAATGTCAAATTTTGATTTCGTCCACATTGCAATTCTGGTTTTGATGAGCTCCCCAACTTCCCCCACTCCCATTGTAGCGTTGTTGAATACATAGTCATTTCTCACTAACCATAAGGACCACAGTGTGCGAAGAACGTTGTTTCCCAAATGTGTTTCTCCAAATTACCAAATCTATTATCAAACCACCAGGTAGAAAGCCCCGCCAATGATGACAGGCAAGCCCACTTCACATGCCACCACTCCAAAATCAAAATCAATGACCAAACAACCCAAGAGAATTGACAATGTAGAAATAAATGATGGGAAGTTTCCAGATGCAAAGAACACAAAGGGCAAAGAACTGATTGAGACTCATGAATCATATTCCTACTTAGAAGCACCGAACGAGTAGCAACCCTATCCTGCACGGCCATCCACGAAAAAATCTCCACCTTGGGAGGACTAAGATTCTTCCACAGTGCTTCCAAAACCAGATTCCTAGAGTTTCTAGATTGTTCCCACTGCTTGTAAACTGACTTCACTGAGAAACACTTATTTGAGATCCATCTCCATTGAAGAGAATCACTGTTGGACTGAACCAAAATCACTGCACCAAGTCTTTCTACAAGTTCATCTCGATGACGTTTTTCCCAATCAAACAAATCTCTTCTGAAGAGCAGATTCCGTCCTGAACTACCGCTACCCTCGTTCAATGCACTAACAACTACATCCCTCTTAGTAGAAGCAAGAAAAAGGCGTGGGTAATTCTCTCGAAGAGTAATATCCCCTAACCAAATATCGTTCCAGAAAGAAACCTCGTCTCCAGAATTAATTTGAACTCTAAATCCCTCCTTTATAATGGACCCAATACTTGCAGAGGATTCGCCAATGGAACATATATCCCTCAAAATATTAGAAACCTGTCCAGAATTTGGTAGCCGCGGAAGCCAGCAATTTCGCTCCAAGTTATATTTTCCTCTAATAACCTTCACCCAAAGCGAATCCTTATCCTTACCAAACCTCCACCACCACTTAGCAAGAAGAGCTTGGTTTTGGATCAGCAGGTTCTTCACTCCCAGTCCACCATTCTCTTTCTTTTTAGAAATCACCTCCCATTTCACAAGGTGCAATTTTTTCTTGTCAGCTGTGTCTCCCTAAAAGAACAGTCTCTGTAATTTCTCAATAGCATTCGCTACCGCCAGTGCCATTTTATAGATAGACATGAAATAGATGGGCAGATTGCTAAGTGAGTGATTAAGTAATGTAAGTCTACCTCCTGTCGAATTGGACCTTCTTCTCCAAACACTTAGCCTCTTTCCCATTTTCTCCACCACTGGATCCCATGTCTTGATTCTATTAGGATTAGCACCCAAAGGCAAGCCCAAGTATTTGATTGGCAGATGATCAACTTTGCACCCCATAACTTGAGCAAGAGAAACGACATCCTGATGTGGAACATTGATACCACACAATGAACTTTTAGAAAAATTAATCTTCAGTCCCGACATAAGCTGGAAACATCTAAGAATTCTGTTAATGTTAGCCATCTCCTCTATGTTATTGTTACAAAACAATATCGTATCATCCGCGAATTGAAGGTGAGATACAATAACCCCGTTAGTTCCAATCCTTACTCCTTTAACAATGTTTTTCTCCCTAGCTCTCTCCAACATGATGTTGAGAGCTTCAACCACTATGTTGAAAAGGAAAGGGGATAAGGGATCCCCCTGTCTAAGGCCTTTATGGGTTTTAAATTCCTTAGAAGCAGACCCATTTATCAACCCCGACATGGACACTGAGGAGCAACATTCCTTAATCCACCACACCATTTCTCTCCAAAACCCATTTTTGCAAGGATATTTAACAGAAAACCCCAATTAACACAATCATATGCTCTTTCAAAGTCAATTTTAAGAAGTAAACCACCTTGAGAGCTATTTTTCCATGTATGAATAACCTCATTAGCAATAAGAACTCCATCTAAAATTTGTTTGCCCCCTATAAATGCAGCTTGAGACTCACCAATAATTGAGGGTAAAACAATTTTGAGCCTATTAGCCAACACTTTAGAGAGCACCTTATAGACCCAACCCACCATACTAATAGGACGGTAATCTTTAAAAGACACAGGGCAATCAACCTTAGGAATCAAGGCAACAAAAGTTGAATTAATATCTTTCGTGAGCTTTCCATTGGCATGGAAGTCTTAGAAGAATTTCAGCACCAAGCCCTTCATAAACTCCCAACCTTTCTTCACAAAAGAAAAATTAAAGCCGTCTGGACCCGGAGCCTTGAGATTGCTGCACTCTTTCAGAGCTTCAATTATTTCCCTTTCATGAAAGGATATGCAAAGTTGGAGGGAAACTGCTGAAGTTAATTTTCTATGGAAGACTCCCCCTAACATTGGTCTGATCACTCTCTCCTCTTTGAAGTTATTACTAAAATGCTCAACTACCGCTTCTTTGATGTCCTTGGGGTCTTCCAACACTCTTTCATTCACCTTAACTGAACCACCATATTTCTCCGATATCTATTGTTAGCCAAAGCTTGGAAGAATTTCATGTTTTTATCACCTAATTTCAACCAATTTGCCCTTGATTTCTGTCTCCACAGTGATTCTGTCAGCCGCGAAAGTCTCCAAAATTTTGTTTTGGTCCTGTACCTCGATGCTTTCTCATCTTCATTGAGTTGTCTCTCCTCTGCTAATAAATCAAACTGGTGGAGTTCCGCTTCAATATCTTGTAGTGCCGTATTAGCATCTCCAAACTCGTCTTTATTCCACACTTTAAGCTTATTTTTAATCGCCCTCAGCTTCTGCAAAATAATAAACCCTGCCCAACCAGTCACTTGCGTGTTCTCCCATGTTTCTTTGGCAATAATCAAACATTTCGGATTGGAAAGCCAAATATCCAAAAATCTGAACGGTCTAGGACCCCAGCCACGATCATCATCAAGAATCGCTATCGGGCAATGGTCTGAGATTGGCCTATGGAGCCCCCATTGGAGAACTTTGAATGTCTCCAGCCAATGTTGAGAAAGTAGGAATCTACCCAAACGGCTATGAATAGCATAATCTTGGTAGTTAGTCCAAGTATACTTCCTACCTACCATTGGCAGATCAATAAGTTCCATATCATTACAGAAATTCACGAAATCTTTCATACCCCTCTCCATCCTTTGACAGCCCACTCTTTCCCCAATAGCTTTGATTTCATTGAAATCACCCCCTATACACCATGGCACCAGTGATGTGGTTTTCAATCCTAATAATTCCTCCCACACTACTCTCCTATTCACCACATCGTTCGGAGCATAAACGTTAACCACAATACAAGGAAATACATTATTAATCTTCCCATGCATGAAGATGAAAAATCTGTGAGAAATAACATTATCAACTTTAAAAAAATCCTTTCTCCAAATAGTCAAAAGGCCCCCCGAGGACCCAATAGCATTAAAGCAGACAAAATCAATGTCACCCTTACCCCAAATCCTCTGAATTGCATATTTATCTATGTTCTCCAATTTAGTTTCTTGGACAAACACCATATCGGGCTTCCTTTTTTTAATGAGCTTATACAAAAATCCCTTTTTAACTGAACTTCCCAAACCTCTAATATTCCAAGATATAATCTGCATTAAACTAATTGACCCAAACAACAGCTCCACAAAAGGAAAGGAGGAAAACTAACCTCCAGCTTCTCTCTCAAGTGAGAGAGCGTATTCCTGAGATTCAATTTCAATCATAGTGCGTAAAATGGCGTCATCATTAGGGAGGAAATTAACACCCACCTCTCTACCAACTACTATAGAAGCACATACCTCTCCGTATATTAGTGAATTGTTCTCAATGGTGTCCCCAGAGGAGGATGAGATGTTTGGCCCCAACTCCGGATTTTGCTCCACCGCCTCGCGAAGTAGTAGTAGATTAGAAAGTTGTCTTCGTCTTCGACGCCTACCCTCTGCTTGGTTAAGGTCCACCATCAAATTGATGCTAGTGATTTGAGAGCATCTCACTAGATTAACTGGATCCCCATGATTTCCTTCCCTCATCGATCTCGCAGAAGAAACTTCAATCAAATCACAGTCTTTTTCAACCTCCACCATATGCTCTAAGTTCTTGTATTGATCGCCCTCGGAATTATAAGAATCAGGCACAATGGATTCTTGAGACTACAAGCCCAATTCTCTCCCCGATTTAACAGGCCCACCAGACCCACTCTCCTCCAATAAATTTGCAACTTCCACATGGGCTAAGGACTTTGCTAAAGGAAAGTTCCCATTATGGGCCAAGAGGCCCACTTCTCTCTCTGCTGCCTCTAAAATGCCCACCGAATCCTCAATCCTAGATTCCAAATTCCCTGACTTGGCTTGCGTATTGATAGTCTCATTCATTAAACGCTCGCCTGCAATTTCTTTTTTCCCCCCATGCACCTCAGCTTTTTCTGCCACACTGACCCCTGCAACACCTACCCCCTTATGCCATTGGTTAGTCCTGTTGCATGTACTACCACGTCATCATCATCTACCTGCCCCTTCCTAGAACTGGTCTCCAAAGCTTTTTCCACCACAGTGTGAATGGCTACCGGACGGAGCAAAGCTTCAACTTCATCAGGATTACCAAAGGAAGATTCCTCAGAAATCTTGACATCATATTTCACCCCTTCTATCTCTAGTTGAATCCATTTATCTATTTTACGAATCTCCTCCGTTGCAATCAATACTTTCCCATTAGCAAAGGAGAGGTCCTTGAGGGTTTTCTCATCCATCATAATGAAATAACCCCAAAGCTCACTGATCTGTTTAAATGTTGATGCGCTCCAAGCGTTCAGAGGGACACCATGGCAAGACAGCCAGACAAATCTCTCATGGCTAGCCGGTTCACCCTTCCATGGATTCACATTTTCAAACCACAACTTCATCCATTGATCTTTAATAAGTGTATCTCTGTCCTCTTGACTTTGGAAGGTAATCAGAACTGACCGTCCTCCCATAGACCTAACATCAGCCACTTTGTCAGTCTCCAAGCTGAAACTCACTTTCAGTGTCAACATGGAAACAACCCTATGCATAACAGCAACCGCACTCCTCTGTATCCAACCATTTCCGCTAGGTTTGTTACGAAGTAAGATCTTCTGATCTTCACTAATTCCTATGTTTAATAGTTAATACTGATTAGCAGGTAATGGTGTCAATAAATTCAACAGGAAATAATTTGTGGAACACTTTTTCACATTATCGGCATGAAAAGGAAACTTTTTCAATTACTTGTAACAGACGTGTTAACTTGCTATCACGATATGAAACATGGCCTCCTTTCTGCTTCTTCTTGTTTCCCAAGGCACTTGTCCCATTAACAAGGGCCAGCAGTCCCTTAT
Organism: Rhododendron simsii; assembly: GCA_014282245.1. Lineage (NCBI taxonomy): Eukaryota > Viridiplantae > Streptophyta > Magnoliopsida > Ericales > Ericaceae > Rhododendron > Rhododendron simsii. The sequence goes on from CM024954.1 coordinate 25,955,664, forward strand.
TGATATGAACACCTGGGGTACAGTCACCTTATATTAACCAAAAAAAAAGAAGTTTTTTAGCTATGCCCTCAAGAATATCCAAAGACAACTATAGCACTACTTATCAATAGATAATCTAGTTAATATTAAAATAATATTATCATAATTTACTACCTTCGGATTAACTCATCCCATCTGCTCGAGTTCGCTTCACACTTTCAAAACCACCAAGATCCACTAAATGAAGTTTTGAACACAATATATCATCTCTGCCGTCCTTTTGCTCCATGGATATTGTGAATATAGCATGTGAATGACTGCAAGATTACGTAAAAATACCATTTCATTGAAAGCAAAACAATTAAAGTCTAAGTACTAATGCCATAAACAAAAATATATTCAGTTTATCTTGTCAAGTATAAATGAGGACATAATAAAACTTAATTGAATCATACGCACAAAAACACATGCTAATTGTACAGCTCATATTATTGACTAACTAGTTCAATATGCATTTTGTTGTCAGAGTATGCTCCATCCATAACAATGAATAATTGTGTCAACTCATACAAAATCATAAATAGAAAAATAGAGAACGATAGCAACTATTGTAGTTTAAGTAATTGTTTGACCAATATTAACCAAAAAAAGGGATAAAAACAAATTAATTGTGCACTCGAGTTCAATTTACGGCCACATAATTATAAGCAAAGCATGAGTAGAATTGAAGAGATAAAATAAAGCACATGACAAAAATAATTCCTATGCTGCAATAATGTTAACAGAAGCACCAAAGAATAGCTGCATTTGCATCCAACCAATATATTATGTACATTCTATAAACTGCAAACCTTGATTGACTATTCATATTTGTGCTTCCAGTAGCACGAGATAATGCACCACGCATAAGAAATGAAGCCATCTCCTCTTTCGTTCTGACCTCTGCCTCCGTCACACCAACAAGTGTTATCCCCCCCATTCCCATTCTCTCTGATTTGAATAGGAACTCGTGAGCTCTGAGTCAGTAAATCATATACCGCTTCCTTAAGTATCTGCAATGCCACTAGTTCATTGAAAGAAAGTCAATGACCTATCCCACGGGATTAACAAAACACAATTCATAAACACAACAAAATTAGTTCGTGTACTTACCTCAGTAAACGATACTCTGATTAGGAATTCTGTGGAATATCTTGTTGCATGTACTCTGGAAAATATAGTTTCCACCACCGTAGGAATGATTCCACCATTGTGTTCTTGTCCATTGTGGCTTGTCCCCATTGTGTATGTTTTTCCTGATCCAGTCTTACATTTCAAAAAACCACCTAAAACTCAGTGACCTCATATTTAGCAAATTCCTACTTACAATATAAATGGAACGAAAGGAAGAAATTCAAAGTTTGTGGGCTCAAATTCGGGATTTGCCATCTCCATCATTACTCATTTCATCCAACCAAACTATAGAAGAGTTCAAAGGCATCACGGGGCAGAAAACAGTCATTAAACTCAAAAAACATCATAAGAAATGCAGAAACTCTAGGTGCACAGCAAGCTGTGCACAGACCCCATTTTCTCCCGCCTCGGGTCGCACAAAGATGATCAGAGCCTAAATTCTGAAGTGATTTTGGGTGTTTTGTTAACGCTTCTAACGATATCGAACGAAACTCATTTTTTACAGAGACCTTAAACGACATATTTTGAACAAAATGAGCGGCTCTGATCATCTTTGTGCGACCCGAGGCAGGAGAAAATGGGGTCTGTGCACAGCTGTTGTGCACAGCTTGATGTGCACGTAGCACAGCTCTAAGAAATGTGGATGAAAAACTGCCCATAAGCTAACACAGTGCCATTGTAACCGCTAAATTTGGAATCGACGATGGGAGAAACACAGTCATCGTAAATACGAGAAGACGGTAGACTTGTGCTTCCAAATACATAGTCAAATGTGAATGCATGCGATCATATCTGAACCTATTTGAACAAAACTAATTCAACTCAATCCAAATTCAAGAAAATGTGCGATTATTCAATTAAAATTTCATAGACGGCAAACCAAGCCCATATTATCCCATCTATAATGGTTAAGACCGTACCTGCGATTCACCTGGGACAACTCTGATGCAAGCAACCCCCAGCTCTGAGGTCACCAACGGTCTGATATTGACCGCTACTCTCACACAATGTTCCATCACTCTGATTTGATTGATTCAAAAAACAAAATGTACAAGAAAAATTACTAATGAGCTTTTAATTCCTGAGTAATGATCATAGGGTTCAAAACAGAAATAGAAAACAAAAACAGAAATGTTAAATGTAACCAAAATCCCTGTCGATATATACATGAATGTGTGCGTGGTCTATTTCTAGGTAAAACGAAGGGATTGAGGAAAGGATGATAGATCTGATCGAACTAGTGCTTGCCCGTGCCTAGTGCCTACAGCACTTGCTAGTGGCTTAAACACTAAATCGATTCACTAGTGTGTAGTATGTGATTCTCTTTTTGGTGGCACGAAAGAGAATTACATGTATATATATTCGATTGGGAAATGGGAGGTCCTTACTGTCCTGACCTTAAAGAGGTTCTGAATTGATTGTGGTTGTGTGTGTATATATATATATATATATGCACATGAATGCGTTGGCGGTGGAATAGTGGGATTTGGAAATTTTACCTGTGGAGGATGTTGAGGACAAAGCAACGAGAGAGAGAGAGAGAGAGAGAGAGAGGAAACTCAAACAACGACGATGTATTTTGATGAAATACTAGGACTCTCCACTCTCGTTCTCATTTCTTGCTCTCTCAATCCTCGTACTAGCCAATTTTAGTAGTTAGGGTGTTTCGGATAAAGCTTTCACGAGAGCACATTATGTGACTTATAGAAAAAACAACAAAAAAAATGGCACCTTGATTATACCCTCAATTTCTCACCAAGCAAAAGAAAGGTAAGGAAAAAAGCGCATACCTCTCTTGGGGGCATTCAGCCGGGTCTGCACTGGTGGTAGCAGAACCCGAGGTAGTGATGTCAGAAACATAGGGTTCCTTCTTTGCCACCACGAGCGGTGGTCAGAAACCTAGCTCGCCGTGGAAATTGGGTTCCGGCTTCACCTCTGGCAGCGGCGGTTGTGGTTGTGGTGACCAGAACCCACCGTGGAAATTAGGGTTTAAGGACGGAGCAGCGCGGAAATTAGGGTTTTGGTGGTGGTGGTGATGCGACGGAGGAGGGTTGGGGTTAGGGTTGAAGAGGAGGTGGATGTGGTTGCGGATGAAGTCAAGCTTGTGGGTGAGATCTAAGCCTAGCTTGGACTAGAGGTACTGGACAACACTGTTGAATGAGGTTAGGGTGGGGGTGGTTCTAGGGTTTGTTTCGTGGCGGAGAGACTCTAAGGACTTGGCAATGGCCTGGTCAGACACCATTGTTGTTGTTGCCCCACTCTCACTCATTGTTCATCTACTATTTAACAAAAATTAACCGACTTGCCAGATCTCTCTCTCTCTCTCTCTCTCTCTCTCTCTCTCTCTCTCTCCTTTGTTTCGCGGGATCCTAGGTTTCACCTCAGTCTTTATGGAAACAACAAAATGACAAAACAGCCTCCTGAGGTTTTTTTTTTTTTTTAAATCATGAACAGCCCTCTGAGTTTAGCAGCTCGTTTAGCCGGTGAATAAGGTTCTTAGATAAATAAGGCTCTGTTCTAGTTTACCTTCCTTTTGTAAAATTTCTTTTTTTCAATTTTCAAACTCAAATATAATTAAAATAAAAAATAAAATTTTAATTTGTTTTGCACTGCAAAAAAAATCCCAATGAGATCTGTCAAATAAGATCCATATTGGTAAAAACAAAAAAAATATTTGCGTAAACACGTGATTTTTGAGCTTGAAATTACCCTTTTTTTTCAAAAAATACTTGTTCACAATCCGGAACACCTTAAGAACCCATTCTCTTAAATTTAATTTAAATTTGGGAATTTTAGCCTTAATTAAATTTTTTTCGCATTTATTAGTTTTGCGCCAAACTTTTTGTGGGTTATGGATTTGTCTCGGCGAGAGGAATTAAAAAAGTAATTTCTTTTTTACTTTTACCCAAGTATTTTGAGAAATAACCACTTTTTAACGCAAGTATATATATACCTTGTTCCTCCAATTTCTTGGGCACGATCTTCAATAAACTTTCTCTATCTATCTTTCTCCACTCATTACTCTCAAAAAACTTCCTCAAAACCCCAAAACGAATAAGGTTAGGATTTTGGGATGAGAGGTTGATATATATAATGGAGAATTTTGTTAGTTAAGAGTGATAACTGAAAATGAATTTTTTATTGGTAGTTGAAGTGAAGGATAAAGAAATAATTTGACAATTTACGTAGATTTCATTACACAAAATATTCATAATGATAAAACAAAAACGGTTTGGAAATATTTAAGAGGCATATCAAATTAGCATGTTCACCTAGATAAGCTAAGATGGGGGTGGGGTGACCTTATTCGCTAGATAAGCAATCTAGAAGCAAATGGGGAACAAATATTGAATAATAGTGGCTTGAATTAGTTTATCCCGAAGGTCCTTATCCCCTCCCTTCTCCAACCGCCAAACATGTCGTGTAGGTGTGGATAGGGACATATGTCTTTCAATATATGATATGGAAGACAAAGTACCATTTGTGGGTCATTTTCTTCTACTCTATTTGTTTTTTAAGCTTTGTCATGTTTTTTCCCCAAGGTAGTCCATCAAGCCAATTAATATACAATTAAATATTTTCTATTTTCTATTTTATTAACTGTTATAGTGTTATGGGAGAAAAAAAAAAACATGTTCTAAAACATTCCTGTTTCATCCTCAATTCTTCAAAACATATTTTAATTTATCTTCAAACTAGCGAATTGTCTGTGCCTACGACACTATCCACTCCAATTCGATTTACCTTTTGAATCTTGATATTGGCTCAAAATACTCAATTGATTCATTTCTTGGTGGCACGAAAGGGAATTATTTGAGAGAATTAGCCATGCTAGAATCTAAGTAAATACCAAGTAAAAGTTAACTTGGTACAAAGAACAAAAGAAAATTTGTTTAAAATACCCTATTTGCTCCAGCACCCTTCAAAATAAACCAAATTACCAGTGATCCTTGTAAAATACTAATTAAGCCTAGAAAATGAAAAGTTAGAGTTTATCGTAAAATTTTCTCCAAAGAAATACTCCTATATATGACCAACAAAATCTAGGGAAAATTTCAAAATGACACCTGAACTTTGCACAAAATGTCACAGAGACACCTGAATTTAAGTTTATTTCAATTAAACACCTGTACTAACAAAATCCCCAAATTTAGACACCTGAACTTAAGTTTATTTCAATTAAACACCTGTACTAACAAAATTCCCAAATTTAGACCCCTGCCGTTATACTCCGTCCCAAAATTGCGACATGGCATCTCCAACCCGTTTAAGTTGCCTCATTGCACATGTTTCTAACAAGGGACGATGCACCCAAGCGAAACCCATAGGCAGACTTCAGGTCTAGGGTTGAAGTGAGGGAGATGGTGGAACAATAGGCAAACTTCTGGAGAGAGAAATTGGGGGAAATCAAATAGGTTAATTAAGGTCATTTTCCCCCCAAACCTTTTTTTTTCCAAACCTAGTTCTTCTTTCTGCTCAGCAGATTTCTAATGATGGGTTTCGCTTTGGTGCATCATCCCCTGTTGAAAACATGTGCAATGGGGCAACTTAAATGGGTTGCAGATGCCATGCAGTAATTTTTGAAACAGAGTATGACGGCGGGGGTCTAAATTTGGAGATTTTGTTAGTACAGGTGTTTAATTAAAATAAATTTAAGTTCAGATGTCTAAATTTGGAGATTTTGTTAGTACAGATGTTTAATCAACAATAAACTCAAGTTTAGGTGTCTCTGTGACATTTAGTACAAAGTTTAGGTGCCATTTTTAAATTTTCTCCAAAATCTATTATATCTCGATGCAAGGTGTCTATTTTATCAATCAAGATGTCTCCAAAAGTTTTAGTTGCTCAAAAGCATTGACGGATAAGTGTTTGTGAAATCCTACCACTAGATGAACAAAAATTTTCATTCCCTTAGACTACATGGCCTTTCCTTTCCATTTAAAAAGTTTCATTGCTTCTTTATTTGGAAGAAAAAATAAATAAACCACTCGTTAGAATAAAAGAGTTTTCACTTGAACACAAACAAAAAAAAAAGTAAAGCCAATATTTTAACTCACATAATCAACAATATAAAAAGTAAGAAAGAGGAGAATTTCTCCGGAACAACTATTTCAAAAAACACACAGAACAAAGAAAGGGGTGGGTTTCGTTAATTTCGTTTTAGTTTGTGTGGAAGTCTAATATAACCACAAACTCAACAGTTCCTTTATTACTAATATAGCCTTCGACACAGCTTCTAATTTGTGGTTTATATTAGAACATTAATTAGTTGTTGTCAGATTCAAAAATCCCAATGGCCTAGAACTATTACGAATCAAAGCATTGGTTCTTACCTACCCCAAAATTATGGATCAAAGAATTGGTTCTAACTTCTTACCTTCCACACAGAGCATTGGATTTCGACACCAATGCGAGCGATGGATTTCGTTGAATAAGAGCGGAGGATTCGAAATATGAGAGAGAGAGAGAGAGAGAGAGAGAGAGAGAGAGAGAGAGAGAGAGAGAGAGAGATTACCAGAGGAACCCAAAGGTTTTTTGTAATGACCCTTATTTTTGGTAAACAAAAATTTCATTAAATATTTAAATTTTTTTTATTACTTGAATTTCTTTTAAAATTCCTCTTTAATTTCTAAATAATCCGTCATAATTAGATTTGAGACTTATAAAATTATATCTTTTCGCACCGGGCAATCTAGTCATTTTCTAAAAGACAAGCATGCTTGTAGAAGCACTTGTATATCTTCCTAGTGAGTAAAATAAATTTTTAAATTATATTTCTTAGCTAGAAATCCTACTTTGCAAGTAGAATTAGCTTGCAACCAACAAGTTAGAGAAACCTAATTACCATTTCACCTAGTTACATTCTCCTAATCTTAGATGGACCTTTTTGACCATCTTTTAGCCTTATGAACCCCTCCCAACCCTCGTTAAACCTGGTGGACTTTATGAACCTTCATAGAAATCTAGTTAAACCTTTTGAACCCATGTATATATCCATTGGGTAATAGAAACTAGGAAAACTATGGTCCATTGGATAATAGCATGACTTAACGACCCATCATTGAACTTTAGACTTGTCATGTCATGTATAGTGTGACATGATTACATATCCAGTGGATAATAAAACCTAGGAAAGTTAGTGACCATTGGTTAAAGCCATGTCATCATAGTACCTTTAACTTGTCATGTCATGAATAGTATGACATGATTGCTTGTCCATTGGATAATAGAAAGTAGGAAAATTATTACCCATTAGTTCATAAGGTGATTAGAAGTATATGTATCATTGTACTTATCTCAATCCACATGCCAGTGTACTTTCCTCAACTTATAGGACAATATACTCTCCCAAATCTATGTGTTATCTTATCTAGAATAATCTTGACATCACCATCACCTTTTACCCATTGGTTAATAATTTGGAGGGAAGTTATTGTCCGGTGGTCCATAGAAATAAGACTTGCACATGTGAGCATAGTACTAGTCATCATGACGGCTTTATGTCTTGTCAAGAATAGTAACTGTCACTATTCCTCACCTTTACCACTTTGACCATTAGATAAAGAATAGTGGGGAAATTTGTAACCCTTGGATAATAGAAATTGGTTTGCCAATGAAGCTTTGATTTGACAAGTCAAGTAGGAATCATGGACCATGTCATTACTTTACTTCCAAAAGAAGTAAGTTTAGTCTTATCAACCTTTCTTACCATTAATACACCTTTGACCAATGGACAATAAATGTTAGAGAAAATATTATCCCTTGGACAATAGATTCCCATGACTAATCATTTCAAATTATCACCAATATTCCTTTGCCCATTGGACAATAAATGTTAGGAAAAATATTATCCATTGGACAATAGATTCCCATGACTAGTCATTTCAAACCCTAATTATCACCAATATTCCTTTGTCCATTGGACAATAAATGTTGGGGAAAATATTATCCCTTGGACAATAGATTCCCATGACTAGTCATTTCAAATTATCACCAATAATTGCTAGGGAAAATTTTATTCATTGGGTAATAGCCAAGACTTTTGCTATAAATAGCACCCCATCCTTGCCATTTAACTCACACCTTCACACCTTCCAACTTCTCTCTCTAGAATTCTTAAGTTTGTTCTTGTTCTTTTTGTTCTTGAGTTGCTCTTAGAGTTCTTCCTAAGTTCTTCAAGAAACTCATCTTAAACCACCCTTTCGATCCATAACGTTTAGTAGTTTTAGTCACGATCTAGTTTCGAGAGAAACCTTTCTCTTTCAAAGCTACCGGAAGGTTACCGTAGGAAGTCACCCCACCCGACCGTCAACTCATTCTCCTTAGCCGTCCTACCGCTAAGAAGAACGGTAGATTTTTCCTTACTCACTAATTCTAAGTATAAAAGTGGTATGATTATGTAGAATATCTCTACTTACCTTCTCTAAGTATAAGTAAAGTTTTCTTTTTCCGTTAAACGCTAAATATGAATATATGATGCTTGTATGTTGAGAAATGCATGAGAAACTTGAAAAGCATTTTTCTTAAAAAGATGAAAAGGAAGGGGAGTATGTTGAATATATCGACTTATTTTCTGAAAAAACATATGTTGTTCTAAACTTTCCACAAAGGAAGAAGGAACGAGTTTTAAAGGATAATAATTTAAGCTCGAATGTAAATATTCGTATTTTTGATCTTTAGAATGGTTATGAGATCGTATACATATTTATTATGATTTCTTGCATTACTTGTGGTTGTAAATAAAGCATAAGTGATCTCCACTCAAAGGGCGTCTGTACATGTGGCGTTATGTATTAAGGTTGTGATTTGAGCATGTTAGATAATATAGAGTTGGATGATCTTGCTAGTTTAGTTTCAAGATTACAATGAATGATTTATGACTACGTATGTGAAAAGTCCTACTGCGGAGTCATTGCATGAAAACGTGACACAAATACCGAGAAAGTAGAAACATGACACCTAGGGTGTGTTAAAGGCAAGGTAAGTTTTGTGCCGAACTTGGCAGCGCATTGTGTGGTGTGTGTGTGAAAACATTTCGAAAAACCCAATGAGAACCCGGACCGGCGAAATCATTGTGGGAATACTTGGGAACTCGGAACGGCAGAACCGAGGGATTAATTGTGGTTTGTATCCGAGGAGAGGAGCCAACACAATTTTTTTAATGATTTTCGAAAATCCAAATGGGAACCGGACCGGCGAAACCATTATGGGATACTCGAGAACCCGAAGCGGCGGAACCGAGGGTTTTGAATTGTGGGTTGGTTATCCATGGAGAGGAGCCAATGCCAAATTCCATGTTTTGTGTGTCAATGGGAACCCGGAGCGGCGGAACGATTGTGAGGATACTAGGGAACCCGGAGCGGCGGAACCAAGGTTGGGTGTGTTAAAAGAGATTTTGCAAATGTTGATTTGGTAAAAACGATGACACAGTCTACGATGAGTCGCGTAGGAGAAACACAGAAAATCATAGATACCAACGTTAGTTTGGATAGTGAATGTGGATGTGTCATTGTTAGATATTTTGTTAAATATGCATGTACTACGTGGAAATCGTTATCTCTATGATCTATTATTTGTAAGTTATGGGTTAGTGGGTATAGGATTATTCTGCTGAGCTCTTGTAGCTCATGGTGTTACCTTTGGTGACCCTGACATATTATATCGGTGGCGACGCTGGTATAATGTGTCAGACATTATAGATGATCAGGGTAAGTTGTACACTTTGGAGGCTTTCGGAGCCGAAGAGCTAACAAGGATGGAGGAGCAGGCGGAGTTGTAGTTAGGAACCCTAGTTTCCCTCCCTTGTGTAATAAAGTACTCTTGTGAGAGTTATGATGTAATAATGAGCCAGACTCTATTTAAGTTTTCAATAAAAATGTCTATTTAACGTTCCCAAAATTCGGGGCATTACATTTTTGGTCAGATAGTCAGAGAACCCAAACGTGAGTAGGAAAAAGCTGATGATTATTATTAGGGGGGAAAACTGATGGCTTTTGGGTGATATGTTTGGAAGAGTGTGGGTAAAAAACTGATGGCATTTGTGAAATATATTTGAAAGAGTAAGGGTACTTTCTTGAAAGAGTTGGAAAGCACACCTCATCCCTTGGATCAGATCAATCTTAGGCCTTTTTTTAACTTGTGTTTGTTTGGACCCCACACCCTTGTGTTTTATTAGGTAGATAATCATCCCAAAAATTAAACATTTATCATTTTATATCATTTACATCCCCTCGTATTTTTGCCTTCTGATTGAGAGTTTTGTACACAGCATCCTGGGGAAATTTATGATTGGGAGGCGTCGAATCTGAGACCCTGCTCCGAGCAGTTTATGTTTCTCTTCGTATATATGGTTATATAAATGGTTTGGTTAAGTTAAGTTAGGGTTTTGATTGCGAGTAAATAAGGTTATATCAAACTCTGATCGGTTAGGTATTGGTTAAGTTAAGGTATGGTTTTGATTGCGAATATATGTGGTTATATCAATCTTTGATCCGTTAGGGTATGGTTGAATTAAGTTGGGGATTTCATTGCTAGTATATATGGTTATATACGAATTTCATTTTAAGTTGCAAATATAAACTGTGTGTGAATAGATATTTCTGTGTGGTCTATTTTTTAATATGGTTATATGGTGATATGCTAATGCGAATGGTTATATCTGATTATACGTTCTTAGAAAATCCAAAATAAGATAACATGTAACATTTAGGGGTTTATCTGGTTGCCAATTTGTTCTATGAATATTTATGGTTATATAGTGGATGTTTTTGTGTGGTTTGCCTTAATATGGCTATATGAGTTTTGTAAATCAAAAATAAGTTAACATATAATGCCGTAGGTTTGCATCTGTTTCATTGTTTGCTATATGTTTAATATATAGATTTGACCTTGATTGACTCAATTAAGGTATCAGTTTTTGTTATTCTATTTCTCAGTAAGATTGCATAAATATGGTTATATGTGAAATGTTATATTTGATTGTACTTGATTTGTAAATCCAAAATAAGATAACATATAACGTTTAGGGTTTGTCCAGGTTATATCGATGTTGGCTATATATCTGGATCAATTAGGCCATTGCGTGGACCAATTCAATAATGTAATTTTATTAGTTTTATTTATAGATATATCCAAATTCAACGAACATATGGTTTTCCCTCTGTATATGAGATACATATGGTTAAATATCCAATAATGTACCCAGTATCAGGCCATCATTTCTTACATATACGATTACATGTGATATTGCTAGTATAGTGTATCATGAGGCATATAACGTTTAGGTTTTCGTTTGACCGCTGCTATCATGGAACATATATGGTGATATCCGTATCTCGAAACCTTTTTTAAACATATAAAGCTGTATGTTTCCATATGTTAAATTTTTTCATTGTATGTGCAGCAATGACAAATCCAAAAAGAACAGGGAAAGAGTTGGTACCTTTGGTGTACACAACATATGCTCGTCCCTTAGCAATGATTGACCCTCCAAAACGGATGAGGCATAAAAAATCACCAAGGAAGTGGACAATAGACCCAACTATCATAAATATTGAAGACTGAGCATAAGTCAAGTCTTCCTCCCCCTCCCCCCGGAAAAAGGTGACCCCAACAAAGAAATTGAACCCAATTAAAATCAATATCAAAGACCTTGGTAAAAAGCCAAAGACTAAAACGTTTATAGATCTGCAAACCCCGACAAAGAGAGTGACACGATCTTCTAAGGCAGTGCAGAAAATACAAAGGGGTAAGGTCAGGGATGAAAGGGAGGACAAAGGATTTAAAAGGAAAACAAGGTCTCAAGACTCCAAGGATGGATGTTTGAACAGAAAACCAAAGGTGAACAAAAAGGATAAGGGGATGAAGAAGAAGAGGAATGGGATGAAGAAGAGGGGGGATGAAGAAGAAAAGGGGAAGGGGAAGAAAGGGCAGAAAAGTAAAGGGTTCAAGGGCAAGAAAGGCAAACAAAAACAAGAAAAAGTGGAACCGGGGATGTCTAATAATCCCCAGAATGTAATGAGAGCCATTCAGTACAGGTAAGGACACATGATGATATGTATATGAATGTATTGATATAATGTTATATATGTTCTACTGACATGTGAAAGGATATATATGTTTTTTTTTTTTTTTTGGATAAACCAGCTTGAAATAGAAAAAAGGCTAAGCGAATATACAACCTACAAGGGGCATCTCCAAGGAGGAAAACAAAACAAAATGAAAATTTACATTAAAATTGATTACCCTAGGCCAAGTGGCTACACGGCGCTAAAAGGATCTAGATAATGAATGTTTCAATCCCCTCTAGATAGAGAAAAAGGAAACACATGACAAAAGATAATAGCTGCCCAGATTACATCGAGCATGTTCAATGGTATCAGGTTCAAAAGACATGCATCTTCAATAATTTTTTTTTTGGGTAAATACATCTTCAGTACTTCCACATTCGAAAGCCAATAGTTAATCGTGGCAAGCTTCAAACATGTTGCCTTTAGTACTTCGACATTCGGAACCACTAGCTAGCTGCATTGAACTGGCAACTAGCAGTAGCACATCTAGCAGGTTTCTAACTTCAAAATGTGGAGGAACCAGCAGCTAGCTGCATTGAACAAATGGCAGTTAGCAGTAACACACCTAACATGTTGCCTTTACAACGACCAACAGCCTGATACACCTGGAGAAAACAGTGGCCAGAACAAAAGCAGCTGCATAACAGTAACTACACCAACAGGAAGCAGTACCCAATTGTTGCAATCTTCAATCTGGACAGGTTCTGGTTAGAACAATCACAGCGACGGCTAGAAGGAATAGCAGTAATCAAGACATTACAGAAAAACACCTTATACAGCACTGCCATGGCTATACCATCTTGGCTTTTAACAGCCATTATAGAAAATGCAGTAACGAGCAGATAAGGAGATCACCGTAACCGTAGAGTTCACAGTAAATCTGGAAATGGAAGCTTAATCGTGAAACTGATGTTGCCCAGCAGATGCTAGGGACAAGCCACCTGGTAAAGCATTAAACGTTCCTAGGGATAGCCCCCCAAGGATAGGCCAATGAAACTCAATCCGGTATGCAAATATGCATCAAAACAGTAATAGCAACAGTAGAAGTAGAAAGTTGCATTCTAACCAAAGGGAAAGATAGAAGGCTAAAAATAAATTATGTACAACTACACTCCCATCATTTGCACATTATTAGCTAATAATTCAACCAAAAGACTACCACTTTAGTTATGAAATTCACACCTCAAACAGTCCACAACCTGTCCTTGGGGCACTCCCATTGTTTATATCTCCTCACTCTACTCCTCCTTCGGAGCCTAATTCACCATCACACTAAAAGTAAAAGGGTGAGATACTACTCCCTCGCTTCTCCCTCATAAAATGCCTCCCTCTATTTATTACCTCCTCTCGCAAGAAGATTAAGCTCAAACCCACACCTCACAGGTTTCACACATATAGTGACTAACTCAAATATCAATAAACAGACCATAACCTTTCAGATTTCAAGAAGGAACCATATGCAGCAGCTGTCATAAAAACCAACTTGAGATTAAGATATTTACCTCGTAAGTAGAAGTACTAGCAGCCAAAACCCCTCAAATCTTGAACCTTGCTGCTCTTGCACTTAGCAATAACCTGTCTAACACAGTGAACAACCTGCCATCTTGAATCACAAAACCACTAAGGAAAACAGTTAAATCCAGGTCCAACATATACAGTAGTGATAAGTAACTGGCACAAAATTATCTTAAACAGTGTTCCACAAATGTACAATCTAATCGGCTTTAGAATGCGGCAAATTAGAAAGTGATAAAATCCTAGCCCTTACCATCGTACAAATTTTGTGAACAACTATCTCCTAGGGACAGGATTGACTTTGGAACTTCCTCAAATTTCTCTCAATCCAAATATGATAAACAGTTACAGTAAAGGCCAGTCTAATGATCACACTTTTAAGAGATTTGCCCTTGACAACAAAGTTACCCAATCTGCCCAAGATCTAGCAGGCCAAGAAACGTGGAGTTTGGCTTGTATGATATTCCACACCTGATTGGTAAAAGGGCAGGTAAATAAAAGATTGTAAAGACCCATATTTTGAGACTGTATTTTTCTTTTGTAAATGCCGTATGGCCTGTCAAGATAGACGGTGCTGATATTCGGTGTGACGTCTTCGTGGGAAGATATAACGATAATCGTGCGAGAGGTGCATGTGTGTGTGTGGGGTGGAAGCATGGGATTACTCCCCATGCCATTAATTTTCCCAGGAGAATAATTTCTCCCATTTCCCCCTTTCTCACTCTCAGCTATCCGTCTCTCCTCTACTCCTCCGAAAACACTCCCTCCACTTCTCTCCTTTAGTTCATCTACTTAGGGCGTGATTCCGAACAAAGCCCAAGAATCAAAGTTGTTATACGCAGCGCGGGCTTCCTATCCATCCAAGAAAAATCATGATCGGACCATGTGGGAGCTCGGTTGACTTGGTCAAAGGGTCGGATTTTGCTCAAAACCCATGAGGTAGGGATTTCTTACTCTTGTTATGCGTTTATACGATGTTTATGTGTCTAAATCGTGCCTTGTTTGGTTGTTTGAGGTTGTTTCTTCCATTTCCGGAAATCTGCATAATAGGGTCTTTGTTTTTGGGGTTTTACGCCTTTTTAGCTCAGAATTGAATTTTGGTTCCTTCTTATGAAATAGAGTAGACTTAAAGTCCGTTCTAATGCCGCTAGAATCACTTGAAACCGTTGAGAATTGAATTAATGGTGGATTTTAGAAATTTGGTCACGAATCTGTCTTGGTTTCTGCTCGTTTTTGGTTTACGCCCAACTTCAAATGGCTCTTACTTTCTTGTCTGATGTCCAATTCATGCAAACTTTATATCAATTTCGAGGTCTTGAAGTCAGCTTTGTATTGCAACCATAATCGTCTTAAAACTCTTAGTACACAGAAAGTTATGATCGTTTGAGTGAAGGTGTGTCAATCTGTCATGCTGCGTGACAGATTCGTGTAGCCTCGGAAAACCCCTGTTTAACCACCCTTGGAGTGCAGATTTGACAAGGGTTCCTTCGTGACTTTTAAACTTCGTTCAATCGAGCAACTATTGGGACTGGAATCACTCAAAAATATTAAGAACTCGATTTATAGTGATTTTTAGAAGATTGAACTAAAATCTGAAAATCTGGGCAGCTCACTGAACAGCGTTTTTCATTGTTTAGCTATGGTTAAACGACTCTACCGGTTATGGGTTCTTCTGGGTTTTAAAGATTGGTAAGTTGGTGATGTTTTGGCGTTAGAATCACTGAAAACTATTGAGTTTGCGATTTTTGATTAATTTTCGAACTCGGACTGCTTTGTTGAAAATCTGGAAATGTTCATGAATTGATTTCAGATGATTACGGTACCCGTTCATTTTCTAGGCGTTCGGGTGATTATGTGGGTATTGTAGGATGTTATGAATTTGTTATGTGTTGAGTATGAGATAGAACGAATACAAGGACAGCCACGGATCCACCGTAAGGTGTGATGCCCGGAATTAAATGTTTAAAAGTTACAGGTGTTAGTAAAATAGTTTATGCATATTTGGGACTTTAGTGAATATTTGGAGCTTTAGTGAATACTTGGAAATTGGATACTTGATGGGAATTACGCGAATGATATTTGGGTATGAATTATCCCGTTCGGTGAGATAGGTTGAGATGATTGTGCTCGGATTATGTTGGTCAAGATTTAAGCGGTGCACCAAGGAAAGAAAATAAGCTGGGCTTGGCGAGCTCCTCGGTGAAAGACCGGAAATTGTTGGGGTGGTACACCGTACCCGATTACCCCGATGCAAGGGTGGTGCTTATACCCAGTTACCCCAATTCATGGGGTGGTACTTGTACCCGATTATCCCAGTTCATGGGATGGTAGTTGTACCCGGTTACCATCGATTAGATATATGCGCGGGGTCCGGAATGTTTGAAATTGAATGAAAATTTTTTTTGGTGGACGCAAGGGTCCTAAATGTCCGGAATCGTATTGAAACGGAAAATGGTTAATACTTGAGAAATATAAGACAAATTGATTACGTTCTAAAAGGAAATTTAGCGATATGTTCGTATTGTTTTGCCGAGAGATATACTCATTGTTACTAGCATTTTGGGGTTCGTTGTACGTATATATTGTTGCTCACATATTATTGTTGGTGCGTGATCATTACATATACGTATAGATCGAGACAGAATGGAGTATTTGTGTAGCATTAGACAAGTGACGGTTGAGGCCAAGTTGTGATCTAATTAGGATAATTCGAGTTGGTTTATGCTTTATTTTGACGTATGAGCTGTTAGGAATACCTATATGAAATTATGATCCCATGGTTGTAGTATGCCCGTTTGTGGTGGAAGACCCATGTTTCTTTGTAGTGTCTCGTCGTGTTCATTCACTCTAGGTGCATGATTCATCGCATTTTCATATAACTTGAGTATAGATTTCTCTACTGGGCTGGTGTAACTCAACCTATCATTTTCAGGTACAAAGCAAGGAGGTTGGTATGGCGTGCGTGTCGTGCTTGTTGACCACGTCTTTCAAAGGCATAAAAGAGGCGATCATCTGCATTTGTCTTGAATGAAGTATTTGAAAGAACGATTATTGTAAATTGTAATATTATTTTGATATTTTTAAAACTTGAGGCTTCGAGCCAGGATTGTAACATTTGAATTTAAATTTGAGAATAGGGGAAGAAATGTCTTTTGGGTATTTTCGGTATTCTGGTAGTGGTTTTATTTATTGTAAAAGATTATTACTTATGTTGAAAATCGAGGGTGTGACAAAGATGGTCATGGCTCTCACTCTCCTGACACAAACCAAACTGTGGAGGAATGTTCAGACCAAATGACACAAGTCTATCCGCAGTGGATAGCCTGTTTTGAATGGCAAGCCATGTGACAAAGCTGCATTTTGGGACATGAGCAGAGAACCAAACTATCCTATGCCACAATACTCTAGGAAAGGGAGTTTTCAATTTGTCCCGAAAGGATGCAATTGTGAACTGACCATTGGAATTAAGGGTCCACCTTGTTTGATCAGCCCGATTAAACCTGGCTTGGACAATAGGGGGAAGAGTGCTTCTCACCTCATTTAGTTCAAAAGTTTGAGTAATGGGAAACACCCAATTTTAATTATTGATAATGTGAGACACCAAAGCATCCTGTGGTATACCAGCGTCCTATGCAATTCGTGGACCAAATCTATCCATTAAAGGACCGAGGGGGTGCCAATTGTCATGCCATAGGTACGTGGAACTCCCATTCCCTAGTATAGTAAAAACATATGGTTTATCCAAGGGTGAGATTCAAAAGTTTCCTCCAAACCCATGTACAATCACCAAGGTGTTTTCAGATTCCAGAAACTTCTACCTCTTAACAAGTACGATTTGACCCACTGACACCACATGGACTGTTCTCCCCCAGAGATTAGAAACCAGATATGCTATGTAATAGCTGCCTTGTTCCAAATTTGCAGAAATTTGAAACCAAGGCCTCCATCCCTTTAGGGGAGCACAGATGCTCCCACGAAACTTTAGCACCAGTTTTCTTAAGATCAGGTTCGGACCACAGAAAAGCCCTAAGAAATGACTCAACTCCCTTGATTACCTTTCTGGGAAGGATAAAGTGGAAGAACTAATACGTTTGAATGGAAAATAGAACATTCTTAATTAATTGGACCCTACCTGCATAGGTGAGGTCTCTATTGGTCCAAGTCTTAATCCTAGCAGTCAAGCTCTCCACTAAACGTTGGCAATCAGAAGCCTTGAGTTTAGTAGAGAGGAGGGGCACACCAAGATACTTGACAGGAAGTGTGCCCTCCTGGAATCTTAAGACATCCAGAATGGCCATTCTAGTGGAATTGTTGACCTCAGAGAAATACATGCTACTTTTCTCTGGGCTAGGGGAGAGACCAGACAAAGCTTGGACCATCATATATATGTTAGATGTTTCATATTAATATTGATATAATGTTATTTATGATATACTGACTTGTGAAAGGTTATTTATAATGCTTTTTCTTGAATTATATATGTATATATATATATATATATGATAATCTGTATCATTTTCATTGTATTGCAACGATATACAAATGTTAGATGTTCCATATTAACTTCGATATATTGTTATATATGATCTACTGACTAGTGAAAGGTTATGTATGATGTTATAACTTGAAATATATATGGTTATATATGATATTCTATATCAATGTCTGTATTTTATGCTGGTCTGTTGGTCCAAATAGCAAGCCGAGAGGGGGGAGGGGGGGGGGGGTGTGAATTGGGTATCTCAAATATAACGCGGAATTTTAAAAAACTAATTGCAATCTATTCAACTACAATTCCAATTTCAATAATATACTATTCTACTCATGCAATATTGATATGCAAGATGAAAAGTAAAGAGAGTAGGGAACGGAGAATCGAACGCAAGGATTTATAGTGGTTCGGTCCGCAACTTCACAGCCTAGTCCACTCCCCAAGTGTCCAACTCGGGATTTGCTGCACTATCTCCAACAGTTACAATCCTTCTAGCTTCTAGGGTGCTAGCCAACCTTTACAACGAGCAATCTATCCCCAATCGCTCCGGTGCTAGTCACACCTAACCCAACTAATTTTGACTCCGGTGCTAGTAACACCTAACAACCATGTGATTTTCTCTCCAAAACCACTCACAAAAAGTAATCACTCACAAGAGTATGAATAAGGGTGTACAATTCGTTTTACAATGAAGATCAAAATAAGAGATCTCTCACACAAGTGTATGGATATCAAGCTATGCAATCGTGTATGATGAAGTCAATCACTGTATGCCTTAGATTATTTCGGTGAGGCTCCCTTCGCTTTCTTTTTTTCTTCCTCCGCCTTGAATATATGCTTCCACAATTGAACGTTAGAGGCACGCCATCAAATTTGGAAAATTATCCCATACATGTAGTTTCCATTTCTTTTGCACTAGCCGTTAGAACCAAAATCAAGTCAACACAAATTCATCCCTTTTGCACTAGCCGTTAGAATCAATTTAGGGGACCAATCAACCATTGTAGTTTCCATTTCTTTGCCACTGAAATGTGCAAGACATTTGTAACTTGGGAACTTCCATTAGCAGTTGGAAATTGAATCTCAGAAAATAATCCCAGTTCAGTAATAGTTACTCCCATTTGAATAATTCTCTAGCCAATTAAGTTAGGAGAAGATTTGTCCTTAATCTTCCTCTTTTCAATTTATCTTGGCTATTGAAGATATTGATTTGGTGCAGCAATCTTTCCGTGTGTCCTTCAACCAAATCCTACAAAATAAATATTAATTTAAATGAGTACCAAATATCACAATATAAAATATATTTCTCCATCCATAAAATATATTTTGTTATCATATCAAAATCAATAGGGTATTCATAGAAACCTTTGGGCTAACAATCTCCCCTTTTTTCATGATGACAAACTATTAATTATTTTATTCTAGTAAATTCAGAAATATAATTAGAACAAAAGAATAAAGGTACTCCCCCTGAATTTATGCATCCTTTGCTTGAGCTTTTTCTCCCCCTCTAGCTTTCACAATATTTCTCCCCCTTTGTCATCAACAAAAAGAGAGTGGGCAGAGTCGAAAGGATCCTGTCCTTTAGCTTCCTATCCTTTCAGCTTCCACAATATTTCTACTCTTTTGCCATCAACAAAAAGATCGTGGGAAGAAGAACCAATAGAATCATCTCTTTTTGCTTCCACAATATTTCTCCTCTTTTGTCATCAACAAAAAATAGGAGAATCTGTGTTCACAGTACTCCACAAAATTCATCATTGTCAAGAGGTGAAAACTCCTTTTCTTCGTACTACAAAACTTCAAGCTTCACAACTAGTTCATAAACTGCCTCCACTTGAAAGACACATTAGACATATGAAAATATTTCAATATAACACAAGGAGGATTGAATATGCCATCTAACAGTAAAGCACTCATCTATATAAAAGGAATCAAATATGTCTATCTTTGTTAATCTCGTAGAGCTATTAGCCATTTAGAAACAAGTTCACTTGGAAAAGATATTTCACAAAACACTTTGAGCAGGTTTAAAAAGTTTCAAAAGTGCAGAGTCAATAGACAATTGAAAACTCATCAAAATCAAGACCTTAAAATTGATTAACAAACCTCGGGCAATTAACAATTAATAATCATATCATACAAATCCGAAGTGACTCTTCAAATTTGTTGAGCTAACTCCATTTCAAGAACTCACCTCTCTCGCTATCTAAAAACCATCATTAAACATTTACCTTTGAGCGCATGTCAATCTACAAAAATAAATCATATGTAGTTCTTTGGTACCCACATTTTCTTGGGTCCGAGACGGTTAGTAACAAGATGCTTAGGAACCCATGTCTTTTTCAATCCAACACAAATATTTTTACGAATAGGACAAGAATATGATAAATGACCATTCATCCCACAATAGTTGCAAGTAATGTGAGGATGACTAGAAGAAGTTGGTTTCACAAACAAATTTTGATAAAACTTTTGCTTTCTGTTTGGATTAAAACCTAATCCAGCTTTGTCAAAAATGCATCTTTGTTTTCCTAGAATAATATCCAAATTTTTTTCTTTATTTTGAAGAAACTTAGAAAGAGATGTTTTCAAATCCTCAACTTCATTTTTCAAAATACCATTTTCAAGTCTCAAATTATTTTCAAATACCAAATCATTTGCAATCTCTTTTGGAGAACAAAATTCAATTTCCCCTTTCAAGGCATCTTTCTCATTTTTCAAACATTCATTTTCAGCTAAGAGGGAAAAATTAGTCTTTTTGAGAGACTTATATTTTGAACTCAATTTTGTGAACTTCGAATGTAATTCATCAAATGCATCTAACAGTTCATCATAATCAAATTGATCATCAGACAAATCACTAGAATTTACCTCGTCACCATTATATGCCATCAAGCATAAGTTAGTGATTTCTTGGTCACTATTTTCTTCGAAACTACTCACATCAATTTCTCTCAATGTTGCAAGCATTGCTCTTCGTTGTGCCTTTTTCATTGACCTCTTGATTTCAGGACATTGTGATTTCAAATGGCCCCGGCCTCTTACACTCAAAGCATATGATGTCGCTTTTCTTGATATTCTCTCCTTTTGAACCATCTTTTTTTAAAGTTCTTTTTCCCCTTCGTATTTTTCCTTTCATGGACTTTTTGAGCTTTCTTGTGATTACTGTTAGATCTTCGTCACCGCTTGATTCGGAGTCATCTTCACTTGCACTTGATGTACTTGAAATAGAAATTTTAAAAGCGAGGTCCTTTTTCTTACGGCTTCGATTATCTTCCGAGTTCATCGTGATTTCATGAGTCATAAGAGAACCCAAAAGCTCATCCAAGCTGTAATTTGTGAGATCTTGTTTGGCCTCAATTATTGCCGTCACTTTGGCTCCCATTGCTTTGGTAATGACCTAAGAATCTTTGTCACAAGATCAACATTAGAGTAAGATTTTCCAAGAGACTTCAAGCCATTAACAATATCAATGAAGTGAGTAAACATGCTAGAGATGGATTTATCAAGCATCATTTTAAACAATTCATACTTATGAACAAGCATGTCAATTTTTGATTCCTTAACCTGACTAGTACCTTCATGCGTAACTTCTAACTTATCCCAAATTTCTTTTGCCTATTCACATGCAGAAACTCTATTAAACTCGTTAGGATCTAAAGCACAATATAAAAGATTCATACCCTTAGCATTCAATTCAATTCCTGTAATATCATTTGCATTTAATTATCTTTCTTCTTTAGGCACTACTACTCCATCAACGGTTTTGGTAGGACGGTGCTGCCCATCAACAATAACTTTCCACAACGTGGAGTTAGTTTGAATATAAATGTGCATTCTAGCCCTCAAATAATTGTAGTTAGACCCGATAAAAAAAGGAGGTCTATTGCTCGATTGGCCCTCGGGAAGGAAGGTGCCATAAGGAGGTGCCATGGATCTTACCCTAAGACAATTAAGTCAAAAAAAACTAGAGCCACACCCTGATACCAATTGTTGGTCCAAATAGCAAGCCAAGAGGGGGGGTGTATTGGGTATCTCAAATATAACGCGGAATTTTAAAAAACTAATTGCAATCTATTCAACTACAATTCCAATTTCAATAATATACTATTCTACTCATGCAATATTGATATGCAAGACGAAATGTAAAGAGAGTAGGGAAGAGAGAATCGAATGCAAGGATTTATAGTGGTTCGGTCCGCAACTTCACGGCCTAGTCCACTCCCCAAGTGTCCAACTCGGGATTTCCTGCACTATCTCCAATAGTTACAATCCTTCTAGCTTCACGGGTGCTAGACAACCTTTACAACGAGCAATCTATCCCCAATCGTTACAACTAATTTTGACTCCGGTGCTAGTCACACCTAACCCAACTATTTTTGACTCCGGTGCAAGTAACTCCTAAGCACTAAGTGATTTTCTTTCCAAAACCACTCACAAAAGTAATCACTCACAAGAGTATGAATAAGGGTGTACAATTCTTTTTACAATAAATTTCAAAATAAGAGCTCTCTCACAAAAGTTTATGGATATCAAGATATACAATCGTGTATGATGAGGTTGATCACTGTATGCTTTAGATTATTTCGGTGAGGCTCCCTTCGCTTTCTTTTTTTCTTCCTCTGTTTTGAATATATGCTTCCACAATTGAACGTTAGAGGCACGCCATCAAATTTGGAAAATTATCCCATACATGTAGTTTCTATTTCTTTTGCACTAGCCGTTAGAACCAAAATCAAGTCAACACAAATTCATCCCTGTTGCACTAGTCGTTAGGATCAATTTAGGGGACCAATCAACCATTGTAGTTTCCATTTCTTTGCCACTGAAATGTGCAAGACATTTGTAACTTTGGAACTTCCATTAGCAATTGGAAATTGAATCTCACAAAATAATCCAGGTAATAGTTGGTCCCATTTGAATAATTCTCTAGCCAATTAAGTTAGGAGAAGATTTGTCCTTAATCTTCCTCCTTTCAATTTATCTTGACTATTGAAGATAGTGATTTGGTGCAGCAATCTTTCCGTGTGTCCTTCAACCAAATCCTACAAAATAAATATTAATTTAAATGAGTATCAAATATCACAATATAAAATATATTTCTCCTTCCACAAAATATATTTTGTTATCATCAAAATCAATAGGGTATTCATAGAAACCTTTGGACTAACAATATCCCCTTTTTTGATGATGACAAACTATTAATTATTTTATTCTAGTAAATTCAGAAATATAATTAGAACAAAAGAATAAAGGTACTCCCCCTAAATTTATGCATCCTTTGCTTGAGCTTTTTCTCCCCCTCTAGCTTTCACAATATTTCTCCCCCTATGTCATCAACAAAAAGAGCGCAGGAAGAGTCGAAAGGATCCAGTCCTTTAGCTTCCTATCGTTTTAGCTTCCACAATATTTCTCCTCTTTTGTCATCAGCAAAAAGATCGCGGGAAAAAGAACCAATAGAATCATCTCTTTTTAGCTTCCACAATATTTCTCCTCTTTTGTCATCAACAAAAAATAGGAGAATCTTTGTTCACAATACTCCACAGAATTCATCATTGTCAAGAGGTGAAAACTCCTTTTCTTCGTACTACAAAACTTCAAGCTTCACAACTAGTTCATAAACTGCCTCCACTTGAAAGACACATTAGACATATGAAAATATTTCAATATAACACAAGGAGGATTGAATATGCCATCTAACAGTAAAGCACTCATCTATATAAAAGGAATCAAATATGTCTATCTTTGTTAATCGTAGAGCTATTAGCCATTTAGAAACAAGTTCACTGGGAAAAGATATTTCACAAAACACTTTGAGCAGGTTTAAAAAGTTTCAAAAGTGCAGAGTCAATAGACAATAGATAACTCATCAAAATCAAGACCTTAAAATTGATTAACCAACCTCGGGCAATTAACAATTAATAATCATATCATACAAATCCGAAGTGACTACACAAATCTGTTGAGCTAACTTCATTTCAATAACTCACCTCTCTCGCTATCTAAAAACCATCTTTAAACATTTACGTTTGAGCGCATGTCAATCTACAAAAATAAATCATATGTAGTTCTTTGGTACCCACATTTTCTTGGGTCCGAGAGGGTTAGTAACAAGATGCTTAGGAACCCATGTCTTTTTCATTCCAACACAAATATTTTTACGAATAGGACAAGAATATGATAAATGACCATTCATTCCACAATAGTTGCAAGTAATGTGAGGATGACTAGAAGAAGTTGGTTTCACAAACAAATTTTGATAAAACTTTTGCTTTTTGTTTGGATTAAAACCTAATCCAGCTTTGTCAAAAATGCATCTTTGTTTTCCTAGAATAATATCCAAATTTTCTTTTCCTTGAACAAACTTTTTTTTTTTGGGTAAATTAGCTTGAAATAAAAAAAGGTTAACCGAATGTACAGCCTACAAGGGGCATACCCTAGGAGGAAAAGAAAAGGAAAAGAAGAAAAGTGAAAAAAGTGCAATAAACCATGCATAACCCACATGGAGAGTATAGTAGAATACGGTATTTGACAAGTGCTTTGTGGTTTGTTATCATTTCCCGTTGCACTATTCCTCAAAGAGGGAAGGCACAACGGGGTACGATACAAAGTAAACAGTAAGTAATGATTAAATGAAAGCTAACTACGGTCTGGCACAACCCGCCAGACTAGGATATAAGATAAAGTATTCACGATCGAAAAACGACCAGCTGAGGAACCATCACTGAGGAAATGCAGCAAAATAGCAGTTCGGCATCGAGGGAGGCTGAACAGCTACTACGAAGAAACTAGGTACCGAGAAGAGGCTCGACCCAAGGATGACGGCATCCGACAGGGACCCCAACCCTGTACACCACGCCTAATCCAACCAATCTACTACTCCCTCAACCAAATTCCCAAGGCTCGCCAAAAAACAATCCACCCTCAGCCAAAAACCAATCACCACAGCCACCAGAGAAGGGACAAGCAGACCAAGATTCTAAACTCCAAACTCACCTAGAGTCAAACGTAATACTCACCTCTAAGAGAACAGCTACTACAGAGGAACTAGGCTACGAGAAGAGGCTCAACCTGGAGATGTCGGCATCCGTCAAGGGGACCCCCCAAAGCACCCTGAACACCACGCCCATTCCATCCAGACTAATACACCCTCAACCTAATTCCAAAGGCTCGCTAAATACTAAAGATGAGACAACACAAGATCCTCAAATCTAACCGCCATTAACCGTGCAAACCACCGAATCATCTGGCACAAAAAGAGGACACAAGATACTGCAGGAGGACCAAAGCTGCCTTTTTCAATTAGCGATCAACCTCCAATCTAATCAAAGACAGCCACACAAGCTATCTCTTTCAATCAGAGAACAACCACCAATCTAATCAACGACAGCCTCAAAAGCTACCCCTTTCGATCAGAACCCAACCACCGACCTAATCAGAAACAACCGCGAAAGCTACCCCTTTCAATCAGAGCAAGACCCAATCTAATCAATGATAACCACAGTCACAACCATACTACGCACAACAACCAGGCTAAAGAAGCATAGTAACTAGGAATTTAAAGAGGCTCAACAAAGGATCATGAGCTATGAAACCATCACTGGTCAATTAATTTGGCAAACTAATCTACTGTAAATGCCCAACCGGCAACCCACTAGCATTACTGCATTCAGGTGATGGCCCACTAGTTGCCGCCCTTAGGATTAAGAAAACACGTGTTCTTCCTTGCAGATACAAGAGAGCCCACGGTTTTCTAAAACCACAAACTAGGTTGCAAACCACAAACCACCAAAACTCCATTGCAGACAAGAACAAGAGCCTTGTTGTAAAGATAAATTCAAAGACCATTACCTATTATGTCGGTGACAAAGCGTGAAAATTTGCAGCCATGGGTTCTGCAACAGATTTCCGAGGTAGAACGCACAACTCCCCTTTTGATTCCACACCAGATTTTGTGAATACTCTTAGTTCCGACTGGGCCCAAATTCTGTTAGGAGCAGCACCCGTCCCCCGAGATGGAACATTGCTATCTCTTAGAAATAGAACCACTTCACTACGAAAAAATGAACCGTTCCAGATTTAGCTTTAAATGGAACCAGTTGTTGAAAGATGTAGAAGCTTTAAGACCCATTGTTAACTAAACTATTTGTGCCTAGAACTCCGGTGCTGATTTTGGTATAACCAAAGTGGTTGAATAAGATAATCGCCCAGTCAAGGCCGACACCCAAATTGGGTTGTATGATAATGGGTAATGAAACCCCATTTGGAAGATCAGAAATCAGTGCCACTTGAAGACAACACCGAGGTCGAAGATGCAGTCCCACTTCGGGAGTATGATCAATGGAAGGAAAACAAAATGTATCGTTCCATTATTGAACAAATAACAAGTAGTATTCTGATCAGAGCTTTAAAATTACCTCTAAATCAGATTTATGGGTAGCAATTTGCAGGGGAGTGCATTCTCACTCTAGGGTGTAGAGAGAGAAGCTCTCAACCCTCGCCCCTTGTAAACTCTCGCAAACAAGTTGTCTGAACAAGCTTAGAAAGTGATGTGTTCAAATCCTCAACTTCATTTTTCAAAATATCATTTTCAAGTCTCAAATTATTTTCAAATACCAAATCATTTGCTATCTCTTTTGGAGAACAAACTTCAATTTTCCCTTTCATGGCATCTTTCTCATTTTTCAAACATTCATTTTCAGCTAAGAGGGAAAAATTAGTCTTTTGCGAGACTTATATTTTGAACTCAATTTTGTGAACTTCGAATGTAATTCTTCAAATGCATCTAACAGTTAAACATAATCAAATTGATCATCAGATAAATCACTAGAATTTACCTCATCACCATTATGTGCCATCAAGCATAATTTAGTGATTTCTTGGTCACTATTTTCTTCGGAACTACTCACATCAATTTCTCTCAATGCTGCAAGCATTGATCTTCGTTGTGCCTTTTTCATTGACCTCTTGATTTCAGGACATTGTGATTTCAAATGGCCCCTGCCTCTTACACTCAAGCATATGATGTCGCTTTTCTTGATATTCTCTCCTTTTGAACCATCTTTTTTTAAAGTTCTTTTTACCCTTCGTATTTTTCTTTTCATGGACTTTTTGAGCTTTCTTGTGATTACTGCTAGATCTTCGTCACCGCTTGATTCGGAGTTATCTTCACTTGCACTTGATGTACTTGAAGTAGAAATTTTAAAAGCGAGGTCCTTTTTCTTACGGCTTCCATTATCTTCCAAGTTCATCGTGATTTCATGAGTCATAAGAGAACCCAAAAGCTCATCCAAGCTGTAATTTGTGAGATCTTGTTTGGCCTCAATTATTGCCGTCACTTTTGGCTCCCATTGCTTTGGTAATGACCTTAGAATCTTTGTCACAAGATCAACATTAGAGTAAGATTTTCCAAGAGACTTCAAGCCATTAACAATATTAGTGAAGCGAGTAAACATGCTAGAGATGGATTCATCAGGCATCATTTTAAACATTTCATACTTATGAACAAGCATGTCAATTTTTGATTCCTTAACCTGACTACTACCTTCATGCGTAACTTCTAACTTATCTCAAATTTCTTTTGCCGATTCACATGCAGAAGCTCTATTAAACTCGTTAGGATCTAAAGCACAATATAAAAGATTCATACCCTTAGCATTCAATTCCATTCCTGTATTATCATTTGCATTCCATTCTTTTTCTTCTTTAGGCACTACTACTCCATTAACGGTTTTGGTAGGACGGTGCAGCCCATCAACAATAACTTTCCACAACGTGGAGTCAGTTTGAATATAAATGTGCATTCTAGCCTTCAAATAATTGTAGTTAGACCCGCTAAATAAAGGAGGTCTATTGCGCGATTGGCCCTCTGGAAGGAAGGTGCCATAAGTAATTGCCATGGATCTTACCTTAAGTAAAAAAAAACTAGAGCCTCGCTCTGATACCAATTGTTGGTCCAAATAGCAAGCCAAGAGGAGGGGGGGAGGCGGGGGGGGGGGGGGGGGGGGGTGTATTGGGTATCTCAAATATAACGCAGAATTTTAAAAAACTATTTGCAATCTATTCAACTACAATTCCAATTTCAATAATATACTATTCTACTCATGCAATATTGATATGCAAGACGAAAAGTAATGAGAGTAGGGAAGAGAGAATCGAACGCAAAGATTTATAGTAGTTTGGTCAGCAACTTCACGGCCTAGTCCACTCCCCAAGTGTCCAACTCTGGATTTGCTGCACTATCTCCAACAGTTACAATCCTTCTAGCTTCACGGGTGCTAGACAACCTTTACAACGAGCAATCTATCCCCAATAGCTACAACTAATTTTGACTCCGGTGCTAGTCACACCTAGCCCAACTATTTTTTACTCCGGTGCTAGTAACACCTAACCACTAAGTGATTTTCTCTCCAAAACCACTCACAAAAAGTAATCACTCACAAGAGTATGAGTAAAGGTGTACAATTCCTTTTACAATAAATTTCAAAATAAGAGCTCTCTCACACAAGTTTATGGATATCAAGATATACAATCGTGTGTGATGAGGTTGATCACTGTATGCCTTAGATTATTTCGGTGAGGCTCCCTTCGTTTTCTTTTTTTCTTCCTCTGTTTTGAATATATGCTTCCACAATTGAACGTTAGAGGCACACCATCAAATTTGGAAAATTATCCGATATATGTAGTTTCCATTTCTTTTGCACTAGCCATTAGAACCAAAATCAAGTCAACACAAATTCATCCCTTTTGCACTAGCCGTTAGGATCAATTTGGCGGACCAATCAACCATTGTAGTTTCCATTTCTTTGCCACTGAAATGTGCAAGGATCAATTTGGCGGACCAATCAACCATTGTAGTTTCCATTTCTTTGCCACTGAAATGTGCAAGACATTTGTAACTTGGGAACTTCCATTAGCAATTGGAAATTGAATCTCACAAAATAATCCGAGTAATAGTTGCTCCCATTCGAATAATTCTCTAGCCAATTAAGTTAGGAGAAGATTTGTCCTTAATCTTCCTCTTTTCAATTTATCTTGACTATTGAAGATATTGATTTGGTGCAGCAATCTTTCCGTGTGTCCTTCAACCAAATCCTACAAAATAAATACTCCGTCTGTCCGGATTTAATTGTTCCTAGTTCTATTCTAACCGGCTAAAAAACGGGTTATATCTTTAAATCCGTAATAAATTTCATATCGAATATGGATCTTGTTTGATAGATCTCGATTAATTCTTTAATTCGATGTTTTTGAAATCACGTAAAACATTATAAATTGAAAGATATAATCGATTGAAAAATGACACGAACTCCAAAAAAGGACCGTTAAATCCGGACGGAGGGAGTATTAATTTAAATGAGTACCAAATATCACAATATAAAATATATTTCTCCATCCATAAAATATATTTTGTTATCATATCAAAATCAATAGGGTATTCATAGAAACCTTTGGGCTAACAAGGTCAACTTTAAATACTATGGTAAAATTGATAAAGAGTATTCCTATCGGGGAATTCACACCACTTCATATTCAGGAGATCAAGAAACACCATTTGCGAAGCTTGTGTTGGGTATTGTCGAAGCAAATCTGGATAAGGCCTACGTAAGGAAGAGCGATACTGATGTTTTAAAATTGGTAAAGCAATATGAGGGGACGGGTGGGAGATTCAAATTGGGTGACAAGTCCGTGAAAATAACAGCGAAAGAGGTTACACTTATATTCGGAATACAATCTGGTCCTACAAGGATTGTTCCAAATCCAACTCTAAGTGTCCCAAAATCAAACTTCACGGATCGACTTTGTCCGGGTCCCAAAGGCAAAAGGATATTGACCATTCCGTTACTAAGGGAATTCTTTACCATGGCTGTTAAAGGTACCACTTTGGAGGATGCAAAGGACTTGGGGCGTGTCCTATGCCTTTTGTTAATAGGGACACTGTTTTTCACAAACACACAAGCCAGAGTGAGTTAGGGTTACTTGGAGTTCGTTGAATCTTTGGGCAACCTTCATCACCGAAGATGCCATCCAAGAACTAAACAAAAGGGCTTCTTCGAAACCAACAAAAGTCGGAGGATGCGTAATGGGATTTATGGTAACAATGACTTCCCTCTTTATAATGTTTATAGTTTTTCCAATTTTTTGGTTTGTTTTAAACTAATTTGTGCCTACATTTGAAAACAGTATTGGCTTTGTGAGCATGTATCTTTAATTAAACAAGGAGATCCACAAATCATACCAAGGTTCGTCAAGTGGAGGCTTCGTGACCTAACCAAGGCACTGCGTACAAACAACTTGGACTCTTGTGATCCACAATCGGTAAACATTATATAGGGTTATATGTTTTTTTAAGGAACATAGTTGATCCATTATAAAACAATTTTGGTGCTAGATGTGAGTTATAAACATCATTGTTTATTGTCTTTTTTTGAAGGTATTCTCCTCAGAATTGGAGCCAAGCGATGAGGAGGAAGAGTTGTATAGGTTTTCCCCAGTCCCCGAACACGAAGCTGATATCAAGGCTGCTAAGTTGAAGACGACAGTTGACAAGTTGGGCGATGAGGTCGTGGAGGATTCAAGTGATGATGATACGGATAGTGAGCAAGATGAAATGGTAAACCTCCGAGGTATAATCAGAAAGTTGACCGAAGATAATGCGAAAAATGACCATATAATTTCTGAGCTTCGGAGGGAAAACAAGGAGAAAAATGCTACAATTTCTGAACTTAGGAGAAGAATTACAAAGCATCCACAAACCACAACACCGGGTTTCGGATTCGAAGGCATTTCCACGCAATTTGAT
Organism: Rhododendron simsii; assembly: GCA_014282245.1. Taxonomy (NCBI): domain Eukaryota; kingdom Viridiplantae; phylum Streptophyta; class Magnoliopsida; order Ericales; family Ericaceae; genus Rhododendron; species Rhododendron simsii. The sequence goes on from CM024954.1 coordinate 25,986,697, forward strand.
AAAGACCACCTAGAGCACGAAAACGTTACTTTACAGACAAAGATTGGTGGCATGCTCATAGAGAAAGACATTGTCAAAGAAAAACTAGAAGTGGTCGGAGATATCATTAATGATTTTGTGACACACACTGTAACACAAACGCACCAGGTACGTCAAATATATTAGGTTATATATGCATGATATTTTATAATCCTATGTATGTAATTGGTTAACAATTATAAGTGTGGTGTTTTTTTTTTTTGAAAATAGACTGGTGAAGATCCACGGCGAGAAGGAATCAAAGGCTAAAGAAGAGGATGCCGGGGGAGAGAAACAAGAAATAGAAAAATGTGGACGAAGAAGTACTATAAGGGGGGGGGGTTTGAAATTGTCCAGGATGAGGGTGGGCCAAGCACATAATGGTGCCAGATGCAGAAGGGGATAGTACAACTGTTGAAGCTTACACAAGTATACTAAAATGCGACACACCGAAAGGGAAGAGGGGAAAAACCAAAGTAAAAGTGAAATCATCGTCGCTGACTAGAGGAGTGAAAAAAATTTCACCAGAGTGGAGAAGCGGTTAGACGATTATGTCTACGGTGATTTGAAAAAGAAGGCAAAGAATAAATCGAAACAAAAGTGGAATCCTAGTGAAGCACCGTTGATTCACTTGCTCCCGAATACCGATGCGAACCTACTGCAGCAAATTGTTGATTGTTCTGACACAGATCTCAAGTAAGTAAATATACTACACTCATATAACCTCATATGGAAAGATTGCAATACATGATCTCTGCTGCTGTTTACAACATGATCTCTGTTGCTATGTACATTGTGAACAAGGATCTAGTGCTGTAATTATAGTCCCTGTTTTGGCTACAGTTATTGATGATATTTTTTTTGTACACATATGTGATAACAGTTGCACTGCCTGAACCAATGATGTGACGAGCAAAGGTGTACCCCTGGAAGACATAATGAAACTTTTGCAAGGATGGGATGTCTCAAACTGGGTAAGACAATTCTATATTATATCATGCTGCAAATACATATAGTTATATGTGTACGAACTAGTCGATTTTGTTCTTACCTAAAAATGGAAACTAATGCAGATGATCGACGGTCTCACTCGTATGTTAACGATCCAGCTGGATAAAGATAATCTTAACCATAGAAACGTTGCATATTTCTCATGCACCATCCGGGTAAGAAACATATATTTAACTTCCGTAAATGCCTGCATATTTAAGGTTATATATGACCTTCTGTACTACTATCCTTAATTGGTTTTTCAATGCAACAGACTATACTGCACACCAAGAAGAGCGACATAAGAGCAGTTCTGCTCGATACCAAGCTTCATTGTGTTTTTGAAAACATCCGACAACATGGGACTAGATACTATCGGTACTTGGTATTCCCTATCAATAGCAGTGGGGACAAACTGCTAAAGATTACACTGTACCATTGGACCGTTCTTTTCTTTAATATTCGGAAAAAGAATTGGATGCACTACAATTCGTTGAGGAAGAGAGACGGCAAATATCCATTTGTGAAAGACGCTACCTTTGTGGTACACTTGACAATTTCATATATGCAAATACTCAAAAATCCATTCAAAAATAATATAAACACCACTAATACTGTGCTTTCTAAATGTAGAAAAAGTACGTGGAGAATTACATGAAGGATAGACATGCTAAGCTGAAGAACCAAAGTACCGGTACATAAATAATCTTCCAAGAACAGAATTTTAATGCTCCAATCTGCTCACCTCAACATGCTCCACAACAAGAAAATACATCGTAAGCTTCAAAACTCCATACAACTTCTACATACAGCAGTTTGCAAAGAACTCCATATCAACTTATCATATTTATTTGTCATGAAACTATGCATGGTTGATTATGGGGTTATCGTCTGTATGCTCATGGAAGTATTGGCGCACCTTGAGCCAATCCCAAAAACAATGCCGAAGACTGAAATTGACAAGTATACAGCTGGTTTAGTCTCTCGATTTTTGAACGGTGAAGGTAGAAGCTGGACAATAAAGAAATGAGAAGCCAGATGGATGGGGAAGGGGTCACAATGAGCGTTGGTGTTCTCGGGACAAATGTGGTTTTTAATTTTTTGTAAGGATAGCAGACACATTTTATTGGTCTTAGATGGTACAAGACTCTTTGATGGTTCATTCCAAATAAATTTTGACTTGGCCATTGACTTGTAAATAATACCCTATCTTATATGGTACAATATGGTCAGATAGATAGTGAAATGGTGTTTTTGAGACAAAACTCTCTTTTGGTTTAGGGTTTTATTTGTTTAAGGGGTCTGTACATTTTGATCAGAATTGACTTCGCCTCTGAACTGTTATTGATGGCCTGTTTTAGATGGTACATTTTGTCAATGATGGAATTTTATGGCTGCTTAAGTCATTAATATGTTAATGTATTTGAGAATGTTGGCAAACTGTTACATTTGGGAATTAGAACGTTTAATTCACCATAATACATTCGCTGAACCTACATGGTCATATATTGACTTCCGTACTCAAATACACGACAGAAGCTCATATTACATTGTTATATGAGGCTAGGTCAATATTCCATTATTTCTGATGAATGAGTATCAACGTTAAATGTGAGCTCTGTCATGTGTAACCCTTCAAAAAATGAACATATGACATTATATGATATATTCTGTGTTGTGCTGCTTCCACCGTATAAAACATTATAACGTTATATATTCTTAACTGGACAGATGCTTTTTTTTTTTGGGTAAAATTGGACAAATACTTATTGTTGATGAATTCCAATTTATAAGGTTAAACCTAAACAACCAAAGTCATTTTAGGTTTGCATCCTTGATTTTTAAAAAATCATTAAGCGAAAAGCATGGTTATATATCAAAAACTGGGCAACGTTTCAAACATATATGGTCATATATTTGCGTATGTCATATGTAACTCTAAAAAGGAGAATATATAATGTTAAATAAGTACAATAATGTTATATACAGTGTACCTGAACAGGAGAATATAGAATGTTATATAACGTTATATAACGGTAATATGTCAAACTGTACACAACTCATGTTCTCAAAACATTAAACTCTTTTATTTATCCATAATCCAAAAGAAACAGTTTCAATATTTAAGCAAGAATAACGAAAAACAAAACAACCCCCCAACTTTATTCTATTATTCATCCTAATCTCTCCTTTATTCTCATATTTGACCTCCTTGCCTCATATGTCGCTTGGCACTTTGCATGTTCTTCGGTTGTGCTTTGAAGCCTTGTGGCACCTCCCACATTTATTTGGCCTAGTATATGACTCTTCACCGCTTGAACGAATGCGTTTAACTTTGGGCCTACCTGCTGGCCGCCTATTCCGTGGAGGGTTTATAACCCGGTCACCTTCCTTTGTAAAATCAGGAATGTCACTCTCTACAACTGGATATATGGGTTCTTCATATGCATGGCGATATGCATCAACAAGGTATAACGGATCCATGTGGTCCACCAGAGTTCCTTCTCCTCCACAAGCTTTTATAATAACGTTACAGTATGCCTACGCATGAAACCGTTAAACTGCCAATAACCACAAGAGCATTTCCTTTCCTCAACACATATTACCTTCGGGGGAAGACAGTGCACCTCGTACAAACCTCCCTTTGACATAATGATCCTCCACGACCTTCCCTTCTTGATAAAGCGAGCTAACTTCTTATCCATCTTCGGACAAATCACTGAATTCCATTTCATCAACTTTACTCTCCTAGCTGTCATTTGCTTCATAATTTTGTGACGAAGCTCATCGACTAAATAAAATAAATGCATTTCCCGAGCTTTAAGAATCCAATTATTAAACGAATCCACAGCACTAGAGCTCATCTCGCCATACTGTTGACCTTCGAAATACGCGTTACTCCAATGCTTTTTGGGGACACTCGCAATAAAGGTTCGAGCTTTATCTCCACCAAATTGGTATAAATCTTCCTCAGCAGCTTTGTAAACCGACACCAATGAAGCATATGCACATTTGTTGAACAATTCAACGAGTCTGTTTTGAAAACCTTTCCTAAACCAACCTGGAAAGTGATCCTTCAAGTTAAACTGTAGGTGATAGAGACAGTATGCATGATGACAATCGGGGAACATAATAGGAATGTTGTTGACAAGACCCGCGTTACGATTAGTAATAAAGGTAATAGGACAAGGGGACAATGTTCTCCTCAAAAGGCCGAGAAACCAAGTCCAATTAGCATCATTTTCAATGTCACAAATTGCACAAGCTCTATAGAATAAACCTGCACATGAATGATAACGTATTATGTTATACGTGAACTCTATCATGTGTAGCTTCACATGATAGAACATACAATGTTATATATTCAAAACTATACAAATGAAATTTAATATATAAGGTCAAAACATACATTGATTTGCATCTTTCCTTATTGCAGCAATGAGTGGTCCTTTGAATCTACCTTTCAAATGAGTCACATCAAGACACAAAAAAAGGCCGACAGTTGTTGAACCCCTTGATACAAGCGTCAAACGACTCAAACAGCCGCGAAAACTCCTTAGTTACAGGATCAGATTCAAGCCTCAATACGCTCCCGGGATTCGTAGCCCTTACAGCTTCAATGTACCATCGAAGCCTATCAAACGAACCTTCATAATCTCCATATAATCCCCCCTTGCCTTCTCAACACCTAACCAAGCACTATGATAGCACAAATCAAGACCATACTTGTCTGTAAATCAATCCAGCATGTCGATTGGAGAAGTCTTGGATTTTTTCTTGACAATCCCAGCTATCTCATTCACAACCAGACGGAATGACATGCACTTATGGTTATTGGTTCAGTACGTTGAACCACAATTATGCTCATTATGACACTTTTTAATATGAAATACTCCATTGGTTCTATTTAAAATAGGATGCACGTGCATTCACACCCTTCAATAACACAAATAGCCATCACCCTAAGTTTGCCATTTTTCACGAAACGGTACATAAACCCATTCTCAATCGCATATTTAGCCAGAACCGCCCTAAACTCCTTCACACCTAAGGGAAATTCTTGTCCAACACCCTACATCAAATCAGCCCAAGCTTTCGTCAAATACCTAGTCTCAGCATGTTTACAATACTTTTGCACGGGGTCTATTCTATCCACATATTCTATCATCATCAACCACTTCATCAACATCACCCACTTCATCAATAGTACTACCAACAATTAACATGCTACTATGTTTATTCTCGTCAACCTTTGCATTTATGCTATCACAATTACTAAACAAGAAAAGCATGTTCTCAAAATCAGATTCATTCTGAAGAGCACAATAACCATCCTCATAAGCATATGAAACAGAAAACCTATCAACAGATAGATTCTTCCACATATTACAAATGCTGCTTAAGACATCCTTCAACCTACTACCACCCGATAACCTCACCGGAAGAATCTGCAACCCATACTTACAAAGAAACATGATTGTTGAATCCATGACAACTGCACACATAACAACATACAACAAAATTAAAAAAATCAAATAACCGAAAAACAAGGTTATATATCAAAAACTGGACAAGGTTACAAACATATATGGTCATATATTTGCGTACGTCATATGTAACTCTAAAAAGCAGAATATGTAATGTTATATTACGTTATATAAGTACAATAACGTTATATACAAAGTATCTGAAAAGAAGAATATAGAATGTTATATAACGTTATATCAATATAATAACGTTAGATACGAAACTGATCCAATTTTAACATTCAACTCTCATATGTACAATAACAACTTCAAAAACACCAACAATGATAATTGAAGATCAGAAACGATATCAAGATCAGTAGATCAATATATATATATATATATATATATATAGAGAGAGAGAGAGAGAGAGAGAGAGAGAGAGAGAGAGAGAGAGAGAGAGACCCGAGGCGGAGGGAGGTGAGATTGCTTGGATTCCTTGGAATGAATCATCTAGGAACGGGATTAGATTCTCGACCGACGAACATACGATCACCGGAGGAGGAACAAGAGATTTTTGCGAGAACAATAGATCTCTTTCTCGTTCTTTCTCTCTGTCGATCTATTCCAACGTAACTGGCATTTCCTGAGATTTTTGCGTGATTTCAAACGTAGAAGGGATAACGGGCTAAACGGATGGAATTTGAATGGAAGGGTAATTCTGTCAAACACTATTTCCCTTTTTAAATGTAGTGGACTTTATGCCTTACCAAATACATATTAGTAGACGTAGTTGGTTAGAAACTTGATCAGTGGATCTAATGGGTTAAAAACATGTTATAGTGGACCCAAAGCCAAGTTTTTATAAGTTCAATTGCTAGTTGAGGGACGAATTACAAAAAATTGTACTGAGCAATAGTTTTGGGATGGAATAGACAATTAACCCGAACTAAAACTAGTCAAAAACTAATTTGACGGAACTCTTGATTTGCTCTTTTGAGAGTAGTTTTTAGGATGAAAGAGAAGACCAGTCAACTCAAAATCATCCATAAACAGAGGCACAACGCGTTGGAATCAATACATTTTATTACAGTCAAAAGGCTAGCTGGCTGCCTTCAACGAACTAAGAAAAAGTCCAAAAGTCAAACGTCTTCCCCACCACCAGCCCAAACAAAACCAAATCAAACTACTCCAACACCGCACCACCTAACATTGTACCAATAGTAAAAATGTTAATCTCAAATCCCCCCAAGGCCGTCCTTGTTCCTCGCTCTACCCAATGAAGGATTTTTCCATGGAAGACCCATCATTAGCAGGGAACAGCTCCTCAATATCAGATGCTCTCTTCACAACTCTCTGCAACTCCATCCAAGCACTTGGTCGAGGGTTTGACGTCACTTCTGATATCAGGCTTTTATACTGTAAAGGGGCTCCTGGGTCTCGTTTGGTTCATCTTGATGAACAACAGACAAGGGATCTTCAAGTTTCTGATGGCGTTGTTGTTCCAAATGTATCACTTGATATTGAGTCGTCTACTGGGAAGAGGATCACTGAGGAAATCCCTGTCTGTAGCTTCCATGAGGTAAGGTTTCTGATTTGTTTGGTCGATGGTTTTTCTTTTCTCTGTCTGGTGCCCAAAATAGGAGTATATGGGTTTTCCCCTTATAGTTGTTCTGATTGTGTTCTGGTTCTCAAATATTGTTCTGGTTTCTTGTTTAGTTTTCGCCAATTCTGTATATTGTTGTGATTGGAGATTTTTTCTTTGCTGGGTTTTCGTTCTCTTGTTTTGGTGCTCCCCTTACTCCTAGTGTTACAATCCTAATGTCTCACATCGCCTAAATATGGGCTTGGCGTTGTGTACATAAGCTTCTGGCACCCTCCCCTTGTAAGCCAATTTTCAAGGGTGAGTTCTACCCGTGAGTTTGTATTATTTGGTATCAGAGCTGGCCACCGCGTTGCAATTCAAACCTGCGGAGGGGGCAACTTATAGGCTGGATTTAAATACTTAAAGCATTGAATACTGATACAAAGGGGAATGGAGCTGCCAAAACAAGAGAAAGAGCTCCATTGGGTCAATGTCGTGGGCCGCCTTGCTCATTGGTTGCAGAGCGTGGTGGTATGTTATGACCCAATGTCCAACATCGCCCAAGTATGGAGACTATGGGCTTGGCCTTGTGTACATAACTAACATAAGCTCTTGGGCACCCTCCCCTTGTATGCCGGTTTTTAAGGGTGAGTTTTGCCCGTGAGTTTGTATCACCCAATTGGTTTATTGTGTTTTGGTCAGGTGCTCCAAGAATTATGAGGTTTTTGATATGGTTATGCAATTCTTTATGCTGTTGGCATTGGTATGTTTTTTGCTGGGGGTTGTTTTCTTGTGTTGGAGAGGGTTTGACATTGTGATGGATATTACAATACGTCTCAAAACTTGAAAGTTGTTAATTATTTTATCTTTACCTTAGTTGCATGAAGTGGGAGCAGGAACAGGAGTAGGGGTGGGGGAGCGGATGATCATAGAAGTGTGAGAGCGCCATCGGGAGCGTATAGGAAAATTTATTAAAGTTATAAATATTTTTATGTATTTTAATACAGTTAAATGTCAAAAAGAAATCATTATTCTACCACTTAAATTGCAAAATATTAAAATATTTATAATTTTAACATGTGATTCCAGCTGTTCTCTATATCTTAATGGCACGAAGCAGAGGTGGGAGTGGGATAGGTGGTGGAGGATTATAAGAGCTCCTCTTTCAAGACGGGAAGCGTTTAGGAATAATACATGAAAATATGTAATGCAAGTAAATATTATTATGTGTCATTCATGTCAATTGCAAAGATCGTCTTAGTGACTAAGTAATATTATGGTTATATTAAGTAATTGAGCAAATTTAAGTTAATATTTTTATAATATTGTATCATTACTTTGTCTTTTCTCTTGCTTGGTGTCTTTTATTTTTGTTTCTTTTTGGATTTATATGCCTAAGGGGTTCTATCCTAGTTGGAAACGGTTCCTTTCTCAATGGGAGCGAGGTTCCTTAGAAGGAGCGCGGGAGCGAGGTTCTGAAGTGGATTCGCCACCCACATAGGAGGTTCTTGCTACTAAGATCCTTACGTGTGGGGAGTAATCAGTATTATTGGGTTTTGGGATCCTATTTTGGTATTGGATTTTAATTTGTATCTGTATTCGCCTCTTCTTTCAATTTCAGCGTGTCAGTGATGACTGCCAAGGTACTGAATAGGTAGGCCTGACCCTAATTTCATTTTGACGAGGTCTCTGCTGGTATTACAGTTTTTACCAATGCTCCGCCGGGTCTTTTATCTGGGGCAAGATAGGATAACCATGAGTTGTGTCATCTTGGAAGGGTGGGAGCAGTTATGACACCGAGCAGAGACTGGCCTCTCTTTTAGAGGTGCAAGCTGCACAATTGCGCATCTTTATCGGCCTTTGATGTTATCTGAACCTACTGTATCCTTTTAAAGGAGTAATCGTAATTGAGGAAGTTGAGTGTATCGAGGACTGGAGTGTAGTTCACATTCTGTTGGACATAGTTTTTTTGCTTCCTTGAGTGAATATTCTCCTCACACTTGTTGCTGGGCTATATAAGGGAAAATTTCATGTAGGCACCCGACCTTTCACACAAATCACACATAAGCACCTGACCTTTCTTAAATTTCATATAAACACCTGAACTTTCTAAAAATCCATCAATTCAACACCTGACCTTTATTAAATTTCATATAAACACCTGAACTTTCTAAAAACTCATCAATTTAACACCTGACCTTTATTAAATTTCATATAAACACCTGAACTTTCTAAAAACTCATCAATTTAACACCTGACCTTTATTAAATTTCATATAAACACCTGAACTTTCTAAAAACTCATCAATTTAACACCTGACCTTTATTAAATTTCATATAAACACCTGAACTTTCTAAAAACTCATCAATTTAACACCTGACCTTTATTAAATTTCATATAAACACCTGAGTTTTCTAAAAACTCATCAATTCAACATCTACCATCACCATTTCGTCTAAAACCAAACGGGAAAAAAGTTAAGTGCTCTAATTTTTTATTTGTTTGAACCAGTGCGAATATCTTATTTTTCTGATCATTTTATTTAAAGAATCATAATTAATTTTTTACTCTAAAGCTCTTGTTAGTCTGCCTTAAGAAAGTCATAGAATCAAATATCTCTTAGGGCTAACTAACGAGAGCCTTAGAGTCAAAAATTAATTAGGATTTTTTAGGATAAAATGATCAGAGAAATAAGATTTTTGCACCGGTTTAAACGGATTGAAAATTAGAGCAATTAATTTTTTAACCATATTTTTTAATATATAAACGATCTATACATGGTTGAAAAATTAATTGCTCTAATTTTCAATTCATTTCAACCGATATGAAGATCTTATTTCTCTGATCATTTTATTTGGCTCTCGTTAGTTGACCCTAAGAAATATTTGATTCTACGACTTTCTTAGGGCTGACTAATGAGAGTTTTAGAGTCAAAAATTAATTATGATTTTTTAAGATAAAATAATCAGAAAAATAAGATCTTCACATCAGTTTAAACAGATTAAAAATTGGAGCACTTAATTTTTTTAACCATATATTTTTAATATATAAATGATCTATACATGGTTGAAAAATTAATTACTCCAATTTTCAATCCGTTTAAGCCAGTGCGAAGACCTTATTTTTCTGATCATTTTATTCTAAAGAATCATAATTAATTTTTGATTCTAAGGCTTTCGTTAGTTAGCCCTAAGAGATATTTGATTATACGTCTTTCTTAATGCTAACTAATGAAAGCTTTAGAGTCAAAAATTAATTATGATTCTTTAGGATAAAATAATCAGAAAAATAAGATCTTAGCACTGTTTCCAACAAATAAAAAATCGAAGCACTTAATTTTTTTTCCGTTTGGTTTTAGACGAAATGGTGATGGCAGATGTTGAATTGGTGAGTTTTTAGAAAGCTCAGGTGTTTATATGAAGTTTAATAAAGGTCAGGTGTTAAATTGATGAGTTTTTAGAAAGTTCAGGTGTTTATATGAAATTTAATAAAGGTCAGGTGTTGAATTGATGAGTTTTTAAAAAGTTCAGGTGTTTATATGAAATTTAAGAAAGGTCAGGTGTTTATGTGTGATTTGTGTGAAAGGTCGGGTGCCTACGTGAAATTTTCCCGCTATATAATTCCCAGAAAGTATTGTAACACTCTCCATCTCATAGTCTTGGTCCTTTTTCTACTTAAAATAAATAAACAATGTATTTTGGTGAAAACAAGAATAGATTTTCACCACCAATCAAAAGGTAGTCATTAGTTCATGAACACAGTTCTCCCCTTATAAAATGAAAAATATAGATGTCATGCCGTTTCAAGATGTCTAGAGTATTGAAAAAGTAATGAAAATATGGGTCAGAGGTAATAAATTTTGTTTCTTGTGATGAAGTTATGATAGAACTTGAAGCAGTTGATACTTGATTCTTTCCTTTTGTTTTCTTTGATTTTAGATACATAATTCCTAACCTCTAAAATCCTCATTCTGTTATGCTTATTTTTTTGAAGTTTGTTTTTTCTTAACTTCACATTGTGTACGTTCTATACCATGAAACATAGCTGGATTTCAAGTTGTCTTCAATAAGATCCGGCTAGCCAAAGGACTTTGACAATCATACCGTACTCCAACCATACATGGCATCCTGTGATGGGCCTGGCAAGGCGGCAGGATGATCCTTAGGCCTCGGTTGTTTGATTGGACCATTGGTGAAGGGCTAATAAGATACGGGTATATCAATATGGCGGAACCAAAAAAAAAGGAAGGGTACGGGTACGGCTATAACAAATTTACGTTTATAAGTTAGAGCTTAGAGGAATGTATTACACATGATAATTACACTTTTAAGGAAATAGCTAAATAACTTGGGCAATTAGGAATCCAGCATCAAATAATAGTTTAACGCCAGACTTAAAGTTCTTATAAGAGGTTCATGTCATTATGCTAAGAACCTATTGACCCAAATTGATATTTTACAGTCATGCTAAGCAGAGAAAAAGGAAGTCTTATCAGCTTAGTTTCATTTTTGTGTTGGGTACGGCTTGATATATACTGGGGTACTTTTGGGGTAAGGCAAAAGCCAAAGAGAAGTTTTGGTACATGTTTCGTTTGCCGGTGCGGATTCAGAAGTACCATGCGAAGTACTGGTTCCCAATACGTTACATGTATGAGTTCACCGGGGTTTTAGAAGTACCCGTGCTTCATAGGTCAAGGGATATATTTGTCCTGTGTGACAACAAATTCTCTTGAACTAACAGAGAGGGGACTAATAATATCACTTTCCTCGACATACTATATCTCCCATGAGTTGTGGGATTGCATATTGACGAACATTTAATCCTTGTTACGGAAATTCCAAGCAAGCATGGGATGTGTGGTATATATGACCAATCCTATGCTCTAATCCGGACAAATAAACAAGGCCCAAGGGTTCATTTAGTACATGTCTCTGCAACTAGACTGTCTCAGGGAGCATTGAAAACTACTGAAGTTCTGGCTCTGTTCTAAATGGCGGCCGCCCAGGCCGCTTAGGCGCCGCCTAGGCGCTTGGAGGTGCCCTGCCGCCACGCCAAAGCCCTTGGCGTTTGATTTGGCGCCCAAGGAGGTTTGACAGTGTTTGCCGGCCGCCTTGGCGGGCTTGGAGGTCTTGGCATCCTAAATATATATATAATAATAATAATAATAATACAAGGGAGGTGAGCGAAACCCTACTACTTATTGTGTTATTCAACTTATTTGCTAGTTGCTACTACTTAATTTCATTTGGGTTTGTATTTTGAAGTTTGAACTTGCATTATGGATACATGGAATGTAGTTTGATTGGATAATGGTTTGTTAAAAAAAAAAAAATCCGCCGAATTGCTTGGCGCCGCCTAGGTGGCCGCCTAGGCAGCTTGGCACTTGGAGGTGGGTCTCTGCCCTACTACCACCAAGCGCCATTTAGAACATTGAGTTCTGGTGCTTCAGGGATGAGTGATCGTAAGAACCAAGTCACTTGGACAAGCTGAATTCAATATAAATTAAAAACTGATGAAGTTAGAAGAGTCTTGGGTTTTGTAGTGTTGGCTTTTTGGAGGTCAGTAGGTAATATCTACAACCTATTTCTGTGAAGCAAAGTCCCCCATCGCTTTGGTACCAAAGTAATATGAAGAATATAAGTTTTTGGGGTTGAGTTCTACCCAAGACTGTGTAACATAGTATCTAAGCCGAGTATGCCAAGGATGAGTAGAATGCGTGTTCTGCCTGTGGCAGGTGCTGCCGAATGAGCATGCTGGGTGTGAAGCAAAGTCCCGCATGGCTTGGGTACTGAAGTAATATGAAGAATATAAGTGTGAGGGCACCCTCACTTCAATAGCTAACTTTGGGGTACCCAAGACTGTGTAACAATTTCTTGTCCCTTGATTAACATGACTGCCTACTGTATTATGAAGAATCTCTATGCATCTACACTTTACTAACTTTCTCCTGATGGGAGATTCGGAGAAAGGACTAGCAGCTCTGAAATTCAAATCCACTCAAGGGACCAATAATTGTTCTAATATTTCTTATACATGGTATTTCAGATGGCAAAATATTTCAATGAGAAGTCAAGTATTTCAGGACCTATTCCACTCGGAAGCTTTAATGCCATGTTCAATTTCACTGGCTCCTGGCAACTTGACGCAGCGGTTACAAAATCTCTTGCAATGATCGGACATGTGATCCCTCTGTATAAGGTCGAATTAGTAAAATCGAATTTATTATTGAATGAGGAAATAAAGCGTGCTGTACCTTACTCTTGGGATCCTGCATCCTTGGCAAGGTAAATAATTCACCAGATCAACTCTTCTTTGGATGCTTCATTATGTCGTGCAAGCTTTATGACAACTCCCATCAACCCTCGTTGAAGCATGTGTACACCAATGATGTTAAGCTCTTTTGAAGGGGAAGCTTTTTAAAATCAAAATGGAAGTAGTTGCCTTATCCCAGATTTATGTGTAACTTAATTGGCTGTGATGACATTGGCACTATTGGATCTCTATGGGGAAAAAGAGTCCAGCCAGGTAGTTTCAAGTTTTGTTAAGGTTAATCTTCATCTGTGCCTTGTCAAAGGAATATATATATATATATATATATATATATATATATATATATATATATATATATATATATATATATGAACTTCAGCGGTGCAAGGTATAAACTGTGGGGCTTGACCGCTATGTCTTTTGCTCCACCATTTGTGTTATACTTGGGACTCTAGGAATAGTCAAACAAAAGATAGAGTGCCATGCCTGGAAGGTGGATGTGAGGGAGGGAGTAATACATCATCACTCTTTTGTATTCATTTGAGGGAGGGAGTAATACATCATTCACTCTTTTGTATTCATTTTCCTGTTACATCATGTGGTTCTGATGGTTAGGTTCTTGTTTTAAATTTTATTGAAACCTAGGGAGGGATGGAGGGAGTAATACGTCATCACTCTTTGGTTTCCACTTTATCCATTATGGCATGCGGCTTCTGATGGGTAGTTTCCTGTTTTCAGTTTTATAGAAACCTATGGCACCCATATTGTTACTTCTGCAACGATTGGTGGAAGAGATGTAGTTTATATCAGGCAACATCAGTCTTCTCCTTTATCAGCAGCAGACATTCAGAATTATGTGAAAGACATTGGAGATCAGAGGTTCTCAGACTCAAAAAGCCAGTCCGCTGCGCCAATAAAATACAAGGACAAGGTCAGTATCAGTATGGAACGACTGTTCAATTTTGTTTTTGTCAAAAGCTTAGGGAATGTCTTTTTTTCTTGGGAAGATTAAACTTTCACCCCTGTACTTCTGAGTAATTTTCAATGACACATCTTCTACAAAAGTGTACACATGGACCCCTGAACTATCATTTAAAGTGAAGCTGTTAGTATTCCTATTACTATTGTTGCTATTTCTTTTAGTATTAAACAAAACAAATGGGATTGTTTGCCTTTCTATCTATTTTTCTCACGTAAAATGTTCATCCATATTTTTCTTACCATCAGGCCTACTTATCAACCAAAATTGTCATGTTAAAATAACAATATGATTAACCAGAAAAACAAAATTAAAAAATTTACTCATAGTTACTGAATACTTATGCTTGAGATCATGTAGGCCTAATTTAACTATGCCAATGATGTATTTCTGACTTATTCAATTTAAAAACTAAAGAGCTGACACTTATTTTTAGTTATTATGAGCAAAATAATGCAACTTTTATTACCTAAGTACCTGCTACAAGCCTGTGAGCAACCTAAGTTACCAAATATCCTTAACAACCATACAAGAAGGTGTTCATAAAGAACAATCAACCTTAGACAATGTTGATACTTAATAATACTAATAAGTTTATGTGCTACAATAAAAAATTATCACCCCAATGTATTATGGTATTCTAAATGCCTAACTGGCTAACATATCTTTGAGCCTATTAAAATACTGTATACGCAAACTCATTTTCTCATTAGGCATTTAAAATATATTTTAGTGAGAAAGATAGATAAAAAAAAAAAAAACCACTTTTCCTTTATTGTTGATGGAAACACTAACAGTTTCACTTCACTTCACTTCATAGTTCATGGGGTGCATGCGTCTACTTTTATAGTTGAGGGGGTGATTGAAAAACGTTTGAAGTACAGAAGTTATAAGTGTAGTTTGTCCTTTTTTGTATTCAATCTCTACTGTCAGATTTCAGGAAACGCAGAAACCTTATTTGCCGAACCGAGTTTCATATCTGTTTTCCAGAAATTTTCAAAACCAGCCTAATTTCAAGAATAATACTACTAACAAGAGTTTTCCAATTTCCTGAAAGGGCAAAATGCAATTTACCTCCTTGCCGTTTGGTCCTTTGACACTTCACCTCCCTAATTTTTGGAAAAAACCAACTTACCTCCACAATTCCATGATCCAATTTCCAAACAAATCCCTAGGGCAAACATGTTTTCCTCCGAAGCACATTCTGTTTACTCCCAATAAATCTGCTTGTTCAGAGAAAGATGCGTGGAACTCCCAACGCACATCCTGCATTCAATCTCACTTGATGACTTCAGAATAGTCCTTTTGCTAGGAAACATGGCGATATTGTGAATTTTGTGTATTAAACTGAATCGCGTGGTTGAAACAAAAAGTCGTGAGATTCTAATATGATTCATGCTTCCAATGATTCACCGTATAGATAAAATCGACCTCTTGGTCCACCGAATCTTGCAATATGTAGCGTAAATCGTATTCTAGTGTGTAGAAGTATGAAAAGCGGATTATTTGAATGCAGGATGTTACAGTCATTTTTAGAAGAAGAGGAGGTGACGATCTTGAGCAAAGCCATGGCAAATGGGCGGAGACCGTTCGAACAGCACCAGATGTAATTAACATGACATTTACTCCTATCGTTTCCCTTCTCGAAGGGGGGCCTGGAATAAAGAACTTGGCCCGTGCAATTGAGTTGTATTTGGAGTGTAAGATCTCACTAATATTTACTTGTGTTACTAGTTTGAGTTGTACATCTCATTCATCAATTATTTTTGGTAGATTGCAATTGACAGAGCTCAATGGAGAAAAATGATTCATGTAGCTGACCCCAATTGATTGGGACATAAGGCTCGGTTTGGTTTAGATTGCAATTGAGCATTTCTAGACACGGTATTGTAATCCCATATCATTTTAACCCCAGGGAGTTTAGTTGGAACTGTCAAGAAGCTGACGTATGGGACTGAAGGTCTATATTCAACCCCAACTAAAAAGGAAACCAAAACCTCTACAAAAGCACTAAAGCACCAAAACAAGGAAGAGATTGTTTCTATCTGATGTACTTCTGAGCCTCTACTCTTCTCATCAGTTAAAAATTAATACAAAGCTTACCATCAAAAAATATTAAGTAGAGTAGGTTCCTGGGGGTGTTCAACCCCTAATAGGGTTATACTGGAAAATCCTTTTGCTTTACTATCCTAGAAAACTTGAACCTGTATTTGTATGCTATGACTTATGAGTGCTAATATAGACATTTCTTTGAAGCTTTTTTTTTTTTTTTTGAACAAATACCTTTTCTTTTTCTTTTTTTGTTATGACTTGGAATGCAACAGTCAAATACAAGTTCATATTGTAGAACTTTCTGAGTCTTCGCTATATCTGCAAATAAGCTTGGTAAAAATTGGGCATGTTCTTTTCTCATGGATATATTTGATTTAGTTTATTATGGGCTTCTTTTTTTCTGAAGAGGGTTTATTAACTCATGCTTTCATGGTGTCCTGGCTGTTTATGGATTCGAAACTCATACTATTATGGGCGAGATTAAGTTTCTTATGGTAAAATCTGAATACTGTCATTGATTTTTGTTATTTCTCTGGATCATAGCTTGTTACTGGAAAGGTCAGTCGGAGTTAAGTTTGAATGTGCTGGTATCCTAAGCAGTAAATGAGTTCTAGGGTTGTTCATGTCACATCTGTTGTTTCCGACAAATACGTGCATTGTATGT
The DNA here is from genome assembly GCA_014282245.1 of Rhododendron simsii. Classification (NCBI taxonomy): domain Eukaryota; kingdom Viridiplantae; phylum Streptophyta; class Magnoliopsida; order Ericales; family Ericaceae; genus Rhododendron; species Rhododendron simsii. The sequence continues at coordinate 26,003,721 of CM024954.1, forward strand.
GCTTTCTTCTGTTGTAATAACCTGTAGTGGATTATCAATTTGTCTTGTGCAGACAAGCCTCCAATTGAAGATTTACAGTATTTCTTGGATTTTCAAATTGCTCGAGCTTGGGCTCCAGAACAGAGTAACATCCAAAGAAAGGAGCCTGTTTGCCCATCTCTTCAGTTCAGTTTGATGGGTCCCAAGCTTTATATAAGTCCAGATCAGGTAATTAAACGGTTCCCGGTAACTCTCTTTTAGCTTTGTTTGACAATTACACTTTTGTATGCTTTCAAAGATATTTTATGTGCAATGGACCGTATTAGCAATATTTGATTAGTCTAGTATATCTTTTGCTCCGGAAGTTATTTTGCAATTTAGAGATGACTCCCTTTCTCGATCATATATTCTTCCAAGTTGCATCTCCTGTAAAAGAAAGTGCAATGTGTCTCTTGCCTGAATGCAACCTCTGACATTTTTCTGTTAAAAAGAAGAATGCCAGTAGACTCTGTAGTCAGTGACTCAGTAGTAGTACACGTGAGATTTTTTCTTGGCATAGACAAATTTTCCTTTCTTGCAAAGGTCTCTCCAAAGTTATGCATGCATAAGAAGATCTGTAAAGAGGAAAAATCCTGTTAATTTCCACTTAAAATAAAAATTTTGACCACTTTTTTTCTTTAGAAAAAGAGGAGAGGTTTAAAAAACATCTTAATTAAAAGTTAGCTGTTTGAGCATATTTTGAGCTTTCAAGATAACTGAATCAAATTACACTAGTATTGTGTCCTCGTCAATTTTTGTCATTCTGCTCTGTCAAGGGTAATGTCTTAGGGCTTGTTCGTTTTGGGTTTTGAAAGAGATTTGAGTGGAGAGAGAGGGATAGAAAAAATGTAGTGAGGACCGTGCGTAGGGGTTTTAAAGTCCCCAAAAGAACAAGCTCTAAATATCTAAATTTACTATACAGAAGTTGACATGAACATCCTATTTACATGTAGTCACATACATACAGTGGCGACTCCAGGAATATATGAACATGGGGTCATTCATAAACTTAGGTTAACGATAATATATAATAGAAACATTCATTTTATATTAATGAAATGATTTAAAATCTATTTTCAACAACTCACATATCGCAAGTGGAGTGGAGTGCAGTGCAGTTGTTGCCTCCCTTATACTCCCGGCAGGGTTTGATTCCCGTAAGCATCCCCCACCCAAAGTCCCATAAGATAGAGTAGATTAGGTTTAACTAATGACTGAAAAAAAACCACAACTCACATATCAAAAGCTCAACATTTTCATGCTTTTCTGATTCCCCTCATCGAGACAAATAAGTAATTCAAAAAAAATACGACGAAAAGTTAATAAAAAAATTACGAAAAGTAAAACAATACCGAAAAAAGTGTCATAGCAAAATTTTAGGAAGAATATGCCCTTACTTAAGGGTTGTTGATGATTCGAGAGAGGTGAATGTTAAATCCCAAAATTTACCATGGAAAACTAAACAAAACCCTTACTAAAAGTAGACAATACCGAAAATTTATGAAAAACATGATTGTTGTTGACAATGAGAGAGAGGCACAAAGATGAGAACTTGACTTGAGAGCCAATTGGGCCGAGGGAAACTGGACTCACGAAGATGAGAGAGAAGAGTGACTTTTGTATGCGGTGGAAAATCCCTGGGTTCCAAGCAAAATCTTTATGGGTTAATTTTTTCACTTAGGAAAAAATTCAGTATAACTACAAGGGATTTTTTTTCTGCCATGGGGTCGTGCGACCCCACAGTGAACTACATAGCTCGCCATTGCATACATATATGGTAATTGAAGAATCCTTGCGTGCATTGTTCACTTCAAAAAGTCCTTTTTAAAAAAAATATTGGTGCGTCTTTCTGACATAAATACCAATGATTTAATTTTGATGAGAATAATTCATCAAGGGAATTTGCTTCGTAATCAAGATACTTATCTGTTATGATTTTGGTGCTAAAATTTTGGGAATTGATTAACTACTTGTGTGTGTGATTCATAGGGAAAATACGAACAGATAATTTGGAAGAAGATTTTTTCTCTTATTAAGATGTTAATGTTATGAAACATATGATCAATTCCAAAGTTCATCTCTGCATATGTCATCTCTTTGGAAGTATGATACTGTGATTTTCTTAGCTTCATATTCTCCATTTTTTGTCAGTTGTACTCAGTAAAGTAGAAAGCATATGAAAGTCTACAATTGGGAATTTTGCAGTTAGAAATCCTCCGTTCTAGTTTGTAGTTTCTTTTCAAACAATGTGAATGTGCAATTGATTGAGCTCTCCTTCATGATTGAGAACTTCACAACTCGTTAAGCTAGTTAGTAATTGGAATTTGGAACACTGAAAGCATCCCAGTTCAAGTATTTCTTCATGAAGAGAACTTCGCAGTTCACTGGAAAAACAAGGAAGAATTTGTTAACTCGCTAAGCTTAATGACTAAATCAATACCTAATTCTCAGCTGATTGAAACAATGAGAAATTCCAATCCCGCATATCGGGACCTTCTCTCAGTTCAATCTTTTAAATAGTTTGAAACTTAACTTTCTTCCTCATATTGGTTTCTTTTTCCAATCAAGAAATGCAGGTTTTTTCTTCCACCTTTAATGTGATTTAATGAGGTTAAAAAGTTACCTTCGTTTGAGGATTAATGGGCTTGTGATATTGCAGGTAGCAGTTGGACGTAAACCAGTGACTGGACTTAGACTCAGCCTAGAAGGCATCAAGCAAAACCGACTTGCTGTTCATTTACAACACCTCGTCTCTCTCCCAAAAATCCTTCAACCCCACTGGGACACGCACGTGGCCATCGGTGCACCCAAGTGGCAAGGTCCCGAAGAGCAGGACAGCCGTTGGTTCGAGCCGATCAAATGGAAGAACTTCTCCCATGTTAGCACCTCACCCATCGAGCACATTGAGACATCCATCGGAGATCTGTCTGGGGTCCACATTGTAACCGGGGCCCAACTTGGGGTTTGGGACTTCGGTGCAAAAAGTGTGTTGCACCTCAAACTCCTCTTCTCCAAGGTACCGGGTTGCACGATAAGGCGATCGGTCTGGGATCACAGCCCCGTCAATGCTTCCACCAGTGGTTCTGTGGACAGGGGTTCTGATGATAAAAGAGGAGACAGTTCAAGCCACAGTAGCAAATTGGCGAAAATTGTGGACATGACTGAAATGTCGAAGGGGGCGCAAGATGTCCCGGGTCATTGGTTGGTTACGGGTGCTAAGCTTGGGGTAGATAAGGGGAAGATTGTGTTACGCTTGAAGTATTCATTGTTGAACTACTGATATAACAAACACTCTGTTATTATCTTCACCGGAAAGCATTTGCTTATTTGCGTAGCTGTTGTTCTTTGTTGGTCTGTACATTAGTTATGTTTTACTAGTATTGAATTCTTTTCGTGGGTTTCTTTAATTTGTTTGCTCTTTTTGGTGAATAATATTTTTTGTCATTCTGATGAATGAAAGTGAGTGATCTAGTTTGTAATCTTATTTTCTGTTAGACGAACTTGACATGCGTGCCTCACTGCCTATGAATAGCAATGAATTCAACTGATCTATTTGGTAGCATTTTTGGATGAGCTTCCGGAATTCTATTTCTTTTTTGGCCAGTATACATCCGTGGTCAGGGAGGAATTAGTGCGTTAACACCAAAAAATGCCATGCATTTTCTCTTTAAGTAGCGGATGTTGGATGAGTATGGGTATGCCTTTTCTCATGTGTTTGTACTTTATATTGATCTTTTAGGACCTTGGTTCCCGCCTAATATCTATTCTAGGATTGTGATTTTGACACTCCAAAAATTGATTAAGGGGCTTCAAAATTGAACTGTGTTGATACACAAAACAACGTCATTTTGGAGCCATGTTATCAATTTTTGGAGTGTTAAAATCAATTTTCCTATTCTAATTTTAATATATAAAGGGAGAGCACCTCTTTGGTGTCTCCGTCATGTATTTTCCTTTCCTAAAATAACCTCTAAAGAGAAAAACCACAAAAAACAAAATAGTTAGTTTTGGGGATATATTAGACATTTTACTACACAAAAAAAACTCCCAAAAAACAGTTACCACCCTTTTTCCCTTCAACTGCTCCGTCTCCAGCAGTTCCCTCTCATTCATTTCACCACTCTTTCGGCTGTTCCAATGCAAAACCTGCTCTGTTTCAATTAAGGTATTCTCCCTCTCTCTCTCTCTCTCTCTCTCTCTCTCTCACACACACACACACACACACGCAAAAGCAGTAGTCAAATGCTATGTGGCAACTGACATGGTTCAGCAAAAACTCTTCTATTATATGGGTTTTGTTTCTTTAGAAAGTGAATCAGTGGGTTTTGTTTGATAGTGCAGAGAGAGAGAGAGAGAGAGCGCATGTGCGGCGTGTGCATGTGCCGTGAGAAGTGGTGGTGCTTTGTGTACGTGGGTGATGGGCTTGGTAGGGTCATGACTTATTGGGAGGTAGACTTTTTTTTTTTTTTCAATCGTCATACATCAGCGGCAGGGCGGGCCCTGGGCATAGGCTCACCAGGCAACTGCCTAGGGCCTCCCTTTTTGGGCCAAATAATTGGGCCCCCGAAAAATGGTATATAATAAATATTATGTATGTGAATTATTTTGCAAGTAGACTTATGTAGCCAGTGGTGGTGCGCGCGTGCGTTAAGCGCTGTTGCACGAGTTCGATACCGGGTGCTATCAGTTTTTGTCACATAGTTTTCTTACTTCTGTACAGGAAAAATTGGTTTGGAAATGGTTCTTTAGAGTTTCGAACCCTGGCCAATGAAACTAAATGCCAGTAAAAGCTTTCGCCACTGAACTACATGGGTACTGCGTTTATTATATCAAATAACATATATATATATATACACACACACACACTAAAAACTGAGAGGCCCCATTTTCAAATCTCGCTTAGGGCCTCGAAAATATCAGGGCCGGACCTGATCAGCGGGGGTTAGTAGAGGGTGTTAGAATTAGCACGGAGTCCAGAAGCTATCCATAGCTTGGGACCCTAAGGGTATTGCTCCAGCAGGAATCGAACCCTCCTTCATAGGGGAGAAATGACATACCAACTACACTAGGCAGTGATTGTCGGGAGGTAGACTTATAAAGTACATAATTGTTATTAGACATATTAGTAGTAGCCGAGAGTGATTTCAATTTTGTTGGACAAGTGCAAAGAGTGGTTGCCGGAGTCAATGGTGATGGTGGTCGGCGGCATCGACGGTGGGAGGTGAAAGTGAGTTAACTCGAGAGTGTGTTTGGTTTGGAATTGAGTTAGTGAAGTTGGGTCAAAATTTCGGGCAACATGGTGAAATTTTGAATTGAAAAATAAAAGAGACCAGAGGCTGGGGCACACGCGATGCGAGTGCAAGTCGGATTTTCACAACGTTTTTGTAAAAATGCTTTTCACTTATTTGATCAAATTTTCACAAATATTGTAAAAATCCGACTTGCACACGCATCGAATTTTCACAATGCGTGTGCCCAGCCTCTAGTGACTTTAGCCTCTAGTGACTTTCTATGTAGGATATATGGTTCTTCCTCGCCAACGAAGCTCGAAATTCAAATCATACCAATGGTCTTGCAACATTGTCATGCATGTATATATAGCAGGATATATGACTTTCTATGTAAGTTATATTTGGAGTGACAACTGATGAGTCGTTTCTCGAAGACTCGACCCACTAGACCAAACGAACGTTATGTGGGGCTCGGCGGGGCATAACAGTCCACTCGCTCCAATAAATTTTGTTTTCAATTATTAGTTTTGTTTCTTTATTCATCTCTTCCTATTTATTACTCAAAAAATCTCCTAGAAAATTCAAACCAAACAAAGCCTATATAATTAACAGTGGGACAAACACAAGACAATAACGGGACGAAGGAACAAAAATAAAGAATGAAGTTAAACAGGAGGACACATTAACAACGAGCAGAACACAAAGCCAAAGGTTACTTCTCTCGGCAGACAAATAGCTTCACATCACAGGTGTCCTTGACCTTACCACGTGGCAACAGGCTCCATCAGTCCGAGCCACGTCAACTCTCAAGCATGAATCCTTGGCACCCCCACAAACACCCACGTCAACCACTCACCCACCACCCCCAACCACTCCATGCATAAATATATCCACCCAACTCAAACCTCAGGGAAAATTTCACAAATCACACACAATCACACACAAACACCTGATCTTTCTTAAATTTCATATAAACACCTTAGTTTTTTAAAAACTCATTAATTCAACACCTGACCTTTTTTAAATTTCATATAAATACCTGAGCTTTCTAAAAACTCATTAATTCAACACCTGCCGTCACTCATTCGTCTAAAACCAAACGGAAAAAAAGTTAAGTGCTTCGATTTTTTATTTGTTTGAATCAGTGCAAAGATTTTATTTTTCTCATCATTTTATCCTAAAAAATCATAATTAATTTTTGACTCTAAAGCTCTCATTAGTCAGTCCTAAGAAAGTCGTAGAATCAAATATCGCTCAGGGCTAACTAACGAGAGCCTTAGAGTCAAAAATTAATTATGATTCTTTAGGATAAAATGATTAGAAAAATAAGATCTTCGCACCGGTTTAAATGAATTGAAAATTTGAGCACTTAATAATTTAACCATATTTTTTAATATATAAACGGTCTATACATGATTGAAAAATTAATTACTCCAATTTTCAATTCGTTTAAATCGATGTGAAGATCTTATTTTTCTGATTATTTTATTCTAAAGGGTCATAATTAATTTTTGACTCTAAGGCTCTTGTTAGTTAGCCCTAAGATGTATTTGATTCTACGACTTTTTTAAGGCTGACTAACGAGAGTTTTAGAGTAAAAAATTAATTATGATTTTTTAGGATAAAATGATCAGAGAAATAAGATCTTTGCACCGGTTTAAACGGATTGAAAATTTGAGCACTTAATTTTTTAACCATATTTTTTAATATATAAATGGTCTATGCATGGTTGAAAAATTAATTGCTCCAATTTTCAATCCGTTTAAACCAGTGTGAAAATCTTATTTTTTGATCATTTTATCGTAAAGAATCATAATTAATTTTTGACTCGGCTCTCGTTAGTTAACCCTAAGAGATATTTGATTATACGACTTTCTTAGGGCTGACTAACGGAGCTTTAGTGTTAAAAATTAATTATGATTCTTTATGATAAGATAATCAGAAAAATAAGATTTTCTCACTAGTTCAAACAAATAAAAAATTCGAGCAATTAACTTTTTTTCCGTTTGGTTTTAGACGGAGGGGTGACAACAGGTGTTGAATTGATAAGTTTTTAGAAAGTTCAAGTGTTTATATGAAATTTAAGAAAGGTCAGGTGTTGAATTAGTGATAGAACGCTCAGGTGTTTATATAAAATTTAAGAAAGGCTAGGTATTTATGTTTGATTTATGTGAAAGGCAAGGTGGCTACGTGAAAATTTCCCCAAACCTCATTTGATCTCCCACTTCAATTCACCACAAACCCCTCAGAAAAAACGGACACTCACTTAACTCTGCATCAAGAAATTGTTCCACACCCCTATTTTCAATGGCGGACAGAGGCGGAGAGATACACGGGCTGGCGCCGGAGAGAGGAGCCGGTGCCCCCGGGGAAGCCGATGTCGGTGGAACAGCAGTTGCTGGACAAAGGGGCTGCGATGCTGCAGTCGTTGAAGCCGATTAAGCAGTTCAGCCAGCACGCTTGCACTTTCGCCTTGTACGGCCATGACTTGACTCGTCAGATCGAGACTCACCATTTCGTTACTCATATCAACGAGGACTTCCTTCAGTGTGCCGTTTACGACACCGACGAGTCCCATGGCCGTCTGATTGGTATGCCCCCTGGCCGCAGCCCACCCCGTTCTCCGTTTGTGTATCTGTGCTATGCAGTCCATGTTTGTGGGTGTTTTTTCAAAGAAATGGAATTATCTATTCTAATATATAAAAGGAGAGCACCACTTTGGTGTCTCCCTTCCTATTTTTATTTTTCAAAAATGCCCTCCAAAAGAAAGGAATTCACGTACTGCTCTTTAACCACCAGAAAGATGAACTGTCACGTAATTATGTAAAAGCAGTCTCACCCAACTGCCATACCCACGTTCCCCTCAAATTTATAGTTAAGTAGGAATTTACTTTATTACCGGATCTAGACACCATTCTTCTCTCTTTCTCTGAAAATCTAACTGAACGAATCTGTCTTGTGTAAGTGCATAATTACCTTTTTCGCTCTTCCTTTATTTGCTTTTTTAGTACTTTTTATTTTCTGTGTACTTCACAAGTAGGAGTAGTACGTCAGGCTTTTTTATTTCTTTAAATAGCGACAAATCAAAGAAAGTAGTAAGAGGCTATACTGCCACACAGTCTCCTACTGCAAGGTATCTCAATCTTCTCTCTTTGCTTTTTGTTTTCAATTGCTATTTGGGAAACCCTATAGATGCACCCAGGGCATATAGTGCAGATCACAGTCGTTCAAAAGTGTTTTATAGAAAAGTTTTATTTAAATTTAGACCGTTGAAAGCGCGTTTAGATGGCTGTGATCTTCGCCCGACAAGGATTTGCCCGGCTTCTCCTTTTTTACTTGGCTTCTCCTTTATTACTTTCCTTTACACTGTACTAGAGACCCGGGCACATGCGATGTGTGTGCAAGTCAAATTTTCACAACATTTATAAAAATTTGATCAAACAATAAGTGAGAAGCATTTTTTACAAAAATGTTATGAAAATCCGACTTGCACACGCATCGCATGTGGCCCGGCCTCTAGTAGATATTATTAGAGAACGGAGCCAATAACACCGGTTTCTTTTCTTTTCTCTTACTCTGGACTCTGGAGTAAAGGAAAAAATTAATGGGAGGGTTAGACTTTAAGAGTTTTTCCTGGCTAAAAGTGGAGAAATAGACGTATAATGAGGCTGTAGAGGGTGGTTTAGGGACGCCTTTGGTGCTAAATAAATGGTAGGACAGTACTGGTAATAGTAAATTTCTTCATTTGGAAACACTACTGCGTCACTCAGGAGTTATCTATGCTTACAATTTCCCACACAGGGGTTGAATATATAATAACGGACCGCATCTTTGAAACACTGACGCCCGATGAGCAGAAGCTTTGGCACTCCCATGCATACGAGGTTCACTGCAACACCACCAATTTCTATCCTTCACTTATGAATCGGAACTACTCCTACCGTGTTAACAACTAATATTTTGCAATCATGTGAATTTTTTATGGTTCAGATCAAATCAGGGCTTTGGGTGAATCCCCGTGTTCCCGAGATGGTTATCAAGCCTGAACTTGAAAGTCTTGCCAAAACTTATGGCAAGTTTTGGTGCACCTGGCAAACTGACAGAGGTAGGTACACGACTACATGGGATATTTGATTCTCCAAGGGCAAAAAAAAAAAAAAAAACTAGCAATGAGGAGGGAAATTTGGTAAAAAGAAATTTTACCCTAAATTCGTTTATCAAATGCACAGTTGTGACTTTTTTGAAATTCTCTCTGTCACCAAAGCACTTGTAGCGGTCGTCATGGTCAAGTATCAGTTGTGACGTGGCAGAAAATTGAATCGAAATGACTGTATCAAGACGGGAACGGACATGTGAACACCATAACGTACGGAATGTAAAAGGTATCAGAGGACCAAACAGCCCTGGATATTTAAATCCTTGCTTCTATTCTATCTACCCCGTTAGGCTTATATTGTTTTCTGGCATTCCGATTTTTCCTGAACTGCTGTGTTTGCCTGTTAGGTACAGTAATTGATTAACAGCAAGTGGCCAAGGCCAACTAACCTTGTCTCTAGCTCCAAGAGCTAAATTTGTCTCTACACCCGCACCCTCCTCCTCCTGTCTCATGTTGTTTATCTAGTACCTTTTTTTATTATGTTCTAAAATGCTTTTCTTCTATTGAAAGAAAAATAAGAGAGTACATTTTTCACAAACTAACCTTGTCCTCTTAATTACTCTCTCCGTCCCTTTTTTAGAGTCCGGAATTCCATTTTAGGCTGTCCTTAATAAGTGTCCATTTTATAAAGTTAGTGGGTAAAAGTTGGTGCATTGTCTATTTTGTCCCTAAAAATAGATTCTATTTTGAAAAGTTAGTGAGTAAAAATGTAATGATGATGGGTAAATAGGAAAAGTGAAGAAAAAAGTTGGTGTAAAAGGTATAATGATGATGTCTTTTTAATAAGTTGGAATTACGAAGGAGGACTCTTCAAAAGTGACAGAGGGAGTAAGAGAGAAGAAATGGTAATATTAAAAATCTAATCAAACTTTGTATGGAAAATCTAATCAAACTTCATATGGAGATATCTAATCTAATTAATAAAACCTTTTATGTGTCCTAGTTTGCCGTGGTGGACCGCCAATATGGAATAGAGGAAGTATAATTGTATGGCTGTAGCCACACAATTCAGAGGGTGATGGAAACAACAATATATTGTGGAGAGTAGTGCTAGGTGGCTTGGATAAGTAGCGAGTTAATGGGAAGCTAGATGAGTTTTAGAGCATCCACATTAGACTCATTAAATTTCAGATCAAATTACACCTTAAAAGACCACTTTATTACTTTAGCTAGTTACTTTTAAAAGGGAAAAATTCAAAAAAACCCCTGAACTTTGAACCCAATGTCAAATAGGCACCTGAACTTAAATAAATTTCAATTGAACACCTGAACTTTCACTCAGTTATTCAATTTACCCCCTGCCGTCTCAATCCGTGACTTTCCTAACGGCAACCGCTGAGCTGGACACTAACAGACAGAACAAAACGTTAGAAGGAGAAATTGGAGGGAAACAACAACGATCTGGCACCTTTTTAGGCCTCATTCGGCTAAATAAGCCTATTGACTTATTTTTTTGGCTTTATTCAACTTTTTTTCATATTTGTTAGTTTTTCGTCAATTTTTTGAAAATTATTGCATCGTTGTAACGAGAGGAATCTAAAAAGTAAAAAATTATGATCAAAATCCATTTTTTTAATAAAGACGAAAAAAAATTAGGTTTCGATCGTAATTTGTTACTTTTTAGATTCCTATTTTCATGACGATGCAATAATTCCCAAAAAAAAATGACAAAAAAAATACAAAAAAATTATAATAAGGACAAAAAATAAGCCAGTAGGCTTATTTAGCCGAACGGAGCCTTAAAAAGGTGCCAGATCACTGTTGTTTCCCTCCAATTTCTCCCTCTAACGTTTTGTTTTGTCTGTTAGTGTCCAGCTCAGCGGTTGCCGTTAGGAAAGTCACGGATTGAGACAGAAGGGGGTAAATTGAATAACGGAGTGAAAGTTCTGGTGTTCAATTGAAGTTTATTTAAGTTTAGGTGCCTATTTGACATTGGTTCAAAGTTCAGGGGTTTTTTTGAATTTTTCCCCTTTTAAAATACCTACGACATCAAACTCTCTATTTTAGTTTATGGTCTAGTAATATATTATTTCCTCCTCCTAATATAATTTTTTAAATTTATTAGTTATCGTTCAAAGTTTACAAACGAAAATTAATTATGGCCTTCCAACCAACGTTTTAACACTCAAACAAAATTTTCCTAGACTCCTTGCATCGCAAAGATGGTAACTTGTTAAATTAAGTATTTTTTTATTTAATTCACTATTTATTATTATTTTAAAGTAATTCCAATCAAAATTACTTTACGACCTTATAAACCTTATTATTAATGCCCGAGTAATTTTATTTAGACTCCATACATCCTGAAGATGAAATTTTGTTAACCTCAACATATTTTTAATAGTAAATTATTTATTATCTATTTACTTCACTTTTGGTCACTTTAATTAATGCTTTCATTTAAATTAATTTGTCGACCCTCCGAATCTAACTTTTGACACTCAACTGGTTGTATAGGACCTTTAGGACTCTTATTAGGGTCATGTTAATTATTCTAATATTTTTATCTAATTAATGTATTTAATTAGTTTTAATAGATCTAATTACTTTGTAATAATTAATAAGAACCTAGAAAATATTTATTTAAAATATTTATAAAAATCCTACTTCATTATTGACATTGTGGTTATACAAGAATAAGGGCAACGGCCCCTTTCATAAAAAGTTGTATGATTGCATTACTCGTTAATTGTTTTAATTATTATTTGATTTAACTTTTTATTGCACGAATTCTTGATTTATATGCTAGATTGGACCCTAGAGGTATGGGGTGGTATGTGAATAGAGTTCACATTAGACGATGTTAGGTAATGGATGAAATGGAAAGTTTATTTTTAGAATGCCTGCAAGCGAGATTTTGAAATGTGGTGAGTTGGATGTGATGGTTTGAAACTGGCAAAGTAAGCCCAGTGGTGATTGATGAATTGGTACTGACGGGAGTCCAGTGATGAGTTGAAACTGGCAAAGTAAGCCCAGTGATGATTGTGATATGTTGCATAAGATAGGCGAACCCTAGTTATGATTCGGGTATGATAAGCTTCCTTTTGTTGTAATGAGAGGGATACACACTGGGTACATAACTTAGGTGCAATCTGCGACAACAAAAGAAAGTGAGCTCATGGGACAAGGCATAGCTAGCGGTTGGGGAGGAAAGACTCCGCGGAGGAGATCTTAGATTACACGTCAAGTTAAATGGATAGTAATAAACTAGTTTATGTGGAATAAACTCTTTTTTACTTTATCGCATTACTATTATCCTGCTGCTTGCTAACTGTAAAATAAGAGAGGCAGTTGGGTTGGATTATACTACTGGGTGAACTCTTTCACTTAGGTACGGATTGCCTGGCTTCCGTGCCAGATTTTGCAGAAAATCAAGAAGAAACACAGAATCTTGAAGGCGAACAGTTTTATGCGGAGGAGAATTCAGAGGTGGCAGTCGAGCCAGAATACGATTGGGATCCGTATCAATCTTAGAAGATGACTCTGTTATTTTGTTTAATTTACTATCACAAAGACTATTTTCAGTATTTCTACAATGATTTGTAATAGACGAATCTTTAGAGAGAATTATCCGGTTTGGATTTTGAATTTAAATTAATAAATTTTTAGAAATCAATATTTAATGTCTCCGATTTTATTTTCGAAAATCGGGGCGTTACACATAATGACGAAAGTGTATTGTCAAATCACAATAAGAATGTACAAAATTGAGTTATTACTAACTACAAAAGTTTATAACGTTTACTTTCAATTAAATCATGTAAAAATGAGCTCAAAATTTTTAGTGTATATTTTACATGAACATTGATAAGTTTTAGAATGATCTAATATAGTTTTGTTAATGACTTTATTTTAAAATATTTCTTTCAGACAGTTAAAAATAAAGAGAATCAAGAAAGAATAATTCTAAATAGACAAACTGTACTGTAAACCAAGAAGTGTTAAAGCACAGTACGATAAAATTGAAGCATAAAATTAATTTTATATGCATATTTTGAGATATATGCAAGTGTGTATGTCTATATAATAGCATATTTTTATAATTATGCTAATATATACAAAAATATATTGTGGAATTAACAGTTCTGTTTTTTATTGCTCACTATCCAATAGTATCCTACGCTTTTTGTCTTTCGGTCAAAAGCATTACTAGATCAATAAGTCCACTACATCCATCCAGATCAATAAGCATTACTATGTGGGGTCCACTCCGGATCTCACAAAAATACAGAAAAATGTTCATAAATTTTAAAAAAATATTTTATGGGGCCCTGTAAAAAATCAGCTCCAACGGATATCGGTAATTATTATTTCTAGATTCGTCGGTAAGTATTATTTCTAGATTCGTCAAGTACTAGTTCTAGATTCGTAGGGGCGACGAATCTAGAAATAACACCTATCGATATTCGTTGGAGCTGATTTTTTACAGGGCTCCATAAAATATTATTTTAAAATTTATGCACATTTTTCTGTATTTTTTTGGGACCTTGAGTGGGCCCCACAAAAAATATAATGGATGATGTAGTGGATGTAGCATCTTTTGTCTTATTTTTCCAAGTATAAGGAGCACATGAATGGTCTGATGTGATCGGATCCGGGGGTGCTGTGGCGCTCCCTGCGTAGTGCTTCTTGCCGGTCATAATTAAAAATCATTCATTGTTAAGATCGATAGCCCATGTGCGCCCTACAGGGTGTTTTGCACTACAAGATTTCCCAATATGATGTGATCTAGTTTCTCAGTAACAATCATTATTCGTATGCTTATGTATTTGGAGTGTAATTATTATTCGACCACAAACACACATACAAACACTTTACACACTCACATCTTTTGGTGGGGTTCACATACACCAGAGATGTAATGTGTGTGGACTCAATGTGAATGTGAATAGGTTTCTGTGGCGGTATGATTGGTTTGGAGTGTATCTAGGTGACAGGCTTCCCATGGGGCCACCTGCACTGATGTTCTCCCCACAGCCGGGTGTGGCGAGGCCAGACCTAGTTCAGAGAAGGGATCAGAAGTACAATGTCGATTCCAGTTCTCTCAAGGCTTCAAGGGTGGAGATTCCGGAACCGGAGTGGATTAATCCGCAGGCGGACTACTGGAAGAGCCACGGGAAGGGTTTTTCTATTGTTGTTGAGCCAACGGAGATGAAGAATATAGCACCGTTTCCCTGAAAACTTGGTGGAGGACAACACTGAAACGGGCTAATACTACTCAGGTGTAGGAAGAAGAATGCAGTATGTAAGATATGTACGTGTGGTAATTTATGTGCGAGTCTGTTATGTTTTACCTTTTTTTCATGTTTGTTTGATGTTTGGGACTTCGATCTACAAGTTGAATTGTGAATGTGACTATGTAAAGTGTGCAAGCAAAATGAAAGTTATGTAGGTCCACGTAGACCCGTTGGATTTTGGATATCTTTGTGTGGGTACTTGGATTAGGTTTTTTTGGGATATCTTTATGCGTACTTGGATTAGTTTGATTAGTTTTCCGACCTGACGAACTAGAATTTCTAATGCCGTAATCCTTCATTTGAATAGAATTTGTACTGATTGTTTTTCATATAGTTTGGCATCAAAAATAATTTCGAAAAAATTTCTAAATGGCACCTGAACTTTCATTCTGAACTTTCACTCCAATGTCACCGAAAAACCTGAAATTCACTTTATTTCAATTAAACACCTAGATTTTCAAAATTTCCAAATTGAAGCACCTACCGTTTGCCTCCATCTATTTCCTTCATAAATCGACTGATGTGGCTTATTTCTGGCATTAAAGGGCCCCACTAGACATGTTCGGAAGTGAACTTAATGCACACAATCACAACCCATGCCAACCCTACTTCATTTTTAAAGTATCACTTGTTTTGGGTATGAATTAGTGTACATATTGGAATTAGCCATTATTCATTGATTGAACAGATTTTTTTTCTCACTAAATAGTGGTGTTTCGGTACCAAATAATAATATGTTTTCGACCAAAAAAAAAAAAACTAACCATTAAGACATCATTTCATAGATAAGCATAACATATTGCTTACATAAAACAGGGGGCAAAAGAGCATTAAACCCACATTCTTACATCAAACCCTACCCTTCAACCTAAAAACCAACAAAACACGTTGTTCTCTTCTTCCACCAGGATTTGCATGAGTCCATGAAGTCCGAATCATATGCTCACTGCTTTTGAGAATGCAAGGGTTGCTGTCCATGGTTGAGCTATAAGTGGTCTTCATGCTTGAACTATCAGTGCTCTTTATGGTTGAACTCCGAGGGCTTTTCATGGAGGGAGGGTAAGGTCTGGTGTTGAAGAGAGGTTACAGAATAGTGAGAGAGAATGGAGACTGATAGTGAGAGTAGTGTGAGAGAATGGATACTTATAGTGAGAGAATTGGAGGGAAATGAATTAGGTTAAGTTCTCCGTTTCTCCTCCAAAAGTGAAGTAGGGTTGGCATAGTTGTTATTGTGTGCATTGAGTTCACTTTCTAATATGTCTAGTGGGCCCTTTAACGCCTGAAATGAGCCACATCAGCCGATTTGTGAAAGAAATGGATGGAAGCAAACGACAGGTGCCTCAATTTGGGGATTTTGAAAGTCTAGGTGTTTAATTGAAATAAAATGAAGTTTAGGTGTTTCTATGACATTGGAGTGAAAGTTCAAGTGCCATTTAAAATTTTTCCAATAATTTCAAAAAAAATTCAGTACAATCCATTCTTGCATGTTCTAGCTGTGTCATTATCATCATTACATACCAAATACGACCACTATCGTGGCACCTTTAAGGACTCAAACTTGCAAGCAGAAGCTTTACGGACTCGAACTTGCAAGGGCGAGCGAGTCTTTTACTTGGCTACGGACTTGTAAGGGTGAGCGACAGAGCGAGTCTTAACAAATCCAATCTAATCTCTTCGATGATTTTTGTTTCCCAAAACGAAATTGCTTACAATTTTCCGTTTTCATGATTTCGCTTCCAAACCCAATCTAATTACTGTGGGATTCATGCTTTGCAACCCCAATCTAATTACTCCCTAATTTCCCTTTTCCATGTTCTCCCAGCCTCCAGAAGGACTCCATTGTTCTCAGTTCGTCTGTAATTTTCCGTTTTCATGTCCGCACATATGTAGCATAAGTTGGGGTTTTGCCTCGAGGATTCATTTACTGCCTTCAACTTATGTGCCGTCTTCTGACGAATATTTTGTTTGTCTGTTTGTTTTTCTTTAAGTAGTTTACACTTTTAATTGTCAATTATCCTAGCTCCCTCTTTTTGCTTTTCACAGTGCAAGATAATAGTGTAGAGGGAGGCCAAACAATTTTTCCAACTCCGGTGTAAGCCTCTTTGATGTACTTATTGTACTTTTATGTGGTTGTTAATGCTCTTTTCTTTTCTTTTTTTCGACCGTACATGCACAGAGGACGAGTCGATTTATTCCATTTCAGGAAAAATACTAATTCAAACATCTATCCTTTTTTCCCCTTTACATACTTTGTACACAGATGACCAATTAGTTTTTTACGGCATGAATCATGAGAATATTAATCCGAATGTGAAGACGCTGACAATGATCGATCAAACGGAGAAGGAATCAACGAAAAGGCGAAAGAAGCACGTCGTGTGAGATTGTGCATCTTGCGGGAGAAGACTTTGTCACCTCGAAACACCAAATTAACACTCTACACGTAATTGCCATCTTCCTTACTTTCTATTTTTTTATACCCATCACTCTTTACAAAAAATGGAAATTGTAATGACTCTGATTTTCAGTAAATAAAAAATTCATTTAAATATTTGAATTCGCTATTTTAATTACTTGGATTGCTTTTAAATTCCTATTAATTTCCAATAATCCGTAGTAATTAGATTTTAGCCCCTAAAAATCATATTCCTTGATTTAAAACCCTACTTGGCAAATGAAGTTAGCTTTCAACCGATTAGTTGAAGAAACCGGACTACCACTCCTCCTAGTTACATCCTCCTAACCCTAATTGGACCCTTCTGACCATTTTTGAGCCTTATGAACCCCTCCAAACCCTATTGAACCATTAGACCATAGAAGTAATCATTTTTATTCCCATGTTTAGTCATTTCAAACCCTAATTATATCCAATATTCCTTTGACCATTGGACAATAAATGTTAGGGGAAAAATTGTCCATTGGACAATAGATATTAGGCTTGGCCAATGAATGTATATATATGACAAGACAAGTCATACAAAGTTAGTCATCATTTTGCTTCCAAAAGAGGCCACCTTAGTCTTGCCATACTCACAACCCTAAAACTAATAGGCCTAATCCTAAATTACCCACAAAAGTTACGTTCCTAGATTCTTTAAGTACACTTATATACTTATATATAGGTATATACACCTCAAAGCCTAATATAAGCATGTCTATATATGTTGATATGTACATATATGCTTTCTAGGAAAGTTTTACTCATGTTCTTTCCATTGAAATGTCACTTGAAAACCCATAGCCTTTATTCTCTTTCATAGACCTAATTGGACTAGTTGTACTTTAGTATACTGAAACATATATATTCTTAGACTTATATATAAACATAGGTAGTACGAGAGAGAGAGAGAGAGAGACAGAGAGAGAGAGAGAGAGAGTCGAGAGAGAGGGGAGGCCGAGAGAGAGAGGGAGGGAGTGTGGTGTGTGCATGTGCCTTTGTTCACTCCCAAAAGCTACCATTTTAGCCTTAAGCCTATTTGATAACCCATTTTTGGACAACTTTAAACACAAACTAGCCAATGATTTTGTTTATTCTTGCAAGCAACCTTTCTTTGGAATGACCAACCATAAAACCCTTCATGATTGTCTAGGATATGGCTTAAAGAAGAAATGACAAGTCATAGAAGGCTTGCCATGCTTGATTTGACCAAACATGAGGCAAATCCATGGGAGAAAAAGAGAGAGAAGGAGGCCGGCCATGGAGGGAGAGAAGGAGGCCAAATTTTTACTATAAATAGGACCCCCCACCCACCATTCAACTCACACCTCCATTCTCCAACTTCTCTCTCTAGAAAAAAATAGTGTTCTTACTTTGTTTTAGCTTTGTTCTTAGTTTCTTGAAGTTCTTCCTAAGTTCTTTAAGAAACTCATCCTAGGCCAGCACAAAACCGCCACTTGACCACCCTTTCGATCCAAAAGTTAGTAGTTCTTAGTCAAGACCAAGTTTCGAGAGAAATCTTTCTCTTTCGAAGCTACCGGAAGACCACCGTAAGAAGTTACTCCGCCTGATCACCGACTCAGTTTTCGTAGCCGTCACTACTGCCAAGAAGAACGGTAGAATACTCTTAACCACTCTCTCTAAGTACAAAACTCGTTTGCCTAGAATATCTTTACTTACTTACTAAGTATACGTAAAAGTTTTCTTAACCGTTAGACTTTAAATCTATATGTATGATGCTTATATGTAAGGAAATGCATGAGGAACTTGAAAGGTGTTTTCTTAAAAAAATGAAAAGGAAGGGGAGTATGTTGAACACGTCAATAAACATATGTTGTTTAGAACCTCCCAAAAAGAAAGAACGAATTTCAAAAGAAAATAATTTAATGTTTGATTGTAGGATGGTTAATTATGAGAACATATACATGTTTACTATGACTCTTGCATTACTTGTTGTTGTGTGATAAAGCATAAGTGGTCTCCACTCCAAGGGCGTCTGTAGATGTGGTGTTATGCTTTAAGGTTGAGCATGTTAGATAATACAGAGTTGGATGATCTTGCTAGTTTAGTTTCAAGATTACAATGAATGATTTATGATTGTTTAAGTAGAAAAAGTCCTACCGCGGAGTCTATGCATGAAAACGAGACAAAAAAATCAAGAAAGTTAGAAACATGGCACCTAGGGTGTGGTTAACAAGAAAACTGTGTTCCGAAGAAGGAAATATTTTTGAAACTACATAATGACCGATTTTTGACAGCATTGTGTGAGATGTGTGTGTGTGTGTGTGCCAATGAGAACCTGGGACGGCGGAACCATTGTGAGAATACTCGGGAACCCGAAACGGCGGAATTGAGGTTGGGAGTGTAGCTTGGTAATCCGCAGAGAGGAGCCAATGCAAAGTGTGCCAATGGGAATCCGGGACGACGGAACCATTGTGAGGATACTCGGGAACCCGGAGCGGCAGAACCGAGGTTGAGTGTGTTAAAAACGATTTTGGAAATATTGATTTGGTAAAGGAAAGGAGAAAATGATGACACGGTCTACGACGAGTGGCGTAGGAGAAACTCGAAAAACCATGGACACCAACGGGTTGTATAACGAATGAGGATGTGTTATTGTTAATTATTTTGCATGATCAATGTGGAAACTATGTCTATTGTTTATAAGTTAAGTTAGTGGGTAGAGTTTATCCTATTGAGCTTTTGTAGCTCATGGTGTTACCTTGGTGACCCTGACATATTATATGGGTGGCGATACCGGTATAATGCGTCAAATCTTATAGATGAACAGGGCGAACTCTTCACCTTAGACGCCTTCGGAGCAGAAGAACTTGCTAGGATGGAAGAACAAGTGGAGTAGTAGTTAGAAATTCTAATTTTCCCTTTACATGTTTAAATAAAGATACTCTTATGGGAGTTAAGTTGTAATAATGAGCTATGAATCTATTTAAGTTTTCAATAAAATATTTATTTAACGTACCTAAAATTAGGGGTGATATAGAAATTGTTGTGTTTTTAATTACAGTATAGATTGTATAGATTAGGGTAATGGATTAATGCAATTGGGGAAAAAATCGCATGATGGATAGTTGTGTATATTATTCTGTTTCTTGATTGTTTCTATTCCCACTTTTTGCACTTTGTAAGAAAATCTAGAAGGGGCTTATCCTACTTTTTAGTATCTGGGTCTCTAAATTGCCTTTAATTCTCCAAATATGGAGACCTTACTCCATTTTGGGTAACTAAATTGACTTAACCGGGTAATTATTAACGGTTCATTATGTTTTTTTATTTGCTCATTATGTTTTCATGAAACTCAATTAAAAAAAATACGATAGCCTCTTCACAAAACATCAATATGGTTTTGACTAAATTTCATATTTTTTATTTCTTGGTCATTTTTAGTTTTCTCATTTATATACATTATGGATTAGTGGATTTTAATTCTCAGTTGGGGTAACTAAATTAACATAATCAGGTAATTATTAATAGTACATTAACAAAAACAAGATAAATGAACAAAGACCAACAAGTGATTGAGAGGAGACAGAGAAAAACATGGGTGAGAGCCCAAAGATGAGAGCAAGAACACAAAACTTACCCCTTGTTCTCCAAATGCAAGATTCAAGTGATTTTGAGGTTGGAAACCTTGGATCTTGAAGATTTGAAGTTAAAATCAAGAGTTTTTGGTGAGATTGGAGTTGGGTAGGTGAGATGGGGTGTTTCCAGGTGTATTTTGGGGTTTGGGTGTGAGGGTACCTCTTTTAAACGACTAATACTGTACAACTGAGTCGCCAATCGCAATACATAACCCTATACCACATTTCTACAATCTAACGGTATGATCCTACCACTCAATACTCAGTCACAAGCCTCTATCATTCGTATCAAACTCATTATTAAACGATTAAAGAAAATAGAATAATTTATGAGTCTCTACAGTACACCCCAACAAGCTACTTCTTTTAGCCAACTTCACACTCAACCTAAGTACTACTTTACAACCCTTCTTTAGGCCACTTTAAACATGGAATCTAGCCCTTAATCGTCCTAGAAATTGACTTACAACCTAGACCTAGGATTGACTAAACATGGGAAGACTATCCTTTTAGCCTAGCTATCATGATCTTTAGACTTGTAAGACTTGTAACCTAGGTTATAATCACCTAGGATTTACTTTAAGCCTTAGAAAATCTCCATGATTACTTAGACTTACACCTAGGATGGATTGACAAGGCTTTGGCATGTCTGAAGACAAGATTTGACAACACAATGGAGCAAACAAATGAGAGGAAAAGAGAGAGAGGGGGGGCCAGCCATGAGAGGAGAGGGAGAGTCAAGTTTTTGCTATAAATAGTACCCACCCTCTTGCCATTTAACTCACACCTTCAAACCTTCCAACTTCTCTCTAGAAATCCTAGTATTTGTTCTTTGTTCTTTCTTGTTCTTGGTGTTCTTGAGTTCTTTAAGAAACTCATCCAAAGTTGCCACTAAACCACCCCTCGACCATCCTTTGATACAAAAAGTTTATAATGTGTTCTCTTTATTTTTCAAAAAATTTTCCCTAGATTCCCCCTACTTCCAACATTTCTCTCTCAATCTCTCTCCACTTATTACCCCTACTATTTTTCAAAAAACTTTTCAAAAACCAAACCAAAGACACTATTAGTCGTTTAGTCAAGAAATAGTTTCGAGAGAAAAAGAAAGTTCTATCCTTTCTCTTTCGAAGCTACCATAGGAAGTCACTCTGTTAGATAGCCGACGTACTTACTTTTCCTGTAGCTGTACCTACCACCAAGAAGAACGGGAGAATATCCCTACTCACTTTCTCTAGTAAAAAGGAAATTATAGTTATTTTTATGTTTGAAAATGCATGTTAAGTTAAAGTACTAAAAATAGCTAGCAAACTTGTTTTACTAAAATTTCGAAATGAAATATGATCATGTAGATTATCCTTACTCAGTATCTCTACGTATAAGTAGAAATGTGTATATTGTTTGTATGTTTGAAATGCATGAAAGAAAGTAAAAGCTAGTAACTTACTTTACGAAAATCTAGAAAGGAAATATGACCATGTCGAATATCTCAATTTGAATTACCGAAAAAATATATGTTATTTTGAACTTTCCAAAAAAAGAAAGAAAGAACAGACTTTGAAACATAAGAAATAATGGTTTGATTGAAAGTATTCGTATTTTGATCTTTGGATGGTTATGAGCATGTATACATGTTTACTAGGATTGCTTGTTTTGATGTGTGATAAAGCATAAGTTGTTTCCACTCCAAAGGTGTCGTCCATGTGACACTATGCTTTAAGTGTTGGTAATTGTTTGAATGTGATTCCGTGAACATGAGCGTGATAAAATAATATAGAGTTGGATGATCTTGTTAGTTTAGTTTCAAGATTAAAATGAATGATTTATGATTATTTACGTGAAAAGTCCTGCCGTGGAGTCATTGCAAGAAAACGAGACACAAAAATTGCGAAAGTTAGAAACAAAACACCTAGGGTGTGGTTAATGAAAAGATGTGTTTTGAAACCACAATGTGGCCGGACGTGGTAGCCCATTGTGTAGTGTGTGTTGCCAATGGGATCGGACTTGGTAGTCTCGTTAAAGGTGTGACTTGGTTATCCACAGAGATGAGCCAAAAAAGAAAAATATTTTGAAATCACAATGTAGCCGGACGTGGTAGCCCATTTGTGTGTATGGATTTTTTTGAAACCACAGTGTAGCTGGACTTGGTAGCCCATTGCGTGTGTTGCCAATGGAGCTGGACGTGGTAGCCTTATTGGTAACGTGACTTGTTTAAAAAGTGTTTTTGGAAATGTTGATTTGGCAAATGAAAATGAGACACGGTCTACAATGAGTCCGTATGAAAAACACAGATATCACAGACACCAACGTTAGTTGAATAACGAATGTTGATGTGTCATTGTGAAGTGCTTTATTTAATATGCATGTGCTATTTGAAATTCTTGAGTGTCATATTATTTCTATGACCTATTGTTTGGAAATTTATGGGTTAGCGGGTATGAGATTATTCTGCTGAGCTCTCTAGCTCATGGTGTTACCTTTGGTGACCCTGACATATTATACTGGTAGCGACTTTGGTATAATGTGTCAGACTTCGTAGATGATCAGGATGAGCTGTACACCTTGGAGGCTTTTGGAGCCGAGGAGTTGGCTAGGATGGAGGAGTTGGCGGAGCTGTAGATAGGAACTCTAAGTTTCCCTCCCTTTATGTAATAGAAGTACTCTTATGGGGGTTATGATGTAATAATGAGCCAGGCTCTATTCAGATTTTTAATAAAAATTGTCCATTTAATGTTCCCAAAATTCGGGGCGTTACAACATGGTATCAGAGCGCTAGGTTCAAAACCTTGGATATGGGTAGTATGGGTAAACCATAAGATAGTTCAACTGTTGCACAAATGTGAAATGAGTTTAAGTTTACCGTCCCGAATTTGGTGGAATTCTGACTGAACAACCTTCGGGTTGAAGCAAGGTGTGGAAATTGGCAGTACCACCGAGCTGGGAATTCCCAAACAATTGGATGATGACTTTAATCAAGGATCAAACGTGGAACTTAGAAACTCAAAAGTTTTCTCTAAAAGTTAATAAACCTTTGTCTTAAAATGTTACTAATGCAGGTTTAAAACTCTTTCCTTGTAGATGATCCACCTGAATCCCTACCAAGTCAACCTACTAGCTGAAGCCTGCCAACTTAGAAGCACTATAAGATCAATGACAAACCAATTGGTGGAGGATCCCTATTTCCCCTATGCCTTTCCCTACATTCATGATTTATACCAGGAGCATGGTGCCATTCCGCTTCCTGAAAATGAGGAGGAGGATGGTGATGTAGCAGCACCCATCCTAGTGCAGATACCCAGTTGACGCGGAGTTTGTGCTTGAAGGAGTTGAAGAAGAACCCGAAGAGGATCCTGAGGAGGATCACGAGGAGGAACCAATGGAGGAGGAGGAGGAGAAACCTGGGGAGAATATGCCTCAGATTGGACTAAAGGGCTGGGAGATAAAAGAAGAGGAAATGGAGCCTAAGATGGTTGAGCAGGAGCCAAAAATCATAGATATACTCTCTGACTCTGGTGATGTTCCTCCACCACCCGACGAGGCTGATATAGGTGTGTATACGATCCGATATCCAGTCATCTTTTAGATCAGCTAGGAAGGCTTAGCAGTGGCTAAACTTTTAATGTAATGGTTAGGAAGAAAACTTAGCTTAGGAAGCCTTGACTATCTATGATGTAATTGACTTATTTCCATTATTGCATGTTTCATGTTTCTTTCAGTACTTGATCACTATTCTTGTACACACTTAACTTTGTGCCTGCCTACCACTCATACACCTTACATTGTTAAGTCTAATATATAATTCTCTATAATGTTATAGATGTCAAACGGTACGACAATGAGGATGCCCACCCTTGACCCCACGAGCCTGGGCCGATTACTGGTCATTGCTAGCACCTGAGAACATGGGACCAACACCCACACCTGATGATGACCTGGGACTATACGAAGTCCCAATCACCTACGAGGTGCCCCCTCCAGCTGCGACCCCCGAGTACCTCCCACCTGCTGAAGTCCTTGCACCACATGTCGAAGTCCTTGCACTGCCTGTCGAAGTCCTTGCACCACCTGTCGAGGGCTTCGAGCTACTATTCGACCTCCTTATGTTCGAAGTGGAGACTGACCCGGAGTTAGAAGCTGCCATGCTATACCTTTCCCAATGTTACCCAGAACCGTTGGAAGAACCGCCCATCTTGACTAAGGAGGAATTGCTTACGCAGGAGCGAGAGCTCTTTGAGAAAGCCGAGACCATTGCTGAAAAGAACTACATGAAGTGGTTGAGGGAGATTTATGGAATTGTTCTACCTTAGAATGGTGTAGCAGCAGCGTAGAATAAAGCCGAACAACCTGTAGGACCATGTAGTAGGAGCATGTAGGATCGTTTCATCATAACTTGTATTAGGAAAATCTTATCTTATGTCCCTACTTGCCATTGTAGTGGAACTCTATGCTTATGATTGTATTTTTCTTGCTTATCTATGAATAGCTTCCTTTATTTAAAAGAATACTGTTGCATACTACTTAATATACTTAAAACCTTAGAAGGAATCACCATTTGCAAAAAGAAAATTTTCTAAGAAGAACCTCCCCCTTTCAATTTCCTCTCGCAGATGGTGAATACACGCTGCAGATTAGGATAAGATAACGAAGGACCCTCTAATGCAAACCCAGACCTAACGCAAATTATGCAAGCATTCATAATCGCCTTGAACGCAATTGCCAAAACCATAACCACAACGACGAACCAATGACCCGAACCCATGCCATGAACGAATTCTGCAAACGCCGACCCCCGACGTTTCACAGAGACGCCAACCCCATCATGGCCGAAGGAAGTCAAGGTGATTCTTGGAACCTTAGGAATTAACCTAGATGGAGACCTAGTGGCACTGACCACTTACCAGTTGAAGGGAGAGGCCCGTTATTGGTGGGACCTAATGGAGGCAACCCATACCATAGCCACCATGACTTTTGCCTAGTTCGTAACTCTGTTTCTTGACAAGCACTTCCCCACACCTCTTTGCCTAGCCAAGGAATAGGAGTTCCTAAATCTAAAGCAAGGAACGCTGACCGTCACCCAATATGCTGCCAAATATGAGAAACTGTCCAGTTACGCCTTAAACTCCATACCGACCGAAGACAAGAAGGCAAGGAGATTTGAATGGGGACTAACGACTGCTCGAAGGGTTGTGGTGGCTCAAGCTTTTACCACCTATGCAAAAGTTGTGACGTGTGCCCTCTGGCTAGAAAGTGAGGAGATGGACTTAAAAAACCGGTGGAGGAAAGTGACTGGCAGCATCGGTGGACAAATCCGAACCCTACCAACCAACAACAACTGTGGACCCTACCCCACCAAACCCTCTAACTCACCGCAAAATAACCAACCCTGAAAGATTGCTACCCCTGGACGTGGTGAACCACAAAGAGGTGGTCGGGACAAAGTGACAGTTCAGTGCTACAACTGTTAGACTTTGGGCCACTATAGGCACCAATGCCCGCAACCTTAAAGGGAGAGGAACGGGAGCTTCGAAAATCAAAAAGCTCAGCCTGGACCAATCGGTTTTGTGAAGCAAAACCCTGGAGGCCTATCGTAGCAGCAGAATGGTCAAAACAAGGGAAAACATCCAATGGGAACCCAACAAGGCACTGGAGGGCGTATCTTTGCGCTGCAGGCTGAAGAACAAGAGCAAGATCCCTCTATGATCCAAGGTACGCTACTATTATACAGTACTTGCGTACAAGCTTTGTTTTATTCTGGAGCATCGCCCTCATTTGTATCTATTGTTTGCATAACTGCACTAGCACTAGAAACAGAACTACTAAGTACAAGTATGAAAGTAACATCACCATTAGGGGGGGAGTATGGCTGTTAGCCTAGTGTGTAGAGAATGCGAGCTAAAAGTAGCCAACCTACGCTTGACCTGCGACCTTAGAATGATCGACATGGCGGATTTTGGCATAATCCTGGGGATGGACTGGCTATCAGCACAATGAGCAGTCATAGACTGCCATCAGAAAATGGTGATGGCTTATACCCCTGAAGGGACTCGTTTCCGATTTAAGGGGAATAGGCAGACGACGAATTCGACGATGAGAAGATCAAAGTGGCAGAATCAACTGTTTGGATGGCTAGCTAGTCTCCAAATGGAAGAAGCCGACAGGATGGAATTGGGATTACCACACATCATTTGCGACTACGCCGATGTTTTTCCTGAGGAACTTCCTGGCTTACCACCCCAAAAAAGAGTTAGACTTCACCATAGAACTCCAACCTGGAACCGCACCAATCTCTATGGCGTCGTACCAAATGGCCCCTGCAAAATTAAAGGAGCTCAAGACCCAATTGCAATAGCTGTTGGACAAGGGGTTCATCAAGCCAAGTACATCACCATGGGGAGCGCCTGCACTGTTCGTAAAGAAGAAAGAAGGGACACTCCGACTGTGAATCGACTACAAGAAGCTAAATCAAGTCACAATCAAGAACCGGTACCCATTGCCAAGTATCAATGACCTATTTGATCAATTGAGAGGAGCAACCTGCTTCTCTAAAATTGATCTTTGATCAGGCTATCATTAGCTAAGGATTCGGGAAGCAGATATCGCCAAGACAACCTTTTGCACCAGATATGGACACTACGAGTTTGTGGTGATGCCGTTCGGGCTTGACCAATGCTCCGGCAGTATTTATGTGTCTCATGAACAAGATCTTTCAGCCCTACTTAGACAAATTTGTAGTGGTGTTCATTGATGGCATCTTAATATACTCCGCCAGTAAGGAGGAGCATGATGGACACCTTCAGATAGTACTATAAGTACTTCGAGATAGCCAACTCTATGCCAAAGCAAGTAAATGCGAGTTTTGGCTAGAAGTGGTTAAGTTCTTAGGGCATGTGGTATCCAAGGATGGAATCGTGGTGGACGAAAGTAAGGTCGAAACAGTGCTGAATTGGAAACAGCCGACCTCAGTGTTTGAAATAAGGAGTTTTCTAGGACTGGCTGAGTATTACCGTAGATTCATACAAGATTTCTCAACCCTCGCCAAGCCAATGACAAGGCTAACTAAGAAAGGAGTGAAGCTGGATTGGGATGAAGCCTGTGAGAAATCTTTTAGGAAATTAAGAAGAGACTAAATAGTGCGCCGATACTCATCATTCTCGAGTGGCATGTAGATTATACAGTCTATTGCGATGCGTTAAGAGACGGCTATGGATGCGTGCTAATGCAGAATGGAAAAGTTGTAGCCTACGGATCTCGACAGCTTCGACCGCACGAGAAGAATTACCCCACTCACGACTTGGAATTGGCTGTAGTAGTATTCGCCCTCAAGTCCTGGCGTTACTACACGTTGGGAGAACAATTTGAGGTTTTTACCGACCACAAGTGTCTCAAGTAACTTTTCACTTAGAAGGAGTTGAACCTGAGGCAGCGTCAATGGATGGAATACATGGATGACTACAAGTTTACGCTACAGTATCACCTCGGGAAGGCCAACGTAGTGGCTAACGCGCTTAGCCGAAAGGACAGGGCACAAAAAGTCAAAATTGTCATTAAGGAGTGGGAAATAGTGGACACTCTCAACGAGTTCAACCTGCGACCGTCATCAGAGAATGGGAATGCACGTTTATACGCTCTTATTGCAGAATCGGCACTCCACCGAGAAATCCTACTAGCTCAAACCTTTGAGCAGGATTGTGAATTCAATCGATCTTGAATTCGAGAGGGAAAGGCACTTCCTGGATGGTCAATCGAGAAGGATAACAGCCTAAGATTCAAAGGAAAGGTGTTTGTATTGAAACTCTTCGAGAAGTTGTACTTAGAGAAGCTCACCATCCGTACTTTGCAGTCCACGCTGGTGGTACAAAGATGTATCATGATCTGCGAAGGACGTACTGGTGGGAAGGAATGAAGAAGGAAGTGGCCCAATTTGTGTCTACCTGTTTAATGTGTCAGCAAGTCAAGGTTGAACACCAGAGACCGGGAGGAGATCTTCAACCCTTACCAATGCCGACCTAGAAGTGGGAACATATCTCAATGGATTTCGTGACTGGACTACTAAGGTCCGTCAAGTCCAACACTGCTATTTGGGTGATTGTGGATTGACTCACCAAATCTGCGCATTTTCTGTCTATTAAGATGACCAAAAACGTAGAACATCTGAGCTTGTAGTGTATTCGAGAGATTGTACATCTACATGGAGTACCTATCTCGATAGTAGCTGACAGAGATCCACCTTTCGTATCACACTTTTGGAGAGGATTATAGAAGGTATTGGGAATAGACGTAGGGCTTAGTACGACCTTCCACCCACAATCAGATGGACAAACAGAGAGGACAATACAAACAGTGGAAGACATGCTGAGAGCCTGTGCCTGAGATTTCTCCGGAAACTGGGAGTAGCACTTACTCTTAGTGGAGTTCACCTACAACAATAGCTACCAAGCTAGTATAGAGATGGCACCGTACGAAGCCCTATACGGTCGACCTTGCCGATCTCTAGTCTGTTGGACAGATGCTGGAGAAACTGGGTTGATTGGACCTGACATAGTATGAGATATCACAGAGAAGGTCAAGACCATCAGACAAAGGATCCAGACCGCTCAAAACCGACAGAAAAGCTATACGGATAAAAGGAGCCAACCATTATCCTTTGAAGTAGGGGACCATGTGTTCCTGAAGATCAGACCAAAGAAAGGAGTTATTAGATTTGGGATAAAGGGAAAGTTATCTCCACGCTACATCGGACCCTTCGACATTGAGGAGAAAATCTAGAAGGTTGCGTATCGTTTAGCACTGCCGCCATAGTTAGATAGAGTACATAACGTGTTCCACGGTTCAATGCTTTTCAAGTATCTCATAGTGCCCACACATGTCCTCAACTAGGAAGACATCACCATAGACAAAGACGCAACATATGAAGAGGAACCAATAGAAATTCATGACTGAAGTGAGAAGATAATCCGAAACAAGAAAATCAAACTAGTACAAGTCTTGTGGAAGCACTGTGGATCTGAGGAGACCACATGGGAGAGAGAGGAAACTATGCAAGTGAATTACCCACTCCTATTCGAATCCGAGCGTGTACCTAATTTTGAGGACGAAATTGCTTAAGGGGGATAGATTGTAACAACTCTAATTTTTAGTAAATAAAAATCTCATTAAATATTTGAAAATCCTTATTTAAACCCTAGAGTGCTTAATAAAATTTCCTTTTAAATTTAATAATCTGTCATAATTAGATTTGAGACTTTTAAAAATTGGAAAATTTTCAAAATGACACCTGAACTTTGCACCAAATGTTACAGAGACACCTGAACTTAAGTTTATTTCAATTAAACACCCGTACTAACAAAATTCCCAAATTTAGACACCTGAACTTAAGTTTATTTCAATTAAACACCTGTACTAACAAAATCCCCAAATTTAGACCCCCGCCATTATACTCCGTCCCCAAAATTGCTCACATTGCATCTCCAACCCGTTTAAGTTGCCCCATTGCACATATTTTCAACCCTAGACCTGAAGTCTGTCTATGGGTTTCGCTTGGGTGCATCGTCCTCTGCTGGAAACATGTGCAATGGGGCAACTTAAATAGATTGGAGATGCTGTGTCAGCAATTTTTGGGACGGATTATAACTGCGGGGGTCCAAATTTGGAAATTTTGTTAGTATAGGTGTTTAATTAAAATAAACTTAAGTTCAAGTGTCTAAATTTGGGAATTTTGTTAGTACAGGTGTTTAATTGAAATAAACTTAGGTTCAGGTGTCTATGTGACATTTAGTGCAAAGTTCAGGTGCTATTTTGAAATTTTCCCTATAAAATTATATCTTTTCGAACCGGACAATCTAGTCTTTTTCTAAAGACGAATATACTTGTAGAAGCACTTGTATATTTTCCTAGTGAGTAAAATAAAATCTTGAAGTTGTATTTCTTGGCTAGAAATTCTATTTGGCAATAGAACTAGCTTCCAACCGATTAGTTAGAGAAACCTAATTACCATTTCACCTAGTTACATTTCCCTCACCCTAATTGAACCTTTTGAACCTAAGGAAGCAATCATATGTGTATAGATACATATATATATATACACACACACACACACACATGGTCGAGAGAGAGGGGGAGAGAGAGAGAGAGAGAGAGAGAGGGAGAGAGAGAGGCCGAGAGTGAGAGAGGGAGTGAGGTGTGTGCATGTGTTGGTACACCCCAACACATCTGACACTATGCTTTAAGTGTGTGGTAATTGTTTGAATGTGATTCCATGAACATGAGCATGATAAAGTAATATAGAGTTGGATGATCTTTGCTAGTTTAGTTTCAAGAATATAATGAATGATTTATGATTTCTTACATGAAAAGTCGTGCCGCGGAGTCATTGCATGAAAATGAGACACAAAAATTGAGAAAGTTAGAAACATGACACCTAGGATGTGGTTGATGAAAAGACGTGTTTTGAAACCACAATGTGGCCGGAAGTGGTAGCCCATTGTGTGGTGTGTGTTGCCAATGGGACCGGACTTGGTAGTCTCATTGGTGATGTGACTTGGTTATCCGCGGAGAGGAGCCAAGAAAGAAAAATGTTTTGAAACCACAATGTGGCCGAACATGGTAGCCCATTTGTGTGTATGGATTTTTTGAAACCGCAATGTGGCCGGGCTTGGTTACCCATTGTGTGTGTTGCCAATGGAGCCGGACGTGATAACCTCATTGGTAACGTCACATTGTTTAAAAAATGTTTCTGGAAATGCTGATTTGGCAAATGAAAATGAGATACGGTCTACGATGAGTCGCCTAGGAAAAACACAGATATCACAGACACCAACGTTAGTTGAATAGTGATTGTGGATGTGTCATTGTGAAGTGCTTTATTGAATATGCATGTGCTATTTGAAATTCCTGAGTGGCATTTTGTTTCTATGACCTATTGTTTGTAAATTAATGGGTTAGCGAGTATGGGATTATTCTGCTGAGCTCTCTAGCTCGTGGTGTTACCTTTGTGACCCTGACATATCATACCGAAGGCAACGCTAGTATAATGTGTCAAACTTTGTAGATGATCAGGGTGAGCTATACACCTTGGAAGCTTTCGGAGCCAAGGAGCTGGCCAGGATGGAGGAGCAGGCGGAGCTGTAGATAGGAACTCTAAGTTTCCCTCCCTTTATGTAATGGAAGTACTCTTATGGGGGTTATGATGTAATAATGAGTCAGACTCTATTTATACTTTTAAAAAAATTGTCTATTTAACGTTCCCGAACTTTGGGGCGTTACATGTTTAGTCCTCGAATTGAGCTCAAACGAGTTTTTATTGAGTTGAGTCTTGAACAGTTTACAAATGACTCAGTTCATTTGCAACCATACCTCTAAGGATTTGTTTGGAACATATGGGAAAAGAAAAGTACTCCATGAAATTTTCCTTTTATTTGGAATATTCCTTGTTGCTTTGTTTGGAACTTAGAGAAGCTGAGAGAAAAGAATGTAAAGTTAAATTTTTTCATTCTCTTTGTTTGGATTGAAGAGAAAAAGAAAAGAAAATAAAATAAAGAATTCTAGTTTTGTGAATAGTAAAATTTCTATCCCAATTTTCCTCTCATTTTCTTTCCCTTATTTTTCATCCCTTTCCCTCAATTCCAAACAAAGCCTAATCTTACAACTCATTTGGATGGAATGATTTCAGGAGATAGGAAAAGAAACTAAGGGGAAGGGGACTCTCTCCCATGTTTGGATGACTTGAAAGGCTAGAAACGATGGGAGAGGGTGAGAGATTGTAGGATACCAGAACCCTTTAAAGAGCCCAGTTTCTTTCTCACCAAAATTGGTGAGATTCCGTGAGAAAGGAAGAGTGGAGCAGACTGCGCCAATTTTACCCTCCCCTTGCCGCCGCTGCACCACCACTTCATGTCCTCAACCCACCGTCACCGTTGCAACCCACCCCTTCAAAAAGTTAGGGTTTGAACTGGAAGTGAAGGAAATCGTGACAGACCAGTGAAATGAGGGGGAAGAGAACTCAGCTGAGGAATGGAGGCAAAACTCAAGAGCAAATCCAATTGAGGGTCTCTCGATTTGAACTCTTCCTCAATTTATTTGCAGAAGAGGCCAAAAACCCATCCACCATAGAAGAAACAGGAAGGGGTCGCTCTAGTCATGGTGGTCTTCATAGTACTTGTCCAGTTGGAACCCTAACTTTTTAAGGCTTGAAAGGTTAGATTGGTAAAGATACACATGATCTTCTTTTTTCACTTCTCCCCCATATTTTGTCCATCCAAATGAGACGTTAAGAAATCACACTCCTTTCTTTTCCTTTCTCTTCACTAATAAGGAAAATCACACCTCTATCTTTTCTTTTCTTATCTGGGTAGCCAAAGGGGGCGTTAGAGAAATTTTTTTAGTGTCGAGTAGGTACCACGTGGTGCCCGCTCAGTACATCCAGGCCATCCATTTCGATTTTGGACGGCTTCGATTTGGAGAGAGAAAAAGAGGGGAGAGATTGTGGGCTGAGAGGAGAGAGGGTGTTTCAAACTGAATTGTCCAATACACTTTTGGACGGCTCGAATGTGGCTGCTCGGATACCATGTCAGCCGGGCAGCACTGAAAAATCTCTCGTCTTCCAATGCAGGTCCCTTAAACTCTTCGTATCATATCCCTATCTTTCTTTCCTCTTTCAACATTCCTTTGTTCCTCTCTATTGATCTGATCAATTTCCTCATGGAGGTACAAGTCCTCGAATCACCTCAGCCCTCGAAACATATATGTATTCAGTGTGGGTGATACCACCAGAGGATGTAACAGAGCGGCTCAAGAAGCCTATGGCTAGGCTCCGATCGGAGTTTGGTGGGCCTGAGTTCGAACCCCACGTCACCATCGTCGGCACTATTTGCCTGACGGAAGACGATGCCTTTGACAAGTTCTGAGCCGCTTGTCAGGGCGTCAAAGCCTACACCGCCACCGTGGAGAAAGTGGCCACTGGCACCTTCTTCTATGAGTGCATCTTTCTTCTTCTCCATCCAACGCCTCAGGTAATTTGAATTAAATTGCTCTTGATTGATTGCCAGTTTTGAGATAATTTTTTGATATAAAATTTTTATATCAAAAAGAGTTGTATAGGCTTGCGTAATTTTTCTTCTTTAGTTAATTTCTTTTTTAATATTTTAACAAATATTCTTACTTTTTGTCGTTGTAGGTGTTGCCCCTCTCTCACTCTCCGTGTGTGTTGTGTGTTATGATTGTATTGGGCATTTGGGCTTGTTCAATAGGATAGTTTATTTCAAATTTTTATTGATATGTATGCAATATGCATGGTAATTTTTCAGATACATTTTCTATGTATGCGTTCCTCTCTATCTGTTTGTAGTACGACCGTATGTTGTATTAGACTAGTTCAATCGGGTAGTTTGTTTTGAAACGTTTGCATCGTCATTTTGGGCATGGTTTTGTTGCTATGTAGGGATTGGCCACCAACAATGTTCATTTTTCTTCTACTTATGAATCGTATCAGGATACGTTTTATATATTGTAAAATGCGTCATCAAAAGCTGATATACAGTTAAAAGTTAGCTATATAGAACTACATTGTAAAAATTTGTGGTATATATCAAAATAGGCATCTATGGGGAATAATTTTTATAGAATGCAAAATTGTTGTTATGTAGGATTGGCCACCAATTCTAGGAAATAATATTCCTATTTACAACGTAAAAATCTGTGGTTAAACTTTTATATCAAAAAGAGTTGTATTCCCTCTTTCTTCTATTTTTTGTGTTTTAAAAATTTGAATTGATGGCAATGTGATGTAAGGAGACGTGTCAAAAAAGAAGAACACGCAACAAGGACAATCACGAATAAGTTTGAACTAGAGATACTCTCTCTATGAACAAACAATATTGAGAAAACTTCTCAAATTTTCATTAATC
Source organism: Rhododendron simsii (assembly GCA_014282245.1). Classification (NCBI taxonomy): domain Eukaryota; kingdom Viridiplantae; phylum Streptophyta; class Magnoliopsida; order Ericales; family Ericaceae; genus Rhododendron; species Rhododendron simsii. Next base: position 26,038,297 of record CM024954.1, read on the forward strand.
AATTCATAAACAACTCCTTAACCCTAAGGCTTACAACTTACTGTAATTTATAATGATAGCCTAGAAATACTAAAAAGGAAATAAAATATAAGGAAAGATAAAATCTAACTCTTCGAGAACAAGAAAATAATAAAAAGGAAATAGAATCGACCTAAATAAGAAAACATAATATTCTAGGCAATTTATGTTGAAACGAATCAATTCCTACTAAAATACTAAATTCAAAAAAATAAACTAAAATTTTCATATTTTTAGATTAATTAAAATGGTGGCCTGCATCACAATGGCTCCTCAGTTTCAACTCCTATCGTGTTCCAAGAATGTAAAGATAGATTTATATTTTTGTGTGTGCGAGTGTGCGGGTTGTGGTGGGTGTGGGTGGAAGATAGGGTGGGAAGGAAGCTGCCTTAGATGGATACCAGCATTTTTTTTAAGGTAAAGATTATTTTCTGCAATAATTGAAGAACATGAAAATGAGGGTGAACAATGAGCTTCATCTAATGGGTTCATAATTTAAACTCTTATCAGTTTCAAGCATGGAAAAATTGATGGATGAATAGCTGCTGAAGTCTAAGATGAATTTGCGTATTGGTTATGTGATAAAATTTAGAAATTATTGGTTTCAAGAAGGGAAAACACAACATGTGGATGAACAATGGTCATGATCTGCAAATGTATTTGGCCTGGTATGCAAAGATTGGAGGTTAACTTGCCCCAAGTAACGAGTGTATTCAAGGCTTCACCACAGCTAATCTCTTGGCACATGTCGTCTCATGGCTCAACTTGCCCCTAGAATAGTCTTTTGGGTTCTTTGATGAACACTTGCAATTGTTTGGGTCATATTGTATAATGTCATTTTATCTGCGGTTAAATGTGAATAAACTTTGGTGCAAAAAGGGGAGAATGCAGAATTAGAATGATTACCTCATATTAGGTTTCAAGCATGTTAATAAAAATGATGTGGGAGCAGGAAGGAACCCCTAAACCCAATTTTGCAGCCACGCCCTTGGGTTTAGTTGGAGCCTAGGAGAGCAAGCGAATAAAGTTTGGAAATTAATGGAACTAGGTAAGGAGATGATAAAAGAAAGGAAAAGGCTGAGCTCATCTTGGGTATAGTGGCGTATTAGCATGATAGAAGGAGTTTCCAGTTTTTAGGCATTCCTACAAAATTAGTGTGACAAGCTGGTGAGGCCCAACTGTCGGGGCACGAGCATCATCGAATTAGTTATTTAGGAATGAGTCAGACTAAAATAGAAGTTGGTTAGTCAATTGTCGGTTGTTCTTGTTGTTAAGGCATCATATTTGTCTCTGTTGAACTTTTTCTAAAACCATGGAGGGTAGGCATTAATTTAGATACTTTTTCCCTTTATTCTCATTTTGTTATATGTTAGCAAGCACTTGTATCCTAGTATGCTGAATAGGATTTGGTGGCATGGATTTTTTATTTTAGGTAGTGGAGGCTAGTTCACACTGCACCGGGCATTTTGGTTACAAGAGCTCAACCCGTAAGACAACTCAAGTCTCTGAAACTTTGTTGATTAAGTCATGTGATTTAGTTTTGTCATTTGCAGATATAATCAAGAAATGGTACAAGCACTTTCTCTTGCTTCATAGGAAGAAGCATTTTCTATTTCTATTGAACTAGTTTCTAATTCCCACAGCTCATTGAATGCTTGGATGCAATGTAATAGGTTCGTCTATGCTTGCATAGCAGTATAATGTAGTTCATGTCTCTTCAAAAACCTGGGCACTTTGTCATCAATTAATATATATTAAGGAAATGCGTAGTATGACTGACACTTGATAGATTTGCCCAAAAAAGCACTACTACAAAACTAGATAAAGATCTCAGTCATTTGGTGTGATCTTTCACTTTTAATCTTGCATTCAAAACCGTGGTCTATCAAGGTGTAACTAAAAGTCCATATCTTTTAACCACGTGATAAAAACCGTGATTAAAACTCATTAAAACTGTGACTAAAAAGTAAAAATTGTGATTAAAAATGACAAAACCGTGACCTTTAATAACTTTACATCTCAGTTTTATTATAAAACCGTGGTTGTTTAGAGAGAAATAATCTCAGTTTTTGGAAAAACTGAGGTTAAAAGTGGCGATTTCCTAAGTGAAAAAATCCCACTTTATTTCTCTTGTGGGGTTTTGAACCCAAGTCTCCTGAATTTTGCATAGAAGCTTCAACCAACTGTACCACACACACTTTTCAATATGTAATTGAAATATTTAATATATAACATATGCGTTAACATTAAAATATATTTCGAATGTCATTTTGAACCTTTAAATATTAAAATTAACAATTTTGATAAACATGAAAGTTGTAACCCTTTGTACTATTGTTCAAACCCAATTTGAATTATCTCAATCGGAATTCTGAGTCTAGAGTTATACTCAAAATACATTTGGCGATAAAATGCAACTTTCATAAATTTTGTCATCAAAGGTACCGATTAAGCAACGAAATATATTTTCATTGCCGAATGGGGCCCATTTGGCGACGAAATTTTTTTTGTAGAATGGTTGAGGGTGAGAGAGACGAACGAGATTAGAGGACGGAATTTTGGAAGTCGATTGTGACATTTATTTAGTTGTATCGCGCGCAAAGTCTATTAAGGGGTAAGCGGTTTTCAACTTTTCTTATACAAGAGTTTCATCGCAATCCAAATAAAAAAAAAATGTGATGTATTCTCTAACTTATGATCTCAGTTTTTAGATGACTGAGATTAAAGGTTCTTTTTATCTCAGTTTTTCCTAAATGAGATATATTCTTTCATATACAATCTCAGTTTTTCGAAAACGAGATCTATTCTTTAAGTTATAATCTCACTTTTATATTACTGAGATTAAAAAATCTTTCCATCTCAGTTTTTTCCGAAACGAGATATATTCTTTCATAAATAATCTCAATTTTTCGAAAACGAGATCTATTCTTTAAGTTACAATCTCACTTTTTAGATTACTGGGATTAAAAAATCTTTCCATCTCAGTTTTTTCATATAACTGAGATTAAAACTATAGTTCATAACATTTTATTACGCTTTTTCAAAAAGTGATATCTTCTTAGTTTTTGGACCGTGATCTTTATACCATTTTGTAGTAGTGAAGCTTAAAACTAATATCTTTAAGTTTAATGTTTGCTAGTATCTACGAGATGGAAACCTAAGTTTATAGGTTAAGATTCTCTAAACATTCTTGCACCTGTTGGCAAAGCGATTGTTAATATTTGGAGAGTAAATGTGTAAGAGTATATTATAAAATGTTTCAACATCCGTGGCAGTTGGAGAGTAATATCTAGAGTTGGCTTTTGTGTGACATGTATTTCCCTTAGTTGAACTTAAACCCATAAAAATTAACAACTAATACATCTTTCGGATGCAAGGTAATAACAGATCATATCCTTCTAGAGTGAAAGCTTATTACGGGTCCATTCTGAATCAAGGGTAGTTTGTCATCAATTACTATCTACTATGGAATCGCTTATTTTTACCGCGACTTAATTGATTATCTGACAAAGCTTAAAACAAATGTTGTTCGCAATAACTTGAAGGCTGAAGGTTAATGTTGCTAGAATCTACAAAATTATAAGCACTAGTTTATTGGGTTAAGATATCTTAATATTCTGAGTCTCGAACCACTTTTGTTGGTAATGGTATTTGGAAGAATGCATTATGGAACAGTTCAATATTCAGAGAAAAGAAACAACCAGAGTTTGCTATAGTGTAACTTTTATTTTCCTTAGTTTAACCTGATATTTACCATATGTCCAACGTCTATGGAACAAAGAATGCTAATTTATGTCCTTATCCGTTTGATTCGAAAATGGATTTTGCTGATTAATACATGTCGTATAACTCTTGCAGCTTATATGCCACATTTGAGTATCCTTTACGGGGATTTATCCAATGAGGAGAAAAAGAAAGCTCAAGCGAAAGCCAACATCCTTGATGAAAACATCAGTAGCCTCAGATTCCAGATAAGCAGCCTTGCTTTGTACAAAGCAGACACTGAAGACATGACTTTGAAATCTTGGAAGAAGATAGCTGAATTCAATCTCGACACTAATTAAGTACGGAAATGCTTCCACGTTTGTAAAAAGACTTGTTATTTGCTCCTCTTTCAGTGACTGAAAGTGAACGCAAAACTTGTTGAGTCCTCTTACTTTGGCACTCTTGTAACTTGAGTTTGTCAACTTATAGCTAAGGTTGTCATAACAGAATAGGTATTATGTATTGTTTTTTATTTTATGTATCGGATACATATCGACTACCATAAGGTACGTTAGCAAGTGTAAATATAAGTAACAAAAATTGTTATACCGGAATGCTATGATGCACATGGACATGAAAATTCTTAAAAGATGGGGACACGAACACGGCGGGGGATACGCCACGTGTATATTTATTTGTTTACTTATTTATGTATATATTTAAGTAACAAGAGTTTGACCCCAAAAAAATTGTAAAAAAATACTGTTTGACCCCCGTCATGTCCCTATCGGTGTCCCCAGCTGTGTCCCCATAATATTTTTAAAGCAAATTATTGGACACGCCACGTGGCATGTCGGACACTTGTCCTCGTATTCGGAGACTCTGGACACGGTGACACTTCGACCTATAGTGGTGTCGGTGCTTCATAGTTGGTATGACATAAAATCTTTTACTCATATTGAGTACAAACTTAAATGAAAATTTTTTTGTTCTTCAACCATATGACGCATTCTAGTAATAAAAAATTGGAATATCGCATCATGGATTAGGCAAAAATATTTGCTTCAAACATAAGTTCTATATGACCCATATCTTAGAGTACATATCGCTTCAATTTTGTAGCGCAAGATGTATTCAGACATTAATTATGTTACAGGTTTGCACAATTTACCTCTAAACATATCACTAATTATAAGATACGTAGTATGCGACATAAGACTTTTTTTCATGAGAAAAAGATTTTATTAAATTGGCTAGTTATTACAATAAGCTAATTTTTTTTGATTGGCAAGCATATTTGCATTAAGAAGAGGGAGAAACATCAAACCCAAGGATTACACATAGCTTGGCTGGGATCAAAGAAACACAGTTCTAAGGTAGTGTTCCTAAAGGAAAAAATGCTACCCAATGGGCAGCTCAGTTTGCTCTCTCTAGGGATCCATGCACGAACTAAACAAAGTTCAGAAACGAGATATAATATCTTGAATAATACATGAACACTCCTAAGGGTAGCAATACTGCGACACTCAACGAAATTGGAAGCTTCTTGTCTTGCTGTTGCTTTCTATCTCCACTGATCTAAAACCCAGAGCCTTGGCCATCAGACAAGCTGCTAGCCAACTGTTTTGCAAACAAAAGCTAAAGAGTGAACGACCTTGATTGTTTTTCCATTTAGAACTCACACATGTGTGGTTTCGTAGAATAACTGCTGAAAATCATAGCCGAGTTCCTTCCACTACACATCATAGTTCAATTTAATGGCTCGCTGGGTTGGGGCCATCCATCTGGGTCTGAGACTGAAAATGAAAATGATGAAAATGATGATGCTAGCTTTAGTTCTTCCCATGCTTGTTCCATCTTCAAGGCAATTGACTTAGCTACGTTAGAGCCCCTTGGAAGTTTGGAGCACTCCTTTCCCCTCTAAAGACTCCATCCCTCCATGGCAATACTGTCAAGAAAATCTGTTGAAGTAGTCTGCCACTGCTCGTGATCTATGTCATCGAACAATAGAGTTAGAGTCTCACATAGAAATCTCTATAACTTACAGAGATCCCAGACCATCCTAGTTTTCTTGCAGTGGATGTGCATAGAGGGTTCTTTGGGGATCGAGCACAATAAGCTAATACGTAGAACAAAAAATTCATTTTTGTTATGGTAGTATTTCCAACTAAGTTAGTGCATACGGCCCAAATAATCACGAACTCTCCAATCCTCAAATGGAGTTGGTAAGATATCTATCAACTAAAAAAACTCCTAAATATGCCACCCGATGGTCTTCCATTGATTGCAAACGCCTAATTAAAAATACCAATCTTCATATGACCAAGCCCTATATGGTCATTCCTTTTGTCACATTTCTCCCCAATTTCTAATTTTCTAGGATATAACCTCTTTGACTTGATTGTGACAAACGTCTAATTTCGCTTCACCAATCTCACCAACAGCTCAGAATCTGCACCTTCATAATCGATGCTCAGACGTTTTACGACATTGCCCTCTACTTCTATTGAAATCAATTTATTCCAATTCAAATATTTGTAGATGGAATTGAGGACTCAACAACCATTCGAATTATTATTCTTTTGAGAGGTCTCACCAACAAGGATGATTTCTTCATAACTTTAAAGCTATCTTACTTATCTTCTTGCTTTTTTAATCTTATAAGATTTAGACAACACTATCTATAGCTATCCTTGTAGGTTTTTGCCATATTTGATCCTAATTCCTGGCTTCAATTTTAGATGCAGAGGGTTTTTGGTTTTGCATATTAATTAGGTGATGATTTCCATTGGAAAGGATTCTTTTTATTCTTAATCTTCTTATTTCCCGATGGATAAGATGCTCATTCGGATTAGTGTCCTATTCTTATAGCTCTTGAAGCTGCATTCTGCTTTCCACTTTCAGCCCAGTTTCCCTCTTACCAATTGTTATAATAAGGATGAATTATGTTTTGGATGCTTTTGTAGCTAATGCTTACGGATTTCTATTGATGTTTCATGTGTTGGTTGGATAATTATTATGGGTTTTTGGTATGTGAATCAAATTACGCAAATAGAAATGAAGGATAAATCCTATCTTGCCACATTGGTGGTGAAATAAAGAGCATTATATATAATCGATGATGTATGAGATCCTCCTGTTTTATGTTACTAGTATAACTAGTATAATAGTTTTGTCTTTAGTGGTTAGAATTGACTTTTCAAACATGGCAAGTGGGTCTTACTAAGCCAAAAAATCTTAAAGTATTTTTTGGTCGTAGTGTCCGGATCCTTCCGGTATACTAAATATTAATATGGAATATGGAGTTCAAGATAATATAAGCGCCACAAGTGCTACACAGTATCTAGATCCATCACCACGTAGTGTCCAAATTCGTTCAACACTACATACTATAATATACTCTAGCGTACAAGATGATGTGAGGGCCACAAGTTTCACGTAGTGTCAAGATTCTTCCATTACTGCATATTAATATGAGTTCAAGATAATATAAGGGCAGGAAAACTGACTTAACCCCTAAAGAAATTCATCATATGTGTGCCGTCTCCAGACATGGAAATCATTTTTAATTTGCCGACCCCTCAGAAGTTTGAATCTTTTCTGAGTGCTTCTTGGCCCTCGTATGTCATGTCCCAACCCTTTTCCATATATGAGGTTTGGGTCTCCCCTAAAAAGTTTGTCCATAACTTAAAGACTTTAGACATGTTATTTTCGCTAAATGAACTTTTAGTTGATGTATGTAAAGAAAATGACTTGCCTCGAAATCTATGTTTTGTGGGCTTTTAGCTTGTTTATTTCATTTAGACAATATGAGCTCTAGATTCATCTTTTGTGTTCTGATTTTGGCTGGCGGATCATCATTGGGGTTTCACGGTTGCCGAAGAGCGGGTTTGTTATGATCCGTTTGTGTCTGGTATGGCTCTGTTACCTTGTCTTCTTCGTCTCAGATCTGTATTTTTTTACCCCATTTCCTTAGCTATTTTGCTCCCGATTACTTGGCCATTAGTCGGCCCGCTTGTTCCTGGTCGGAGGTGCTGCTAGGTCCTCTGACTTTTGCTTAACGGCTAGGGTTCTTTTGGGTTCGGATGGAGTAGTTCGTGTTTGTTCCCGCCGCGGCCATCGTTGGGTGGCCCGATTCTCACCTAACGGCTTGGTGCATTTTTCGCGGCAGTTTGGGTTTGCTGGTTTCGATTTTCCTTACTATGGGTGGCCGTGGTGGCTTGGAGGATGTCGGTGGTGAAATCTGGCAGTGGTGGTTGCGCTGTTTGTGGCAGGAGGA